>JAGFMF010011568.1:449846-569720 GCA_019455555.1 Galemys pyrenaicus
GCTTTTTATCTTGATGTAGTCCCATCTGTTTATCTTCTCTCTCATTTTTATTGCTTTGGGGACTGCCACCTTGAAAGCGCTATTGAGGTATAAGTCTTGCAGTGTTTTACCTGTTTTCCTCTATATATTTTATAGTCTCAGGTCTTACATTTAGGTCTTTCATCCATTTTGAGTTGATTTTTGTACATGGTGTGAGGTAGTGGTCAGTTTCATTGTTTTGCGTATGGTGGACCAGTTTTGCCAGCACCATTTATTGAATAAGCTGTCTTTGTTCCATTGCAGCTTCTTTGCTCCTTTGTCGAAGATCAGTTGTCCATAGTTGTGTGATTTTACTTCTGTGCTTTCTACAGAGTTCCATTGGTGTGTGTGTCTGTCATTGTTTCAGTACCATGCTGTTTTAATTACTATTGCTTTGTAGTAGAGTTTGAAGACTGGGAGTGTGATACCTCCATTCTCTTTTTTATTTTTAGTAGAGCTCTGACTAATCAGGGTGTTTTGTGTCTCCATATGAATTTCATCAATATTTGGTCTAATTCCTTAAAGAATTTCATTGAGATTTTTATTGGTATTGCATTGAATCTGTAAATTGCTTTTGGTAGGATGGCCATTTTGATAATGTTGATTCTTCCTATCCATGAACAGGGGATATCTTTCCATTTCTTTGTGTCCTCCTCTATTTCTTTTAACAGTGTTTTATAATTTCTCTATATAGGTCTTTTGTTCCTTTTGTTAGGTTGATTCCCAAGTATTTATTTTCTTGGTTTCAATTGTAAAGGGTATAAAAAAATGCAGAATTTTTAAATGCCTCTCAGAATGGTAGTTTTAAGGTAACTATTAGTAAGGAAAATATGTTGAAAATAAAGTCACATTTTGAGACAGAGGCTAATAAACAATTTCTTTATTCTTTCCTAGCATTCATTCATTCATTCATTCATAAAGTCAACTGCAAAAATTGAATGCCCACTATGTGGACAGCATGGCACAGGGAGTAGTCTTCAGGAACTCAGATTATAGAGAGGCAGGAAGCCTATAACCAGATGTCTATTCCAATGTTCTGATTTAGAGACCTACTGCAGGACTTAAAGACCTGTGTGACCACAGATAAGTCGCTTCTTTGATAATACCACTTACTTTGCAGTGCAGTAACATGAATGAAATGTGATAATATAGGTAAAAATTTAGCACTGAGTTTGGCACCTAGAAGCACCTATAATGTGCACTAGATAATAGAATATTAATTGTTATTATTAGGTTGTACTTTAAAGTAGGGGGAAGACCTGCCCTAGAGATGAGATTGGAGAAGTTAACTGCAGCTCGAAAGCATGATATTAAGGAGTTTGCAGTTTGTCAGGTTGGCATTGGTGAACTTTGGAGGAACTTTCAGGTAAATCAACAAATGAGTTCAGGCAAGTAAATAAATGACCTAAATAATGAAAATGAACCCCCTGAGTTTAACCCTTCAAAAGATTCTGAATACTTGGTCTAAGAATTGACTCTCAGAAAGTGAAATTGATTATTGCAAAAGCCTTCTAACTCCATTGCTATGAATAAAAGTTTTCCATGTGGTTCTTTTAGCACACTTTCATTGGCGAATCACTGATCTAATGAAGGGGTGGGATTTTTAACAAAGAATATTAGAATAGATAGAAGAAGGGGAGTTTGAGAAGTAGGAGGTAAATTTACAAAATTTATTAATCCATAGGTTGTGGGGAAATAAATTAAATGGAAGCATCAAGGATACTGCCCAAGTTTTCCCTTAATAAGGGAAGGCAGGATTTCCTTGGTGGTGTAAGAGGTAAAGTCTCAGCACTGTGAAGGTATCAGCAGCCACTGCAGCACAATTTTGAGGGAGTCAAACCATATGACATATTGACTTTGCTTTACCCCTCCTCCCTTTTACCACTTTTTCAAAGCAACCTTCCTTTAACCAAGCTGGTCATTCAATGTACCAACTTTTATGGAAGAAACTTGCCTAAAAGTTGAAGTAAAATTCTTATATTGTTTTTCATTGATCTAGGATGAGTTATGTAACTTCCCTTAAACCAGTCACTAGAAGGAAGCAGGTGTTGTGCTCTCATTGATAAAAACAGGGTTACGTTGTCTATCTGTTGATTAAGAGGGGTGTTGTAAGAGGATTCCCTAAAAGAAAACCAGGACAGCCTTATCAGAAGCGAGAAGGGAGTCTGAGCCTGTGTACACAACAAAATGGCTGTGAGTAACACAAAAGTTTTCATGTCCTATGACAATTGCATGTTTTATTTTACACCAATGAGTCTAATAGTGTATTTCCTCTTCTGTGAATTTCCTGATCTTTTAAACTACAATAAAGTAGTTTTCTTTGACATGAGAAAGTAGTTTTCTTTGACATGGTCTGACAGTCAGATTATGTAGGAGGTTACATATTAAGTAGAAGAGAGGAAAACAAAGTGTCACGTTTCATGTTAGAGTTGGTGGGGAAAAGAAAGGAAAGACCTGGAACTGTAGTTTGAGTAGGAGAGGTGTAAAGTTGTTATGTTTTGTTTTTAACTTATAGTCAAGGGATCAGTAAAGATTTATTTCTCTCTTAAGAATGCTAGTGCTCAGATATTTTTCCCATGTAGCTATTAGGTAAAATGCTTTTCACAATGAGTATATAAATACACATGTCTTGAGTTTCTCTTTTTTGACTTTGGCTCCTAGAGATAGGTTACTCAACCATAAGTTTCCAATGTGATATATACCTTGGTAGAGGCAATGTTTTGAGGGAAAATGGGTTTAGGAGTCCCAGTGCATACTGGCAAATTAATTATCTGAATGTGAATTTCCTATTTTTTTACCAGACATCATGCAAAAGTTGAAATGTCAGCTTGGCTTCCTGAATGATACAGATTTTTAATACTTAAATTGTACATACTGCTGTCCATAGAAAGTGTTCTTAAAAAGTGAGCAGAATGAAGAAGGTCTTGGGCAAACTAGTTTTAAATCAGATCTAAACAATGGATGGGATAAGGAATTCTGAACTTATTCCTTGACCATTTCCTGCCTTGGGATAAAATTAAAATCAAAGGTAGAACTGGATGGTTATTGCCAGTGTTTTGATTACCACGCAGTAAAAAGATAAATAGATAAATTTCAGTGGCCTTGAAGTTGAACTTTAAAATCCAGAAAGAAATATGTCTGCGCTACTCTGAGTAAATGATGTAGAAAAACATTGCAGTGTTGTCAGATCTGGTGTTATAAATCATGAAGACATGTAAGAAGCATTGTCTGTAGCTTTTTATGTACTTCTAGGATATACTTTAGGTATCTTTTGGAATGACTTTAATCCACAGTCACTTTATTCCTCAAGCAGGAGGAAAGTTTCATTTTTCGAGGACCATTTCATCAAAGTCTATGATAGAAACTAAACAGATTTAAACAGAGTGACCAGGTGCCTGAGCCAAGGGCTGAAAACTACAAGTGATCCAATTCACCTGTAGAGAAGACACAGAGTGAAAAATTATCTGAATTATATTAACATTTATATTAACATTTGTTGGGGAAATGTTTGAGAAAATGCAGTTGTTTGAGAAAACTAAAAAGCAGAAACTTGATTGCAAGTCCTTCCAGTGCTCAGGAGAGTAATGGCATTCAAAATATTAAATTTGAATCACACCTTCCAAAATCATAACTGCTATGTTGAATATAGAGACAGTTGAAAATGGCGTGCCGGAGAGGTATGTAGTACTAGGTAGTACTAATTATATCATTCTATCTGACTCAGTTCTACCTTTGATTTTAATTTTATCCCAAAACAGTGTATTAACTGTTTTCTATATTCTGGTGTTTCCATATCTGGGACCTTGCTGACCCTGGAGGATTTGACCTTCTTAGGGTTGCCTTAAGATATCCACCTTCTAGTGTGCTTGTCAAATGCAAACCAAACCCAGAGCCCACATGCACAATCATCTCTTTTATCATATTCTTGCTCTCTGGGCTTATATCCTTCAGTCCTAGTCATCCAGGGCCAGATACTAGACAACTAGAGAGAACTCTCACACCCCAAGGCCTTGAAATTATTTAACTAGTTAATCCTAAACCCACTTGTCCTACCTTGCCTGTTTCTTCCCACAGAAATCACCATAAAATCTCTTGCCCTTTTCCCCTTCTCTCTCTACCTCCTAATCAATGCTAGTGATCCCTTATAACATGAGTTCTCCTCTTCTAGGGAACTGCAAAATACTTTTTTTCAAAGGCATTCATCTCCTGATCTGTTAGTGTCACCATACTAAAACTTACATTAATGTATCATTTTTTTTTACTGCAATAATGCTAGTTTCAACACTTTCTATGATTTAGGTATACAGATTATTCCTTTTCAATGTATCTTACCCCAGGAGTAAATTCCTTCTTCAAATGTCTGAAAAGTTGACATTAAAGTTCCATTGGATGATATAATTTCCCCTAAATCATTTCTATAGTAATCCTATGCAGAAACTCTCATTATCAACGGCTTGAAGATACCTCCTGAGGGTTATCTTACAGCACCAGCTGAATCACCATCATTTACTGTACTTCAGTACCTATAGCTGATTAGGTGATTTCTTTTAGTTAGTAGATTGGTTAGTTTTTAGGTAACATGTTTACAGCTTTGGGCTTAGAATGGGATAGAGCATGGGAGTGGAATTTCTAAATGAAGGAAAACTTATGTTGGGAGTGTGGAATCAGTAATGAGGTTCTAGACTTATCACCCATATGCTAAGGTAGAAGAAATCATAACTGAAACAAGAGCCTTATAATAGGTTGAAAGAGATGGTCATGCACTACCCCCTGAAACTACAAATGTAACATTTTAAGAAGGATCTTTGAAGATGTAATTAAGTTTTGGATCTTGACATAAGATCATACTAATTTATCTGAAAAGACCCTAAATCTACTGACAGATAGTTTTATTTGATAAAGGCAGAGAAGGACATAAGACTAAGAGGCCATGTTATGAGAAGGCAGAGATTTGATTTACACAATCACAGCCAGGGAACTCTCCAAGCCACCAGAAGTTGGAGGCAGCAATAAAGGATTCTCCCCTCAAGCCTTTGGAGGATGCACATGCCTGCCAACATCATGAATTCAAACTTCTGTTCTGCAGATCTGTGAAAGAATAAGTTCCTTTGCTTTAAGCCACTAAGTTTATGCTACTTTTCACAGCAGGAAACTAGCAACAATCCTAAACTTAACAAACTATGAGGAAAGGGCTGGAGTTTGGTTTCCTGCTTAATGCAGGACTCATATTAATCACATTGAAGTTGAGGTACCAGGTGTTCTTCCAATCCCCTCGTTCCATTTATGTGACTATATTGGTGCTAGCCCTTGGCAGTGCTGCATCGGCAACATTTTGATGTTGCCAGGAGGACTGGAGTGTGAAGAGCCAGCAAGGGCTGATAGCACAGTTGGTGGGGTTACCAAGCTCTCTTGGCTGCTGAGTTCCACAATCTGTGGTTTTACATGGTTTAACCAAATGGTAGAGGATTATAAAATATGTATAGCAAATAAGCAAATATTATGGGTATTAGAAATACCCTATAAAGTTTATTTTTGTGCAAATGGCAAAAATTTCCCATTCTAAATCTTTGTCAAATATATCCAACACTCTACTAGGAGAAGATACAGCCTTTTCTTTCTTTCTGAACTCTTTCTAGAGGTTTATAAAGAGATTGGTGCAAAGTTTAATGGGATGCAATTAAAGTCCTTTTCTAAGGCAGGTTGATGAATTTAATAGCCTTCTGTAGTCCAGTCCTTTATAGCTTTATACTTCGAAAATTTGCATAGTACCATTTATCCTAAACCAATATCTCATAAAAATTTTAGGCCTTTGGAATTATAATCACATCAAATAAAGCTGTGTATCATATGCATAGTCTTTCTTGGTAGTTCATATAACTTTTTATCTAGAAGTTTATATTAAGTAATAGAATTAAATTTTAATTTCCTTTTATGCTTACATTAGCTTAATAAGAGTATTGGGATTATAAAGCAATAGCAAAAACTCATAACTATTTTTGTCAATACTAAAGTTTTTTTGTGAAATTCTCCCAAACTTTTCTTCTCTAGTCTGTTTATGGACTTATGTTGTGGCAGTTGCTATAGAGCTAATGTTTGTGCCCCAACCCCAAATTCATGTTGACATTTAATCCCCACTGTGACGGTATTTGAAGACAGGATCTTCAGATAGTGTTTAGATAAGGGTAGAGCCCCCATGAATTTGTTCATTCTTCATGAAAGAGAACCCTGAGAGTCCCCTCTCCCCTCTATCCACAGCCAAAAGATGGTTGTCTGTATTTGTAGGGGCTGACTCTTACCAGACACTGAATCACTCACAAGTTGATCTTGAATTTACCAATCCCCAGAACTGAGACATAAATCACCCAGTCTAATGGTATGTTTTCTACTGTAGACATAATAGGCTAAGAAACAATTCTACTTATTCACAAGTGTCATGAAAACATAATAAAAGCCTTGCCCATCATGAAAACAGTTCTCATATTGTCCATATTTTTTGGTTTCATGGGAAAATAATATATTTTGCATCTTCATGTAAGCAGTGTGCAGTGGTAGAAAGAACAAACACAGACATTCCTACACATACATATGACAAGAGTTGTTGGCCAGCAGTCTATTTATTCTACCAGCTAACCAGATACACTGTCCAAGTTGACCTTTTTCACAGTATATAGTTGTATGAATTAAATAAAATGACATAAGTGCTTAAAATATTTCCTAGCATCTAGCAACAATGCTACTTTCCTCTATCCCACCCCTTTTCTTTTTTCAATGATAATTTTATTTCTTAATCAACTTATGTGACAATAACTTCTCTGTACTTGTATATTAGGAGCATTTTCAGGTATCCTAAATTTTATGTTTTTTAGTGCAAATTCAGCCCAAACCTTCATCTAATAACAGCTCATTTCCCAGGTCCTGATTATTAAAAATTCCCAGACTCTCTACATCTCCATTTTAGAACTATAGTTATTCAGTATTAGCAGAATTTCTTCTAATTTTCTCCATTTAGCAGTAGGGCAAAACAAATAGCTACCAAAGCAGGTTCTACCAACCTGAAAATATTTATGCCTATTCATGCTGTTCCTGGTCCAAATTTCCATCCATCTCTAAGGATGCAGCAGATGGAGCAATCAACTGCTGATTGATTTGAGTTGAAGTCCTCTGAGTCAGTCAGGAACTTGGCTGGGCCTTGAAAAATAAGTGAGTTTGCTAGATGACCCAGGTTAGTAAAGAGCAGGCAGAGGTTATGCTGAAATGTTCAGATACTGTAAAAAGAAAAATCTTTTTTAGAACAGTGAGACATTGACTATTATTATTATACTTTTTATTTGTAAGAGGTTCTGAATTAATTTATGCTAATAGTAGTATAGTGACAACTAACCATGTGAACAAGTTAAACCAAAAACAAAAATAAAAACAAAAACCCAGCCACCAGAGGATGGTAATGGGATCTAGGAAAGCAATGTGGGGGTCACTGGGGGAAATTCTACTGCAAAAATGCCTCTTCAACTTTTATTAAACATTTTAACATAAAAAGCTGTAGTTTGATTTAGAAAATGATGTCAGTTATAGATTCTAGCTTAAACTCTCATAAAAGCTTCTCTTTGGAGAGTAATATAGCCATGAGGTAATCCTGATCAAATTCCTTTTAAAAAAAATTAGAATCAGGGTGAATGCATCCAAATTGCATAAAAGTAAGAACTGTAGAGTCTAGAAATTTTTGATAACCATTACTACAGAAGGCATTTTAATGTGAGCATTTCTGATCATGACTATCCTAATTTATGGGAAAAAAATACAATGAGCATAGCGTGTATTTTTTTCCCAGAAAATACAGCATTTTAAAAATTATATGAATCTTTACTATGATCATTTACATTTAGTAGCATATTTGTACAGTCATAAGATGAGTCCAAATTCTCAGGTGACAGTGACACAATTGGCTATCTACTTGTGGATGGTGACATTGTGCCATGGAGAGTATGTGGGGAAATTGACTTCTATACTCAGGTTCTTCTTTGAGTACAGTCACCTTGGAGAAGACCCTACAGGCATTGGGTCTTGTTTTCTTATGTATTATCTAGAGCGTTGGGTCAAATCAAATATAAGTGCCCTTCCAGTTCTAAAAAGGTGTTAAGGAGTTCCCCATGGGAAGAGAAGAGGAAGAAATACTACCTGCATAGAGAAGGTAGAATTGAAAATAATATCAAGCATGTCGGGTTTACATTCCTGGGGAGCGATTTAGTCCATTGTAAGCATATGGGAGTGAAAGTTGGGAAGTGGGGAGCTTTTAGGGGAATAGCAAGGGGCCTAGTTTGTGTACAATAGGAATTTTATGAAGAGAACAGGTAAGAAAATAAAAGAGAGCATGTAGTTTATTTAATATTTTATTAAATTCAATAAATATTTATTAAACACTGGCTATGTTCCAGTCACTATACTAATCATAAAATACAATGATGAGAATTATATTCAGGGTGTATTTAGGGGACTTATGTTTTATTGAAGAAGAAAGATGATTTAACAGCTATAATAGGAAAGCATATGGCAAAAACATCAAATCATGTTTAGAACTGGGCAGTCTTTAAAGAATTTTATTTAATTTGAAATCTAGTTTGAATGATGTCATCCATGTACTGTGTGGAAAATGGTTCCAAGAAGTGAAATATCTGCCTTCCCTAACCTTTTGTCTCTAAACTCTGTTAACCAAATTATGCACCATGTGTCTGGGAGCCAATAAAAATGAATCCCTGGCATTCCAAGCATTGAAATTGGCATCCAAAAAAGTGTATTTACCTGATCTAGGAGACACAATTGCCAAATAGATATAGGAGGGCATCATTTCATCTTTAAACACAAACATTATGTTGTAAAAGCCCTCACAAATAATAGCTGTGAAAGTCAACAAAGAGAATATCAATAGTTTATTCATGTTTAGCTTAACTTTAATAAAACTAGGTAATTAGGAGAAAAATGTGGAAATTGTGTGCTAAAATAGCTTCTAATTATGGGTACAATGCTGATAAAAACCTAAATGTTGAGGGCTGGACATTTTAAGTTGTAACTTTCTTTATCAGAATTTACCAGTAGGAGTATATGAGAAAAGTCCAGTGGTTGGATTCACCTAAGACTACAGTTTGACAAGGAGAACAGAATTTGATGGAAGTTGTAAGAAGATATAAAATCAGAGAGCTCTGATAGAATGGGAAAGAAAGGATCTGAAAGTTTCATTCAGCTGGAGAACACTATAGAGAAAGAGGAAAATGAGGAATGGGCATAACCAGCGAATGTAGTTAGGGAGTGGGATATTGAAGTGTAAAATGGCAGAGATGGAGCAGTTTTACATATGCAAGGTTTAGGGTGAGGCCATTGGATTGGGAGATTGAAAGAAGTGGAAAAATAAGATATGAAAATAAAGCTATGAAGCAATGATTTTGATCAAGTGATACACCTTCAAGGTGATTATGTGACTAGGAGTAGAATTAAAACATTAAGGCATTCATTAAAATGGTCAAAGAATGTGGGTAATTTTCTTCCAACTGGGAGCTGAAAGAAAATAAATTAATCACAACAAGGGATATGTAAGCATCGGTGCAACAATCAATTTAAATGCCCTGGGGAAATAGAAACAAGAAATTGTTTAGAAGTGATGTGGAGAGCATCAGGAATAGAGAGACCTCCTTCCAGATGACCATATGTGGAGTTGAGAGGTGGGACGAGGCAGAATCCTTGAGGAAAATATGGCTTACAATTAAATAAAGTCTTCATATGAATATGAGAGTAAGTGTTGAGTGTGACAAGGTGGCCACTATGGAAAGAGATGGTCAGGGTTTCAAAAGAACAAATATGGGTTAGGGTACCCAAGGACTAAGGTGAGGATACAGAAATGGAAAAGAGACAGAAAATGCTTGGTTTTGTGACAGTGGTAAATGGCTGCAAGGATAAAAGTATGTTAAGTAGCTCATTTTTAAAACTCTTCAAGAGCTTGGACGTAAAGATATTTCCCTGTGGATGCAGACAACAATGCTCAGTTATTTCTGAGGCCAGAGGACTACCTCTGCATTGTGGCTGACTTCCTGTCTTAAAAGATGAAGCGCTTTATGTGGAAAGGTAGGCATGACTGGGCAGGAGCTATGACGCCCTCACTCAGAGTTCTGTGAAGATGTAAATGATTTGTGGGAAAAGGAGTTACATATTTAAAAATCGCTAGGGAGGGTTGGTCAGTGTCAGTGTTTCACTCAGTGGTGGAAAGGTTGTTGAGGAAGGGTAGAAAGAGAATAATTATCCTAACCTTTGTTGCTCATACAGGCTTGTAGGACTCCCTCTAGCCATGGATCCATACACGGAGGAACCACTCTATCACTTTTAGCAAGAATTCCTAAAACATTTACAAGTATAACTTCCTTTGACTTCATGACAAAACATGATTAAGGACCCATGCAATCACATTAATATGGTGAGAACTGAACCCACTTAAGTTCAAGTCTTTTAAAATTTAATAGACCAATGTCTATTATGAATGTCAACAACAGGTCATTATACCTACTAAAGAGGAGCAGATTCACTGCCTTCCCTAGAAAATGAAGTCTGATATGGGCATATTTTTATGTCCCCCTATCTGTTTGGAACAGCAATCTGCAAAGCCCGTGAACAGCAACTAAGGATGGGAGCCATGTCCTAAAGCAATTGAAGACATGTGCATGTTAAGTTTTCAACATTTAAATCAGGAGGGTCTTTAAGACCTGTCTCTTTGAAGCAACCTTAGGATCATATTTCCACTCAGCATGGAACCCAGAGTTCTGCAGACCAAAGAAGCATCCTAAATGAAATCAAGAGAAGAGAAGATAGGGGAACCTGGAAAAATCGAAATCAAAATTACTTTTCAAACCTAAAAAAAGATAAATGTTTGATATAAAGACTAAATAATAAAGATTCAAATAGCAACCAAATATTACCCTCTAGAGGACAATGGCATCATGGCATTAATAATGCACATATCAGAATGAAATATATCAGGTTTTCTTTATGGAAAATGATTTTTTGCTTGACTTTCATAATGCAAGAAGATGAGTTTTTAATTTTTTTCTCAATGGTAGCTTCTTTCTGACTTATTAGTCATTTAAGGTCATCTATTCAAGCATAGGTTTCTCTAATATACAAAAGTATTGCTTCCTGTGAAGTCTCTGCTAAGCCAATGGCTTAAGGCAAAGAAGCAATTACCATTAATTGCTATGGAAAAAAAGTTGAACAATCCCAGACCCAAGAAATAACCTACTAAAACATACCAAATAATTCATAACCTAAGATCATAGTCACATATAGCAAAAGCAGGAATACTGTGAAAACTACACATGCTGATAAAGAAGTCGTTAACAGGGAAGGAGCTTTGACAGCACCACCTTTTGCTGTCCTGGGTGTTGCTGCCAGCCCAGTAGCTGCTGCAAAACCAGGTGCTGATGTTGTTTTAGCCTTTCCTTTTTGCAGCAAGAGTGGAATTCCTGTTTGAATTTCTTTTGGTTAGTGAAAACAGGCACTGATGTGTTTTGTATAAGTGAAGTATTCTAATATGAATTTTCAAAAATTGGAGAATGCCTATCCATATTATTCAACTAATATCTTAAGAAAAAGCTGGGTGACAAAAAAGTGATTGTAAAATTCCAATATTTGATGTTAATGTCAACATGGCTTTATTTAGCTATATCTACAGATTATTTGTTCCAGTCAAATTATAGCTATATAAGCATCTTGCTTTTCAAACAAAAACAAAAGTATGTAGAGTACTTTATGACTCTCTTTTTTAAAAAGGAATCTGAATGAGGAAAGGCTAAAGGAAAACAAATGAAGGAGATGTCATGATTTCCCTGTGCCCCTCTGTATTGTAACTTAGTTGACATCTCCCCCAAACACAGCCTTCATGAGCTTTAAGATAGACTCCTCATAAGACAAAGTAGATGATCTTAGAGAACTGAAATGAGGGCCTCATTAGGAAGGGCCCATGCTACCAAAGAAGAATGGCTATCTGCCTTCAAAAGGTTCAGTTTTTTCCCCCAAAATTCATAGTAACAAAAGTTCTGACTTGCTTTAAAATATTTTAAAATTTAATATTTGAAATAAACACTTTCTTTAACCATAATTATACATAGGCAAAATTATATATAACATGATAACATGTGTATTATGCATTAATAATATACTGGTATTTATTGTATAGTATATGAGATTTATGTATATAAACACATATGAATATATACACAAAGATTCATTATTTCATGCAGAAATTTTTCCTATATTTAAATTATATTCCTTCCTCTTATTCTTAACATTCCAACCTAGTCCTTTCACTTGCAATTAAGTTCCATTTCCTGTACTTTGGAAATGAGAGAATACACCTGCTATATTTCCTTCCTAGGCTGTGCATCTTTTACTAATCAGTTTTTTAATAATGGGAATGGAAATCTAGCAAACAGTATTCTGTAAACCTCCAAATGGAGGTTTACTGATGCATTCTTCAGTCTCTGTTTTTATATTGTCAGTTAACTTAGAATCTTAGTGAAAATCAGTTCTCATTATTGTCTATTATTCTCAAGGTCCACTGAAATTATTATTTTGACAAGATACATTCAAATGTAGTTGATTTTCATCAACCATTTTGTTAATCAGATATTAAATTTTGTATAACACATTTTCTTGTTTTACTGTCTTACAGTGTTAGTTATTTTTGAAGTTTTTAGGGATGTATAACTTATACATATAAATAAGTATAATTTAATCCAAGAATTATTTTATTCATGAAGTTGTAATGACAAAATACTTTTTCCATGAAATCCTTCGGTAATATACCAGGAGTTTTATAACAGTTTGTTATTACATTTATTATATAAAGAGGTCATTTAAATCTAATAAAACACCATCCTCATTTAACCTATTTTATGAATAGATAAATATATTTCTAGTTTGCTCCTGGTTTAATTTTGTCTGATCCTTTCTCTTGTTTCTCAATATTCCATACTAGACTGATACCTTCCTGAATTTGTCTTTCTCCTTCTGACTTATTTTGCTTAGTATCAGCTCCTCCGGCTCTACATATGTGGTCATAACGGGATAGAATTCATCTTTCATTTACAGCTTAGTAGTATTCTATTGTACACACACATACACACCCCACAGTGCACGCATCTGTTCTTGGACATGTTGTTTGTATCCATAGCTTGGCTATTATGAATAGTGCTTCAGTGAACATAGGAGTGTATATATCCCTTCATATTAGAGTTTTTGCATTCTTTGCATAGATACCTAGGAGTGGAATTTCTGGATTGAATGGTAGAACTATTTTTAATATTTTGAGAAACCTCCATACTGTTCTCCATAGAGACTAGACTAGTTTACATTCTCACCAAGAGTGCATAAACATTCCTTTTTCTCCATACCTTCACCAACACTTGTTTCCGTTGTTGTTTTTTTTTTTTTTAATATATATATATATGGCTCATTCTCATAGGTTTGAGGTGGCATCTCATTCTGGTTTTGAATTGTATTTCTCTAATGATAAATAATGATGAATATTTTTTTCAATACCTATTGGCCATCTGTATATCATCTTTGGAGAAATATCTATTCAGTTCTTTTTGTCATTTTTCCAGTGGATGCTTGTGTTCTTTTTCTTGTATGAGTTTTTTGTAGCTCTTGGCTATTAGCCCCTTGTCAGATGTTTGATGTGTAAATATTTTTCTCCCATTTTGTAGGGTGTTTTTTCATTTTAAAAATAGTTTCATTCACTGTGCAGAAACTTTTTAACTTGGTGTAGTCCTATTTGTTTATTTTTTTAAAGATACATTTATTTATGCTACAAGAGCTGGGGTGCTGGCCAGAGGTGCAGGGGGTGAGAAGATTCACCAGAGACAGACTGGGCATCAGAACAGATGGACTGACTGAAACACACTGCTAAGGGGAGCAGCAGGAGAGACAGGAGAGGTTTGCGTGTCATGTAGATCATCTCCCTGGCTGGGGATTGAACTCATGCTGCAGTGGCTGGGATAGCTTCATAGTGCTGTGACTTAACCACTTGTACCATCAGAGAGGCCCCCCCTATTTGTTTATTTTTGCTTTTGTTTCCCTTACCTTTGTAGCCAAGTCCCCAAAGACATCATGAAAGCTAATATCATGGAGTATTTTGTCTATGTATTTTATGGTTTCAGTTCTGACATACAAATCTTTAATCCATTTTGAGTTAATTTTTATATATTGTGTTATAGTGGTCTAGCTTCATTCATTTGCATGTGGCTGTCCAGTTTCCCAGCACCATTGATTGAAGAAATGTTCTTGTCTAATTTCATTTCCAAAATAGCCCATGCAGTAAGAACTTAACAATGAAAATAGAAATAGCTACTTTCTGAACTTATTAAAAATTGAAAAGACTAATTATTAAACCATTTATTTTATCATATATTATTTATAATTATAATATAATTACATAACATTATAAATACATATAATATATATTACATAAATACAAGTGTATCTTTTATATTTATATATAAAATCATATATTTTATTTAGATTTAAGCAATGTATGAATATCTAAATCATCCAAGTGGTTTCTTCTAAGTCATTTACATCAGCTAATTAAAACTTCTAATTCATAATGTATGTTTTATAATATGTAAGATTTTCTGGACTCGAGACTATTAAGTGAGAGTTATCAAATTTATACAAATGCAAATAGATGGGTATTCAATCCATTATTACAGTTTTGTAGAACACTGGAATTATTTGTACTTTCCTCAAAATTTACTATACTTACAATTTTTGCTTTCTGCAAGCATAAGGATTCAAGAGATATGGAAGCAAACTGTAATTATGAAGTGCTATAATATCAGAACACCTCTGGGGGCTGTGCCACAGTTTTTCCACATAACTCCATAATAGTCATTGTTGCTGAGGTATATGAGACTTCTACTAGGGAATTCTGGGAGCCAAACCTGGAAAATAAGAATCTGTAATCAAATCCAAAGGATGATATACAAGCCAAAATGAGAAACAAGTTCTTTTTAGGACTATAAACTGAGCTCCAGAAATATAGCAATGAACAAGGTCAAACAATCTGGAGAGTTTCTTAAAAATTCAAGACTGAAAGTGCCTTGGATTTTTCTTTTTTGTTTCTTCAGAAAAAAATTTTTTTAAAGATTTATTTATTTATGCATACAAGAATTGGGGTACAGTCCAGAGATGTAGGTGGTGAGAGATTCACCAGAGACAGAATGAGGAACAGAACGGGCAGACTGACTGAGGTACACTGCTGAGGGGTGCAGTAGGCGAGGCAAGAGAGGTCTGCTGTGCGATCTGGGTCCCTCCCTAACTGGGGATCGAACTCCTGCTATAGTGGCTGCAGCTACTTCATAGTGCGTTGCTTAGCCCCTTGCTTAGCCCCTTGCGCCAGCAGAGAGGTCCTCTCTTCAGAAAACTTTTTATTAGAAACCAAATATTATGTTGGGTAGGCATGGAGTTTGGCTTTAATTGAAGACACTAAAGACTGAGTTTTTTCCTATGACAATTGGTAAACACACACAAAATAAATTTTGAACAGGAAAGCATCCAATGAGAATTTCAGAAACATTATCTGGCTCAAGTTAAGGCCAAGGTAAATCAGTTTGAAGTAATAATTCTAGATAGAATGATTCAAAGTCTGACTTGGGGACATAAGTAGAAAAATGGAAAAGAGAGGAGAATAAGGAAATTTATCTTGGAGACAGAATTACATGAATTTGGCAACTGATTAGATAGGAGGGATTTCTGGTAATCAATTTTTTTCATAATGTTAAAGACACATTCAGTAATTGTGGAATATGCTACAAAGTATCTTTTGTCTTTTACATCTTTTGCCTAAATGCTCTCTTTTCTGTTCTGTACCAAGATTTTTATTTTTATGATATTGAATTATGACTAGCTGGTGAGTATGCTCCAAACACAAATATCGAATCAATGAGCCTAGAAATCTAGAAAGATTAGTCAGCAAAATATACTGACTAAATGAGTCACGATATTAACTCAGCAAGATACAGTACCTATAGTGTTTCCTCTTCCCCCTGCCACCATACTTTTGGTTTTGTGTTCTTTGTAACATCATGTGGGATTCCAGAGGATGAGGGCCAGCATTTCTTGTGAAATGCTTTTAATTGTCCACATTATAATGGGCCCTGAACCACACACACTGTGGTCCATAGCTATGCACTTTTTTACTGATTTCATTTAGTTTTCAGATGCTTTAAGTCCATTTGAAGCCTTTGCCCATTTCTGAGGTGAACAAAGAAGACCTTAGATTTGTTTTCTCATCATTGTCACCTTTCATCCCTACCTCTCTGTGTGGCTTGTGTTCTTGAGAGAGTTATACTATTCTCTTTTGTTGAAATTGTGTCCATTTCAACCCTCAAGGATACATCTGTCTATAGGCTTCATTCCTGATTCTTTCTAATCTGTGAAATCTTTTATCACTTTTAAATGTAGCCATTCCCCACCCCCATCTACCTCTTCACTTATAATAGTCTGTCAAACATTATTTGGTTTTGATCGTGGAATGCTGACATTTCTGGCTTCCTAGAGAAGTCGAATTGAAATTCCAGGTTACTTAGGAGTAATAATCTTGGGAACTGGCTGCCCCCAGGAAAGACATAGAGACCAGCAGCAGCCTCCTGCAGCCCTGTTGGCAACTCCTTGGATGGTTGGGTTGTTGGCAGATGGTGCCTTGATAGATGAGTGTTCACTGTCCTTTTGAAAACATTGTGGGATCTGAACCACAGGCAAGTTTTTATTCACTTTATTTCTGAAGCATCAAGAAAATATTTTCTGTGTCTCAGAACAAGATTACAGATCCTCTTAGAAGAGTTTGAGGGCATAACTCAGGCCATTTTATATTTTTTTCTTTTAAAGTACAACTACAGGATTCAAAGATCACTATCTTCTATCTATCTTGATTGATTGATGTATCTATCTTTATTTACATTGTTTATGGAAGACTGTTTATGAAAGTTATTATATCTGTCTTTTTATTTGCATGTTTGAACTGTAGGATATTTTATGTTTCCTGACTGAATGGAAAAAAACAAATAAATAAATACATAAATAACAACTTCATTATTAGCAACTGGTAGTTTCAATTGAATTGTCATTTCTCTTGGTCAGGGACAAATAACCCCTGTCTCAAAAAAGTGATCCCGGATTCTTTTCTAGCAGAAACTAGTAAGATAAGCACAAACAGTTAAGCTGTGGCTTAAATACACAGAATCTTTTTCTTTGTTTCTTCCCAGTGAGAATGACTTGAAGAAGGTGGGGTTGCAGTAGAGAACCTAAGGCCTTTTCATTTTAAATACTATGTGAATATTATTTCACATATAATTTCTCTTGTTCAGTATTTCTTGAAAAAAATTAGCAATAACATAACTAGGTATTGCTTATTTTTACTTTCAGAAGCAAAGGGAAAACAGGATCAGATTGGTCCCCATGGTCTGTAGCCAGGATGGTTTTACTTTTCCTTTCTGGGGGACCATGGGCCCCACAATACCATATAGGCTTTTATTTTTTTTTTTTTTCATTTATATACAAGAACCTATTGGCATCCATCACTCTGTATCCCAGTTGTTGGTTTATAAATGAAAGCCAAACTATTTAGGCCTCCTCCTCCCTGGTGGCACAAGGGTTAATGTCTCAGCACTACCAAGCAATAGCTAGCCACTACAACATGAGCTAGATCTCAGCCAGAGAGCTGACACACATGTCCAGCAGACCTCTCTTGTGTCACGCACTGCTCACCTCAACAATGTATTTCAGTAGATCTGCTTGTTCTGCTTCCCACTCTGTCTCTGGTGATTCATCTCACTCCTGCCCCATACCTCTGGCCTATACTCCCGTTCTTCTGTGCATAAGTAAAGAAAAATAAATCCTTTTTAAAAAGTTCAAACTGTTGCTTTATGCAGCATGGAATTTAAAAATGAGAGTATTCTCCATCTTTATTTACAGTATGAAAATAATGCCAGTAAAAAAAATATATTTTTCTTCATGGCTCAACACTAACAATTGGGGTTCAGTCCAATTTTGACTACAGAAAGATGTTGAACTCAGTGTCCAGAGTTTTATGACTCCCAGTACTTTTCTGTCCCTTTTGCAAAGAGAAGCACACAATAGTAATTAATATCTGCCCCATAATACAGAATTGGGGTTTATCAAATAATTGTTAACATATAAAACCATAATTTTACCTGACAAACACTAAGATTAGTTGAAAGATCTGAATCCAACTTTCTGCACTTATATTTTGTAGCTTTGTTAACATGGGTGAGTTTTTGACTCTTTATTCTCTTGCCTTCAGAAGGAATCAGCAATAGGACTGGAAAAGGATTAATATGGATTAAATGGAGTTTATATGAAAGTGTTTAAAAAGTATCATGTAAATACTTGGTGTTAAAGCAGTTGAGCTAAAATGCTTTACAAAAGCATATAGTTCTCTTACCTTCTATGATACTAGTAGACATAGGTGTTGATCTTTGCAGTGACTTCATCTTTAGAAAGAATTTTTTTTTTTACTCAGGAAATAGATATAGGATTCAAAAATATTTTGGAAGGAAATATGAACTTTATTAAAAATGCTTGGTAATGCTAAGAATTCAGTGGTTTATGTATTTTATCTTTACTTCTCTACTCAATTCCACATTGAGATAAATATTTAGGAACTGAAAGATTAGTTATTTTATTTACTATTCAATTTTTAAAGGTGATTTAGTTTTTCAAAATATTACAAATCTGAGTGTTGCACAATGGTCACCTTTTAAAACACTATAGTAGTTATACTCGATATGTAATCTAAACACTGAATTCATGTTTGAAAATACATTTACTAAATTTAAAGTAAAAAGGTATCATAACTAAGAATCTTTCCTTAGGTGTCCAGGCTGGAAAATGGATTTGATTATTGTATATATGCACATGCTAACTTGAAATTAAATATCATTGTTAAACTCATACAATGTGAATTTACCTCTAACTTTTCATCAAAAGAAATGATCCTTGATTTTCATATAAAGGTATAATCCAAGTGGAACTCAACTTGCAACTGTATTTTTGTTTTCTTTTTTTTTTTAATATTTTTATTTATTTATGCATACAAGCACTGGGGTACAGGCCAGAGGTGTGGGGGTGGTGAGAGAATCCACCAGACAGAGCAGGATGCAGAACAGGCAGATCAACAGAAACACACTGCGGAGGGGAGCAGCGGGCGAGGCAGGAGAGGTCTGCCGCGCCATGTGGGTCCCCACCCTGGCCGGCAGCAGGATCGAACTCGTGCTGCAGTGGCCGCGGTCCGCCTCACAGTGCGCTGCTTAACCCACTGCGCCACCAGGGCAGGCCCTGTATTTTTGTTTTCTTTTATTCATGGTCTGGATGTGGAAGGTGTTCATTTTGTTACTTCAGCTTGATTTCATTCTCCCCCAACCGAGTCAATTTGTGGTGATGGACTGTCCCTCTGTTCTCAGCAGAAGAATGAAGATCGACCACAGATTTTTCTTATTCAATATGTAAAATGCCTAGTGTTGCTCTGAACTGGTAATCCAATTACAAAGAACACTGTATCCTTCAGAAAAAGCACAATTCAAAGTTTGGTACCAGCCCTGAAATAAAATGAAGCCCAACCCAAGGTCCTCAGAGAGTGTTGTGTGCTGCCATAGTGAACTGATGCCCCTTTTCCAATATGACCCGAGTTCCTGATTCCTCCATCAACATCTTTTTCAGCCTTCATTGTTTATGGTTCAGGACACCAATGAGCACCCTCTTTGTGAAATTACTTTATCAGTAACCTTGCCATGTATACGATTTCAATTTCTGAATTATGCCAAGAGATCCTGGTAAACAACTTCATGGAGATAATTCTAACCTGTAGGTAGAGTCAGAGTGAGTGTATTTTATCTACTCTGAGAAAGTGGACTGAGAGATAGACACTGCATAAATAGTAATAATAGCTCTACAGATGGCCACATCCAAAAACCGGTATTCTCTTAGCACAAATAGTTGCAAATCAGGAGATTGCTTCTGTGTACAGATAGTGCTTATACTTGTTCTTTTGACTTTGCTGTCAATAGCTATTTTCAAACACAAAGAAAAGCAATATTTTTTAATGCTGTGGAGTTGGGTGTTTCACTTTTTTTTATTTAATGACCAAAACCAAGCTCAATGTCCACTTTTGGTATTAAGTACAAGTTTAACTGAGAGTGGGTCAGGATACTCAGTCAGTGATGCCCTGAGGATATCATCCATACAGATATTTATAATATGTGGTATTATTGCTTCTCATGAACAAGCTCATAGCAAAGAAATTATATAGTTCTATTTTTTCACTTGAATTAGGTGGAATATAAAGCTTTTAGGAAACATAATAGTATTCAACCAATATAAAAATCCATGTGACTGGTAATTTAATATTTGATACGTGAATAAATTCTTACAACTAATATATTGGAAACACAAAATTTTTACTGTCTTTAAAACGTTTTAATTGCAGTTAAGGCTGAAATATTTTCTGAAATATAATTCAATTATCTTTTATTGTTTATAAAACAAATGATGAGAAACTAAATATAAACGCAGATAATGTTTGCATTTCTATCAGAGCATAATTCTTTATTAAGCAACTGCAAAATCCTTTCACATGTTTAATGATGTGGCAGCTATAAAACTAAATTGAATAAACTTCATTGGTTTATGTCTTCTTGTGAAACATTTAAGAGCAGTTAAGTCAGATTATATGACAATGTGATCAGAAATATTTCTCATTTAGATTGTAAAACATAGTATTTGGACATAGTCTGAACAACATAGCATTTGGGACAATTCCATCTAAAATGATTAAACACACATCTAAAATGCTGAACCACTTATTATTTTGGCTACATCTATATCAGTTAGATGCCTGCATTTCTACTTTCATATCTTTATCAAATATTTTCATTATTTAATTGGCATATTTAACTTTTTGTTTACAGTAGTACTTTTTGTATTGGCTTCTAAGTTCAGTGTCTGTTCAGAAAATTTGTAAGATTCAAGTTCAAACTCACCTTCAAGGTCAAATGGAAATTACTTATTTCTAGCAAATTGTTTCATTCCTCAGAGTTGTCTTTTTGGAACATTACTATTTCCACAAGCTTTCTTTTCATGATCATTCTTATGCCAATATTATAGTGTTTTTTTATTTACTGATGTAACATTGGTTTAACTCATTAAGTTGTATATTTATGTACAATTACTATATATTATCTACAGGTATAAGATCTCCTTCCAGTGTTGTTATGACACCATACCCATGACTGAACACCCAGGGTCCTAAACCTTTGTCCATTGTACTTTCTCCTGTCAAACTATTCCTTCCTAAAGAGACCAAAATGAAGACTCTTTCCCACAAATGTATACCTCCCCCAACCACACCCCACCTGGATTCCTCTGTCTTCTGACCAACGCTGGTGCTTCTCTATGTGGCCCCATAGCAAGATGTGCCCCCTCTTTTTCAGAACAGTGAGTAATAAATATTTTTAATTGTAAATGTCTCCTGACCTGTTGGCCTCACCATATCTCAATAGTTTTAATATACTATGTATAGACATTCTTGAATTTTAATATCTCCTATATGATAACTTATATTACTATTTATATTATTTTTAATGTTATTCATATCTAATCAAATAATACAGGAATATTTATGGATCCTTAATACAATATGGCTTCCATCCTTATGAAAAAGAGGGGGAGACATTAAGGATATAAGTCCACAGAGAAAAGACCATGTGAGCTAATAATAAGAATGAAATCATCTGCTAGTCAAGGAGAAAAAGGCTTCTCGAGACTCGACACCTACCAACACCTGATATTGGACTTTGAACTCCCAGAACTGTGAGAAAATAAATGTCTGCCCTTAAACCACCTAGTCTATGGTATTTTGCTTTCACAGCTCTAGTCGACTAGGTTTCATAGATTTTCTCCTAGAAGTTTTACATTTTTGAGTTTTATATTAGGTCTATCACCCAATTCAAGTAATTTTTAGTGGCAGAGATAGAGTTTTTCTAGTTCATTTTTCTTGTATGTTAATGTGTAATTATACCAGTACTGGTATTTTTTGGAAAAACAATCATTTTTCCATTGAATTGTTTTTGTGCCTTTGTCAGAAATCAGTTGACAAAATGAGTGTCGGGTCATTATTATTTTAATATTTAAATAAGTCAATTTGAATTATATTTAAAATTAAATATTGCCTGATATGGTAATGATCTGCTTACCTTAGTATTAATTAGAAGGTTATAAACTGATCTTTATAACTTACTGAATCATTTATCTCCATCTTGAAATTAATTTTTATAGGAAAATACTAGTTATTTACATTGACATTTGGAAGATCTGACCCCAGGCAAAACTTTTTTTGTGATCATTCACATTTGACCGTAGGTGACTACATAGTCCTTACTAGGCAGACATCATGGGGGAAAGCTATCCTTTCCATTCAGGAATTAGTGCACAGTCAATATATGCCAGTCTCCAAAGGGGGTTGCAGTTAAGGACTTACTCTCTCCTTACTCCTCACATTCCAGCCCCGCATACTGCTGACTGTCTACTTGCCATATTTGCCTAGGTTCACCAGTGAAAAACCTTAGCATATAATAGTTGCTTTGATTGTTCTTTTTTCTTCCTGTTTCTTTGATTCTGCAGACTCATCATTCTCATGGTTTTAAGGTTTCATTTTTTACACATTTGGGGTGTAGAAATTATTAAGAATTCTCAGGAAATTAGTGGAATGGCATTGTCAGGGATGTGTTTCATGTAAATATTTGGAAACTTACACTAGCTACATTTAAAATGAAGATATATTCCATTATAATATTACCTCCATTTATTTTCAGGATTTCTAAAGTTGCTGTTTAATACAATCTTGTGATATAATAAGAATTTGTTTTATTTTATCAAGATTTTTATGACCATGAGTTATTGTACATATTTTCACTCACCCAGAATTCTACAGAATTTTTAGCCAAATTACTTGGAGAATATTTTTTCCTAATGCTTCAGGAGATTCATACAACAGCTGTTGATCTCTCCTTCAAAGAGTTTAGTAACATGAAAAAAAATTACTGCTCAGGGCTAACTCTGTGTATCAATCCTGAGTTTGTCACTTATAATTAAAATATAAGCTTCCATAGATTATCTTATTAAATAGTGATTCAATCTTTATCACTGAGTAAATGCTATAATATTTAAAAGCTGTCATCTACATTTATCCAGCTAATACCTGCACATCTGAATACATATTATTTCAAAATGGAGATATATTTTTAAAGTTTATCATAGAAGCAATCATCTCTCTTATATTAACTTTCACAACAGAAATTACAGAAGGTAAAACGGTAATAGACTCTGTATACCCATATGTATGCAGTTGAATTTACAAAATGAGACTGAATTATAATTTACAAGATTAGATACTTGAATATAGAATAGTAACATATGCATAGATTACAGCCAGGAAAATGCAAAGTGATTCAAAGGAAAGTTTTCTTCATTAATGAGTATATGGTTCAGTTGTGATTATTATTTAGTGACATTAATGTCAAAATAAATATTAACTAAAAATTATATATAACTATATTAGGTGACTAGAGAGACTGACATATAAGAAAATTAAATCCTTACCATCTATACTACGAAGAGAATAGACATTAGTATTCAAATAATTCCAGAACAATAATATTTGTTATAATTTAAGAATATAATTGGAATGCCAAAAGAAAATGACTTGAACATATTTTGTATTTAAAGGATTTATTTCTATTTATTTATGCATACAAGAACTGGGGTATAAGCCAGAGGTGCAGGGTATGTGTGAGAGGATTCATGAGACAGCATAGGGAGCAGAATAGGCAGATCTACTGAAGCATACTGCTGAAGGGATCAGGGGCGAGACTAGAGAGGTCTGCTTATGTGTCATATGTGGATTATCTCCCTGGCTGGGGAGCCAGCTCAGGCCACAGCAGTGACAGCATGATAGCACTGAGACTTAACCCCTAAAACACCAGGGAGGCCCTTGAACATCTTTCTTACAGAGAATACCAATCAGAGGTCAGGAAGACAGGAAGAGACAAGGGAACATTTTTTTTTTTAATTATAAATCTTGTAAATGATTTGACTTCGCAAGAAGGAAATTTAGCATGTAATGATGTTATTACTCAGAGAGCAATAGTTATTAATAGAACAATTATTATTCAGATGACTATTTGTTAAGAAAATTCATTATCTAGCTCAAATTCACTCATAAAATACAATAATCTAATACTTCCCTGGGAAGCAATATGGAAAAGTTAAGTATATTAGCCGGAAAGTTACATGTATAAATTTAAGTAAAGCCATATATACTTCCCAGTGACATTTTTTTGCATATAAGAAAAACTCAGTTATGTTTTCTAGAGTCCTCTGTCTTTAAGAAACTTACCAAGAGTCTTGGAAATATAAAAAACACACAAATAAGAATGAGAGAAATTTTATGGAATATTGAATTTCTTTATAGGAAGGAAATGATTATAAAACTTTCTTTATTCTATCTTATATATCTCTAACATAATATGGCATGGACCTGACTAACAGAACTTGATTTCCTTAGAACAGCTTTCAGCAATTCTTTCAAAGCTTATAAACCACTTCTGTCCCATCACCTACAAAATAAAGCTTAATTGTCTTTGACATTCAGTTCTTTCCTGTGTTCTGCTCCAACATATTTAGTATCACTGCTATTTTCCTTCGTGCACTATTCATAAGAATCAAATTGAGATACTAGCAATTCTCATAATCAACACCTTATCTCTTGTCTCTATGATGATTCTGTTTTTAGTTTGTCATTGACTTCTAGGAATGCTTCTATAATCTCTAAAATTGTTTTTTTTTAAAGTTATATTATTTTAAAGGTACTATATTTAAATTTATATTAACTTAAATGTATTTGTTAAATTATAATCAGGTTAATGATTAAAATTATTTTACCTTAAAATCATTTGTTTATTAACTGTATATCCCTTTCTAACCATTATCTCATCTAGAACCTATATTTTATAGATATTCTTTTTGAAAAAACTGTATGTTTAATTAGATCTTTGGCAAATTGAGCAAAAGCAATGTTAATGGAGTGCTAGAAAATTATAGGTAACTATAGATACAGAGATAGATAAGAAATCAAAAGAAATACATGGAGATCATTCTAGGTAGCACTTAGCAAACATTTTCTGAAAAGGGCCAGACTTCAAGTTGACTTTTATTGATGACTGGTTAGTTTTGAGTGTTTTTTTTTTAATTACTCAATTCTGCCCATATAGCACTGCAAACATCCAAATGGATCATAAAGATAAAGGGGGACAATTGTGTTCTAATATTTGGATCTGACCCAGGAGATATAGCTTGTTGGTACTGGTTCAAAACTTTTCTAATATTACATCATAAGTATCTTCCAAAGTTATCTATGAATTCCTTATTTTTTACCAGAAAAAAGGTATGGAAAAAGGAGTCCTGGAGCTGATGCAACACTGCAAAATACACTAGATCACAAAAAAATAAATCAAAGAAACACAAAATAATAAAATTATACCAGGTGTTGAAATCACAAAATTATTTTATTTTCTGAATTATTACTTAGAAATTGATCAGTTTAGTATTTTTACTGGGACCCAGAGAAGAATAATAATAAAGATACACTGTGGTTACAGTAGGGGCACAAAACATTTTCCATGAATCATTAACTTTTTCAAGGTACTAGGGAGTGTATGCAGAATTATAGCCAACATTTTCTGATTCACATTTAGAGTATTATTTTCACATCAACAATATTATATGAACTATCATGATTATCATCCAGGATAGACCAAGTCATACTGGGTAATGAACAGCTTTGAACAACTTTTTATTTTTATTTAATCTATACATCCATGTGTAGAGGGGTTAGCACTCTCTCGTTTTTTTAGACATACAGATGATAGCAGTTCTTTCTTGACTGGTGCTTCCACAATCTCCATGTAAATGAAGCACAGAGATCAAGGATCTTATACCTACAATTAAATGTTTCATTCTGGATAGACACATATCACTTCTACAAATTGCAGACCAGTAATGGTCTTATAGCCAAGCATAACTTAAAAGGGACAACTGACGCCAAAGCAAAGGCAACAAAAACACAAATAGGGAAGTGGAATACATTGAACCAAAATTCTTGTGTATCAATAAAATAAAAAGCAACCTACAAAATGGAGAAAGTATTTGCAAACTGGATATTTGATAAAGGGTTAATGTCCAAAATATAGAGAACTTGGTACATAAATCCAATAGTTAAAAAAAAAGTCAGATTAAAGAGTTGGCAGAGGAACTAAATAATTTTTTTTTCCCAGAGAAGATGTACCACAGGTACATGCAATGTACATGAAATAGCCAACAGATACATGCAAAGGTGCTCAGCATCACTAATCACCAAGGAAATGCAAATCAGAAACTCCAAGAGACATCACTACGTACCTTCTAAGTGCTTACTATCAAAAAGAGATAACAAGATAGAAGATGAGACATCACTACATACCTTCTAAGATGGTTATTATAAAAAAGATAAGAGATAACAAGTGTTGGAGAAGCTTGGAAGAAAGGTAACCCTTTTGTACTTTTGGTAGAAATGTAAATTTGTGCAACCATTAAAAAGTATGAAGTTCTTACAAAAATTAAAAATAGAACACAATTCCACTTTAAGGTATATTACCAAAGGAAATCAACAGGCTATTTTTAAAGAGATAGATGCATTCTCATATTCTGTTAATAGATGAACAGATAAAGAAGCTGTGGTATATAGTATTTCTCTATATTAATAAAGGGGTATTTTTCAGCCAAAAGGAAGGAGAAAATCCTCTCATGTGAATAAGCTGGATAAACCTGCAGGGCATTATGCCACGTGAAATAAATGAACCAGAAAAAGAAAGACAAATACTACATGGTATCAATTATATGAGGAGTTTAAGATAAACAACAACAACAACAATGCATGGGAACAGGGAGTAGAAAAGTGCTTGCTAGGGGACTGGGAGCGCCGGAAAGAAATTGGGAGACGGTACAAACTTTTAGTTAGAAGATGAATAAGTTCTGACGTCTAAGTTTTAAGATAGTGACTGTAGTTGGTAACACTGTAATCTATACTTAAAATATTTGCTAAGAGTAAAACTTAAATGTTCTCATCAAAGGTGATAAAAAAAGATAAATGAAGTGATAGATGTGCTTATTAACTAGATGAATACATGTATCAAATCATCACAGTGTACACTCTATCTTTTTTTGTCAATTATATCTGAATAAAGCTAAAAAAAAGGTCAGAAAATACAATGTCTCTATGTCTAGATCTAAAGCGAAACTAGACATTTCTGAATTATGGATGCTTTATGGTAGTAAAACTACAAAATAAGTGTTTAATATGTCCACCATATCAATCAAAGCTATTCTAAGAGTTTACTTTTTTCTCTTCATGTTTGAAATAAGAGTAACACTTCCCTACTCCCATATAAAATTGTGAAGTCTAAAATCTCAAGTAAAATGTGAGGTTGTAAGCCATAGAGCAAACAAATTTTTTTCCCATAAGTATTTCAGTTTATTGTGCAAAAATGAAAACAGTATCTTTTATTAGCTGCATAATACTTTGTGAATTACTTGCAGGATACACACTTACCTATGCATGTGAAAGTCCAAAGGTCAAAGTAGTCACATCCCCTAACTTCTCCAAAAGAGATCTTAATTTGGTCTTCCTTGTTCATGAATGAACACTATGCAGAGGAAGGGACAATTGCTTATCATGTTACATCTAAATTCAGATTATTGTGGGGCACTATTGCCAGGCTGGTTATAGAGGCTACATGGTGAAACTCAACGGTGTACTTCAATGTAAACAAATTGTGTGATTACTGAGCACAAAATATTGTGATGTGTGTATGACATAAGAGGACAATAAAACATATGACATATTAGCAGAATAAGCAGTATCATTTGTGTTTATTTTTTTTCTGGAATTCCATTCTTTTTAGTGTCAGATCCCTGTGACAGTTTCTTACAGCCTGGATAACCTCAATAGCACAAATAATCTACTGTGGACAAAAAGAAAACTTTTTGCCATATTTTCCTCAGATTGCCTTGAACCTAAAAAAGCAGAAGTGCTTATTTTGAGAGCAGGACCTGTGGTTGGAGCAGAGAGCCTAGAGAGAAAGCTGGGATCCAAGAGGAAAGCCTGGGGAGAGTCATGCCAGGGCTCTGGCCAGGCCCCACACTGGGAGGAGGAATCTCTCTTACCTTTGTGTTTATTTGCTCCTCTACCTTGTTATCTCTTAAACCTTATTGCTAGACTGTTGCAACTGTCTGGTTGGGCAGGTGATTCTTCCCCTTTGGGCCACAGTAGATTAGTAAAATCCCCTTTACTTGTTTTCTGGGGATACTTTTAGGCATCCCTGTAACTCCACTTCAGCATCATTAAACTTGAAAAGTAGTCCTGTGATCATTACCACTGTTAGGTTGTCCATGCTGGAGATTTCAAGAGAGATCACTATTAAAACATTCATAGGTAATACAAAGAGGAATGGCTAATATTCATTAATATATTTTATTTATGTATCATATGATTATACAGCACATTCTGTATGTCAGATAAGTTCAAAGAATTTTTATAAATAGGATTCCATTGGGTCCTTATATCAACCCTACAGAGTACTTTTCGTTCTTTCATTCTTCTTCTTACAGACAAGAAACTGAAGCCCAAAGAAATGAAGTAAATTGTCTGAGTTCATACAGCCAGTAAGGAACATAGTTGGGATTCAAATCCAGATGCTGTACAGAACCTACCATTAATAGCAATGCTATGCTGTAGTATAGTGACTAATGAAAACACACAAAAATAATTTAATAGCTCATTGCAATAGCTAATCTGATTTCACTTATTTTCCTTAGTGTGGCCAACATCTGGGGAATATTTAAAGATTGCTCAGGTGCAGATAATGTTCTAAGGCATTTAAGGGCCTGGAAGTTCAGATAAGTTGAGATCCTTCCAGCTTCAAAAACCAAAAAGTGCTTAATAAATTACAACTAGCATCCTTATAAATGCATGGATGATCCTCTAAGAAAGGCAGGGAAATTGCCTTGGGCTAGAAATGAAGAAAAAACAGAAAATCAGGACAGTCAGCTGTAAAACTGACACTGTGTCTGCCGAGAGATATTTATCACTTTTAATAATTCAAGGGCTTGAATTTAATACCAGTCATGGGAAGAACGAGAGTTGGAACTGAGACCCACACCTTTATTTTGCTACCCCTTCGGTATGAATGAGGATTTAGGCAAGGGGAACTCTCAAAAGTTGTGGGAAGGGTTATACATTTATATATCTACTTTGGAGAATAATGTGATGATGTCTCATGAATTTGAATATGTGCATCCTTATGACCAAGCAATTACTCTTCTAAGTTTATACCCAAGGCACACTCTAGGCTGTGGAAAAATCAGATATGGACAAGAATTTTATTGCAGTATTGTTTGCATTAGTAAAAAATTGGAACAGGAAAGGGATAATGCATTGTGCTATATTTATACAATGGAATACACAGAGTACTGAAAATTAATGTACTATAGACAAGCATCATGAAGGACAAGTCTCAAATTATTCACTTCTGTGAAAAAGAAAGATAAATTGCAGAGTATTGCAATGTTAAGTCTAAGTGCTGAAATGTAGATAATCAGAATTTTAACATTGTAATTCTTTTTTTTTTAAGATTTATTTATTTATGCATACAAGAGCTGAGGTATAAGCCAGAGTTGCAGGAGGTGAGAGGATTCACCATAAACAGAGCAGGGAGCAGAACAGGCAGGTCAACTGAAATATACTGCTGAGGGGAAGCAGCGAATTAGGCAGGAGAGGTCTGCTGCACCATGTGGGCCCTTTCCCTGGCCAGGGATCAAACTGGCACTGCAGTGGCCTGGAAGCTCCACAGTGTGATGTTCAACCCATTGCGCCACTAGGGAGGCCCAACATTGTAATTCTTAGCCTCAAGAAAGAAACCAAAAAGGATTTCTAATTATGCTTCTCGAAATGGAAAGCTTACCAATACTACAGATGCAGTTGGTTTCCCGTTGGTCCCCCATGCACCTTGTAGGTAGACCCTCAATATCAACACCACAGGAAGGAAGAAAAATGGCATACTGGTTTTACTAATATTTGCTAAGTAAAAAAAATTTCATATTTTCTCCAAATTTAAATCAGTTTAATATAGCAGTAACCTTCTCTCTAAATTGCAACTTTGCCTTTTTCTGGACAGGCCAAATATCTTTCATTTCCTGAATTCACACAGATGTACGTAGTTTCAAACTTAAAATCATTTAGCTTCTTTCAGCATCTAAACTTGTATTTTTATCACATTCTGCTGTTCACCAAATACAGACTACTTTTAACGATCTGTTTATAACTGAGTGCATGTGTTTTATAACAATATTTATTTCTCTGTCACAAACAAAAAATAAGAGTCTAAGAGGACCAAGGAACTAACAAAATTTAACTGTTATTATTTCTTAAAATAACATCTTTATTGAGATTAATTCACATACATACCATTCATTTATTTAAAGTTTACAATTGAGTGGTTTTGTATAGGCAGAGTTTAGTACACTCTTAGAGCAATAGTTGGCACAATAAATAAAATATTTCCATCACCCCTAAAAGAGAGTCTATACCCATTTGCAATCATGTCCCATTTTCCCATCCTGTTTCTGCTTACCCCTCTCCCCCCACTCCCAAACCCCTCTTACCCCAACTCCCTGTCTCTTGCTCTCTCACAAGCCTTAGGAAGCCACTAATCTAACTTGTCTTCAAGGTTGATACATGTATAACATATATCAGAACAATATTTCATTTTTATCACTAACTCATATTATGTTGCATAGACAAACCACATGTATTTTGTCTTCTATCATGTAACAGGTGGTTGGGCATTAGGATTGTTTCCACTTTTTAACTATTATAAATATTGTGTAAGTTTTTGTGTGGTCATGTGTTTTCTCTTGAATTTATACCTACATTACTAAGTGTTTTATTCTTTTTGATGCTATTATCAATAAAATTGTTGTGCTCATTTCCTTTCTTGGTTGTTCATGAAAAAACTGTAAAAAGTCAAGGCAGGCTTGGGTGATCAAGTTAGGACTGGCTAGTTGAACTCTAAGCCAATTTAGGACTGGCTAGTTGAAATCTGAGCTCTAGTGGTGGTTATTTGCCTAACAGATCCTGGATGATTAAGGCAAAAGAGTTTTGCCTCTGGGGCAGATGAAGATCTGCTTCTGGATTAATTTGCATAATCAGAGGCCTGCTCTAGGCTGACTTCTTTGTTATCGCTAAGTATGGGTTAGCCCAAGGATCAGTAATCTCCCCAATCTGAAAGTTTTTTTTTTAAAGATTCATTTATTTATGCATACAAGAACTGGGATACAGGCCAGAGGGGTGTGTGTGTGGGGGATGGGATATGGTGAGAGGATTCACCACAGACAGATTGGGGAGCCAAACAGACAGATTTACTAAAATATACTGCTGGAGGGAGCAGCAGGTGAGACAGGAATGGTCTTGAAAGTAAAAACAGTACAAAAATAATAGAAGTATTTATTTCACATATTCAAAAACAATTAAAACTAAAATTGATTCTGTAGTTAAAAAAAAATTGAAAGATCACATGTTGGAAATTGACCACACCTAGATTTTCCACCAATTAGAATGGCATCTGATTGAATAGCTATTGGCTATTATGCTGTTATGAGTCTGTCTTGGGGTCACAACAATGGGTGATTATTATGATGGGTGATCATACAGTGATGGTGTAACAGGGTCGTCCCAGGAAAAGGGGAAGTTCCAGAATCCTGGTTCCGCCCTAAGTGGGTGAAGCTGAGGAAAAAAAAAAATTTCTGCAGAGAAGGGAGAAGAAAGGAAGATGGAGAGCAGCAAGGAGACCTGGAGGAGGCATGTGGGGCAGAGGGACATGTGAAAAAACTGCGCTTGCTTTTTAGTTTTAAACTGGTTAAAACAGATGTGGGTGAGAAACCTTGGGGAGGTTAACAATGGCAGCTTTCATCTTAATTTTAATTTTGCTCTTTTTCTCCCAGATTTGTCTAACTCTTTCTAAGCCTTTTCTATGGATCGCTACTAAAAGGTCCTTTGGATGTGTGGCAGGCTTTTGGGCCTTGCTTTGGGCCAATCCCATTTGGCTGGACTTTTACCCTCAAGGAAATGGGTAACTTTGGATGCTTAACTTAGTCACTATGTTCTTTGTCCTTTCTGTACTATACCCTAATTGTATTAAAGTTCCTTTCCATTAAAGGCCTTATACATTGTCTTAATGCGGCGGATGGCAAAACCCATTCAAAGAGGGCAAGATTGGGGGTTCTGGGGTGCTTCTATCCCTGCCCTGTAACAATGGGATGACCCATAATTCAATTTTTGGTTTGACAACAAAGCCATTTTAACTACTTATGAGAAAAAAATGTTGAATAGTTACAAGTTTAAATAGCAACTCAAGGACTAAACAAATGCAAAGAGAGACAATTTATTCTGGGAGTGAAAAAGAACAATTTTAGAACAGTTCATTTGGTGTTGCACATTTCAACTCATGTGAGGCCAGTCTGTTGCTGCGTAATTTTATTTATTTATTAGAGGGACACTATTGAAATTAAATGAAGTACAGAAGATGATCATATTTCCTACTTAGTTTCTGTAATATTTTTACTGACATTGATTTATTAAAATAAGCTTTTTATATAAGATCATTTATTAAAGATAATGAAATGAAAAAGAAACTTGTTCTTTTGATAGTACTTTCGACAAAACAGATCATATGAGTCAGGACATGCTCAGGATAAGGAATAACCATCTGCAAATACAGGAATCTTGAGATTCAAATATGCCTAAGGATATGAAAGTCAAGGGTTAGCATTTCCAGACAAAGGGATTAAAAACACATTTTGGAAAACAGAGGAAACAGACATTTGTTATCAATTCTAGTCAACTGGCTTTCAGTGTACACTGATAATTTGTGCTCATGTTTCAGGCCAAGCCTTCAAAATTAATAACCGCTTTTAAAAAGAAAAGAAAGGCAAAAAAGTAAGAGAGTATTGACAAAGAGAGGCTCAGGGAAAAAGATAAAGGTAAAGTAAACTGTCATCTTATTGAAACACTACATTTAAATATGTTATAAGTAGGAGGACATTCTATTGAACAGTATCAGTTGGACTTGGACTGTGTTTGTTTTATATTTATTTATATGTATTCATGCATACAAGAACTGGGCTGTAGGCCAGAGAAGGAGGGGTTAAGAGGATTTGCCAGAGACAGAGGGAAGAGCAGACCAGGCGGATCTACTGAAATACACTACTGAGGGGAGCAGTGGGCTATACAGGAAAGGTCTGCTGGCCAGGTGGGTTAGGTCTTTGGCTGGGGATCAAACTCCTGTTACAGTGGCTGGCAGCAGCCTGATAACACTGACACTTTAACCCCTACACCACAAGGGAGGACAACCAGTTAAATCTTCTTAAGCATGTATAAAAGGGATTTAAGTATGAAGGACAGAAAACCTGGTTATTGGATATGCTTTACAGTCATTTAATGTATTACCAGCATTTTATTCACTCTTTCTTTAGTTATTTATTGTTCCATCCACTTATTCATCCATCCATTCATTCATTTTTCTGATTTCCTAATCCTCCCAGGTAAAGTCATTAACTTTAGCTATTATTCCTTATAACTTCAATATAAATTTTTTGTAACAGCTCTATAATAAGCAGCATGAGTCTCTAATGTTTGCGACAGCTTAGTATATGTTTACATATCACAAACTTCTTTGTCTTTCAGGACCAAGACCATCTGAGGATAGGAGCTGGGTATTTTATCCATAGGAAATGGATCTACATTTGTTTTGGAAGGAGAGAATTTGCTGATTACTTTGGGTACTACAGTATCCAGAGTGTTTTAGCAGAGAGCAGTCTTTTTTTTTTTAATTTTACTTCCCTCTAGGCAATGGTGTGGTTCCACTAATTCTGTTAAAATGTACCTTTAACCTTTAGTGCTGGGAATGTTGTGATTGCTGCATTATGGCAGAGCATTAGCAAGCATTTACAGAGATGATGCTTGAGAAACAGGTCCCACATTACTTATTCCTTGATAGCTAGACCAAAGCAATAGCACATTCTGTCCTACACAGAGTGCCTGGTTCCCCAGGGTTCACACCAAGTGGACCTGTTTTTCCTTATTCAGTCATCTTTTGTTTGCTTAGTTGCTTTCTATTGTGTTTCAACAGATTCAGTATCATTTTGCTGCATTCTGTAACATTTTTCATTATTTAAGGTACCCCCCCTTTTTCATAACGATTCTTACTTATTAGGAAGAAAAAAATCAGGACAGTATCATTTTGGAAATTATAGTTCAAAGCATGTCAGGGTTAACAGTTTATAGATAATTAGTATCAAAGATTTCTACCCAGAATAATATTTATAGATTTCCTTTAATTGATTCATTGTATAATACAGATAAGTGTCATAAAGCGATTGATCTAAGGCATAGAAAATGATAATTGCTCATAAATATCCCACCTATTTAAAATCAAGTATTAATACCTAATATTTAACTGTGGAAATTAGAGAGAGAGAAATATGTCACTTGAGACGGCTGGATGGCAGGATTTCACAGACTAGCAGCATCATAGCGTTGTTTAAGTCCTCACTTTTGCAGATTCAGTAAATCAGTGTTATCAGCGCAGCTTAGAAACAGTCCCAACATGACTGATTAGCATTATTCGACTCACAAGAGATTTATATAAGCCAGTTAGCCAATCTATTACTTTAATATGGGGTCAGAAAATTATCCTGTTATCTACCATTCAGGCTACCTTCCTCCCCATATGTACACATTAGGGAAGTTAAATTGGTCACCCAAATACCTCTTGGTTAAAATGAATTCAAAGCAAAGAGAAGTGGTCTTCCTGTGACATCAGGGCTGTGGGGCACAGTACAGTGTTTAAGTTACTACCCTGGTTCAAATATAGACTGTTCCTCACTGGTTGTGACCTTGGGCTAATTAGTTACTGTTTCTGTTTTCTCATCTGAAAAAATAGGTAGAATATCTAACAATGTAATAGTTTACTATGGCTTAAAACTTAATTATCATTAATTTCCAGACAATTCAGACTTTGAAATCAAATTACATTTGGGAAGTCCCTCACTCAGAATTCCATATCTCATTTCTTTGCTGTAGCTCTTCCAGACGTTTTGTGTTTCAATCTCTGAAATAGTCTCTGTACCAAATAACTCACAAATCAAAATCCTCTGGGAAAATATTTGTCCACGTCTATGGTGCCAAGTGAAAGATAAGGGGCAAATAAAATCCAGGGCCAGTATCCCAAATCCAAGGAACCTAGTAAAACTTCTCTGAACACTAAATTTAATATTTAATTAATTTTAAGGAATGACATTGCTGATACTTGCTAATTAGGTCAATTGGCCTTCATGACTGTTTTGTTTTTTCTCATCAGAAATCATTCATTAAGGGAGCTGTGCAAAGCATCTTACAAACGGAATTAGATAAGGTCTTTAGAACATTCTACAAATTGGATTCTCTATATGTGTAAATAATGCTGACAGGCTCTCCTTTAACACAATGAGGTCAAAACAGTCTCACTGAAAATGGCATCCTCATGCTGTACTTAAGCCAAAAAAAAATACCATGTTATATGTTCAAAGGAAAGTGGTTAAATATCTCCAATACTATGTGTATTACTCTTTAGTCAATCTCAGAGACTAAATGAAACAAATTCTTAAAATATATAGCAATAGGATATTAATTAAAGATATGTTGATGAAGAACCTACTGCATGAAAATATATTACATGCTGGAATATATAAGATAATTTCTAAGATACAGTTTATTATTTTAGAGTGCTTGCAATTCAAAATAAAGTCCAATGTATGCATATAATTAGTTAAATGGAATAAAATGCTATGTGTCAGAAGCAAAATTTAGCTTGAAAGAACATAATTGAGTTAAAATCAATTTACTAAAGTTTAATTCATTCAACTGCTATTTATTGAATGCCTACTATGTTTCAGTTCATGAGACATACCCTTCTCACTAAGAGACACTGGTAAGTGCAAAAATAAAAATTTGAATGATTTTCAGGATATAGAGAATGGAAATAACTTCAGCTTTGGAGTTAGGAAAATCTGAATCAAACCTGACCCTATCATTTCATTGGATGATTTAGGTAAATAATCTATAATCTCTTAACTATACTGCAGAAATCAGAGAGCCATCTTTGATTCCCTCCTCCAACCTTATATTCTATGTAGTTAGCCTTTAAATATTTCTTGAATATATCTCGCCCTCTTTCTCTCCACATCTGCAGTCCTAAGTCTGGCTCTTATAATTTATTTATGGAGTCTATAATCAAAATTGATTTTTCTATCTCCGTATCACTTTCATTCAATCTATCATACATGTTTGCATCCAGAAATAGTCTTTCTAAACCTTATACCTGATGGTACAACTCCTCTGTTCAAAACTCTTTAGTCACTTTTCATTGCCCAGAAGATGTAAGATTGCCCAAGATACTGCTTAAAAGACATTTAACAACTTTAATGAACTGATCTCCTCAAATTTTTACCTCACATGCCAACTTCCCTCCATTTAGACCTATGCTTCTCTAATTACAACATGATTTGTACCACTCTGCCTTTATACATGCTATTGTTTTTACACCAAAGCCTGAAACATTATCCCCATTCCATCAATCCTATCTGTACAACTTTATATTTAACTGTTCTTTTAACACCTAAGCATTTTACAGAACATTCCTTGAGGATTCTAGTACAGATAATTTTTCTATCATCAGTATATGCACAACATGTTTTATATACTGACATCAATACAACATACTCTAATGTCATTATCTGTGTATATGCCAACTGCATCAACAAGATTGGTCACCTCAGAACAAAAACAAGACCTTTCAGAAACCTTTGAATTCTCAGCCCCCTAATGTAATGTCTGCCCTGGAGAAGATGTACAATAAATATTTATTATAGTAATGAAGTCAGGTTCAGGGATAAGTGGAAAGAACCAAGAAATGCTTTGTAGAAGAAGTGGCCTTTGAAGTAGACCTTGAATAATATCTAAAATATTGCCTGAATTCTAAAAATATAATTTTGGAATGTTCAGTGTCTCAACATGCATGAATATATATCTATATTATCATGCTTCTCTCTTTAATACATATGTATACTGCCAGCAGAAACTTTGACTTTTATATTCTTGGTGCATTGCTCTGAGCATGGGGAAGATTTAATAAGTATGTTAATTATCTGATTAAAGAAGCATCTTCCTCAAGTCCTTTAGAGGAAGGTATCACTCTAACTCTCCAGAATTAAGAGGTATTAAAAATAGTTGACTTTTTAGCTGAGTCATAGGTGGGTCTACACCATACCTTGTAGAAAATAAAGATATTACTATCACTCTGTGTATTTAATTTCTCCAGACACATTAAAAATAAAAAAGTAAGCATGGTTTCAAAGCACAAAGGAAAACACATGACAAACCAGGGCAACACACTGTTATTCAACTGAACTCTCTCTGGGCAGGGCACACCAGTCTGATTGATGCCACACAATAACTTGGGCATCTTCCCATTGCAAATCATATCTACTTCAAGTTATCAGTCATGGTTAAGCTCTTAGCTATTCTGGAAGGCTTATCTAAGTTATTAAATGGAATTAACAATACTATTGGGAAGATTCCTTTTTTAAAATCTTAACTGTTTCCGCATACCTATCACTTAAAACACAGAGGAAAAACACTGAAACAATAAATTAGGAATTACAAAGATTCAGAACACAGTGGAGAAAGAAAAATCTATACTGCTGTAATCTGCTTTAAGGCTACTATTTCCTTTATTCTAAGTGTTCATATTTACCAACATGAATCTTTTTATTTTTGTGGCAGAGCAATGGTAGGAGCCAGGGAAGTCTGTCATTACAGACCTTACTGTTTATTCATAAGAAAGACAGGTCTGTAAAGAAACCTGTGAAGTCTGTAGATCTACATCTAGGAAATCCCTGCATAATTAGATGCTGGCTAAATTTAAGGAGCTCATGAAGTACTACAGGGGACATTCATAAGACTAGTGTAGCCTCTGAGATGTAGTTCTAGATATAGAGACATAATTTAAGGCGTGGATAAGGAAGGCAAATTTGGAAGGGAGGGCTGGCTCATTTATATCACTTCTTCTAGTCAAAAGGCAAAGGGTTACTCCAAGTCTTGGAGTGTCTGCACTTTGGGAGTTTTCAGCTGGGTTCTCAGTAGCTAGTCGACTTGTTTCAGGTCAAGCCAGATTTTCTTCTAATGGAAAGCAAGTTGATTTTCGCGACAAACTCAGACCCACTCACCTTCTCACAACTCTGTCCTTGTCGGATCTTGAGCTAGTGTAGGTAAAGCAGAAGGTGTCCAAAGGCTCAGAAAGGGAGACGAAGATGCACCCTTTTCGAAAAGCATTGTAGCTGCCAAGGAGTAGCCAACAAGCACCAGATTTATGTGCACTTTGAAAGAAGCACCTTTACCATTGGCTTTTTAAGCCGCGCTGTCGCTAGGGAGCGGCGGGCAGGGCCAGCACGGCCGCGGGGAGAAGCTCGGGCTGTTTGTTGCGGTAACCTGGGAGAGGGACACAGACAGTTGGGCGCGCCGACGCGCGCACACACACACACACACACACACACGCGTGTACCCACGCTTGTGGCGAGTTCGAGCCCCGGCCACAGTCCTCCCGCGGGCGCCCCCCGCCGCCGCTCTAGGCGGAGCAGCACCCCTGCAGGCTTGCCTCCGGCCCCCTGATTCCTGCTGCTGCCGCCCAGAGGAGAAAGGAACCTTTGCTTCAAATTTCCTCCCGCGCCGGGCGCTGCGGAGAGCTATGAGGGCGGGCGCGGCGCGGGGAACGCGATGAATGAGTTCTCGGTTCGCCTCAGAGTTGTCTGAGTTGGCAGCGCCGTGCCGGGGCTTCCGGCTCTCGGCGCCCCACGCGCTCCGGGTTCGCGGTTGCAGCCCACGCCGGGCGGAGTCGGCCACGCCAGGGGAGAAGAGGCTCCGGAGGTCCTGCTCCGGCTCCAGTCCGAAGGCAAGGAGGCGCGTCCCCCTGCCGAGGCTCCGGCCGTGTGGTCTTCCCTCTCTCTCCTTGGTCCCATCTGTCTTGATGGCGTCTCATCAGCAATCCCGGATCCAGGCTTACCTGGAGAAGAACAAGATCGGTCCCTTGTTTGAGGTAAGGTGCTGTGGACGAGGGAGGTCCCGTTTGTCTTTGGAGAGAGGGGTGCAGAAGGAAAAGCAGAACACCCCGGAGAGGAGATACAGGACAGATGCGTAGAGCGGGCTCCCCTGTGGCCCCATGTCCACTGGCGTTCGTGCTGTTCCGGCCAGGTGTCCTGGAACGCGGCTGGGCGGGCACTTCGCTGGTTACCTGGGCGCGGACAGGTGAGGCCAGGAGGGCCCAGCCTCAGCCTGTCAGTGGAAGTTTGTACGGTCTGATTGTCCTGCACCTCGCAGCCACATGCTGTCTCACCCGGACAGGCTGAGACGGATGGATGCACACACTCGGGCTATGTCTCTCTTACACACACACACTTTCTTCCTGGAATTCACACTATCATGCGTACTGGATTTGTTTGTTTAATGTGGGAACCCGAAAAGGAAAAGAAGGTGAAGGCTTTAGTAGGTGCGTTCATATTGAATGAAATTGACAAACTAAGACCCTGACATTGATTTCTGTATGAAAGGAAGAGTCCTTTGCATTGCAGACTGTATTCGCGGGAGAAAGGGGCGGAGAGAGATTCCGGGGGGAAAAACACGCGTATTTATAGAAAGGAGGCGTGTATCTCTGAGCTGTTTTCTCTCGCCATCAAAGAATTAATGACAAAAATACAGGAAAAGAAAAGAATAGCGGGAGGGCAGGAGATAATGAGAATGGAAGACTGAAACCTGCGGGGCAAAGCGTCCCATCGGTTGCTTGGGAGCTGGACAGATGCGGAGGCCAGAGGGGAGGAAGCCCATGTTCCCTTACCATGCTGGCCCAACAGTCCAGCAGGGCACGAACTTGCCGTTAAAGGACTTGGGAGATTCTAGGTGCTCTCTACCCCCCAACACACATACACACACACACACACACAGAATTGTAATCAGGCTTGGTGGTTTACCTATCCGTGGCAACTGAGTAAGGCTGAACCACAGACGGGAAAGGGAATGGAGCTCTTTCCCTAGGACTGTAGAGAAGAGAATGAGAACTGCAGAGAAAATAATAATGTGAATTAATGCCCAAACACAAAAAGGAAAGGAGAAAAGTATGATCAGTTGGACTCTTCTCTGGGGAGGACAAGTTTTAAATAATCAAGATTTGCAAGATCTTTTGAGTTTTCCCACCCAAGTTAAAGTTACCATCTATGCAGTCTTAAAAGATACAATCGTTGTTTAAACCGAAACTCATTGTTTAGAATCATAAATTCCTATAGTGCATGGCTTGATTCTTGTTTTGCCAAGAGTGTTATAGCAAGGGAAGTCTATATGCAAAAGCAAAGTAGACTTACCGGTCCTAGAATTCTTTTGTTTTTTAGTCTAGTGAGTATAAACTATATATAATCCCACACGAATGTTTTTAAGCAGAAGCATAACTCTGTGGCACAGTGTATTAATTGCATCAAAGGTAATGTAAATATAGTTAGAGCATTTCTACTCTCCAAGAATATAAAGTACAATTTCAGGGAGAATAAGTGAATTGTTTTCAATAGATATTCTTCTCATTTGTTCACTTATAAAGTCCCCAATGTTCTCTCCAAGATATAATAGAGTTTGGAATATATATAAACTTTCTATGTTATTAGAAAATAAGTACAAATTGATTTTTATCAATCATTAAAAAAAAATGTTCCCTACCCTTGGTCTGCACTGTAGAATTTTAAGTGATGACAAAATTATCTCATAAGATGGCAAGACTTCCTCAATGGAAAACATGACAAAGTTATATACTTTGTATTTTATTGATTTGGGGGAGTGACGTATTACATGCATCCCCATTAGCCTGGATTTTAGTGACAAGCAGTTCACTTTTTAAGGGTTGATTGGTATTTTAAATAATTGAAGTGAGAAAATGGATATGTTCTCGTCTAAGAGCAGGTCCTCATATGACAGTTTTGTTCATGATGGGGCTTTCTTTTTTTAAAGATTTCATTTTATTTATTTATACATACAAGAACTAGGCCAGAGGTGGGGGAAGGGTGGAGGAAAGGATTCACCAGAGACAGAGTGGGGAGCAGAACAGGCAGATGCACTGAAATACAATGCTGAGGGAAGAGCGGGTGAGACAGGGGAGGTCACATGTAGTTCAGCTCCCTGGTCTGGGATCGAACTCATGCTGCAGTGGCTGGTGATAGCTTAATAGAGCTGAACTTAACCTCTGAGTCACCAAGGAGACCCCATGGAGCTTGTTTTTGAGAGAATCATACATACTTGACAAAACTGGAAAATCTGATTAGCCTTATTCTATTTGTACTCATGCAGAACAATCTTTTTAAAGCTCCTGGGACTTTGGTCATAAGATTTGTTTTAAGAGGCCAGAGGACGAGCTCGGGAATCTGAATTTAGTAAGAAGCAGCAAAAACGGTTATTAAATATATCTAATTCTTGGGCCACATTGTCAGAAACAGTCACATAAGCTAAAACAGTGATCACAAGCTGAAATAGGTCTGTCATGTTTTATTATCTGCTTTGTTGTGATTTTTTTTTTTTTTTTTGGAGCCGAGGCACTGGCGTTGGTGATATAAGTTTACTTTAGTTTTGAAAATATACAATACCTGACAATATGTACACTTTATGGATTTTATAAATTGGGCCGTTTTAAGAAAACTTACTGGGTTGAGGCACTTTAAACAGAGCACATGAATGCTATATAAAACAACATCTAAGTTAACTTATGTAATGATAAATCAAGAATACTTATTTTCTGTTTTTTACCTGTGCAGCTTACTTACTTAGTTTAGTTATTTTATTTCTTACTTGTTTATTTTTAATATTTTACAGGTTGAGAAGCTTGCAAAAGTGTTGTACACAATATGGTGTTTCAAAAACTACTTTAGATTGGAATTAATCTTGTTTTCAGATAATTTAGTACTATAAATTTATATACTACCTTTTTAAATAAACTTGAAGATGTTTTCAGGCATTATGAGACCATGCCTAAAATTATCTTGAGTTATAATATTTTATTTAAATAATGGGAAGATTAGGGTGAAAATGGTAATAATAATGATTTATATTCCACAATGTTTTTGAAATTTTTCTTATGATCTAATGTTTTAAATTTCTCATTGGTTTATTTAACAAGGATATGTAGCAAACAGCATATTCATCAATTTATAAGGAATACTTAATATCACTGTAGTAATTATAGCTGCAGTCCAAGTTGATGTAGATTTCCACATATGACTCGTTACTTAACTGTCATATTATGGAATAGTTCAATGCCCACCAAAGAGAGGTTTTTGCAACACACAGCAGCAAGATGCCCGCTGTAAACACGGGACTTATCCCAAATCCCAAAGCCAACCATTTCATAGTCCAAGAAGTTGACAGACATTCTGAAATTGCATTAAGTTTAGTTAACTGGGACCTAGCTACTTGTTAGAATAAAGTGATCTATTTTGTATGTGTTGTAAACAATTTAACTTGGTACTCAAGAGATTATATGATGTGGAACAGAGCTTTCAAGTAGAGAAGTGTACAATTTTTAGTTTCTCCCATTCCCGTTAAATAAATAGGATAATTATTGGCTGGAAGGGTTACTTGGAGGGGGGTCATATATTTTAGATCAAGCTATGATCATGCTCATAAGAGTGTGAAATTCTAAATTATTAAAAAGCAGAGCAATGACATCTTCATAAACTCCCCACAGAATTTTTAAATCTCTGTGTACTAAAGATATAGCAAATCAAATTCACTAAGTGTCTCCAAATGTGGTGTGACCCACTCCAAGTGGAATGGGATTACTTTATGACCTTTTAGTATTCACATCAATTCACATATTTGATTTGATATATATGGTTTACAGTGGACTCAGACCACACACATGATTAACTTAAATCTGTATCATTCATACACTGGTGGCTGCACAAGTCTCTTTTCTCTGGTACCCTGTCCCAAACTTTCTAGTCACATCTCAAACCTGAACTGAGATATCAGAAAGTGGTCTGTTACAGTTAGAGATTTGTTAAATATAAGGTGGAAGGTATTGAGAAAATAAAGATACTGAAAGTAATACAAGCCAGCTTTCTTACTCATGGAGATCAAAGTCAGAGATATAAGAAGAAAAATGCTAGAGTAAACTTTGTGATGTGGATTGAAATTTTAGGTATTAATGTAATTTCTTATTTCAATAACAGAAATAAGGACAGATTGGTAGGTATTAACACAGATGTAAATGTATGCCTTTATTTATTTCTTTCCTCTCTTTACTATGTGGACCTGAATACAAATATCTCAGTAGCAATGAGCACATCTAGTGATTAGGTTCTTAGAGATTTGGGACTGGGATATTACAAGATGAATCTGGAACATCTTAGAATCATATAAATCCAGAGTAGGTCAATGAATGATAGAAACATGTGAAAAGGACATAAAATCCAGCTTGAAGAGATTTCTATAAACAAAATTTAGAACATCTTGAGGATGAAAATAAATAAATAATACTAACACATCATTTTACTATATAAAATAGGAATATTTTATTCCACTGGGTTATAATAAAATATATGAATGTATTTAATTCATGGGGAGAAAAGAAAAGCTGTTTTATAATAGAATGCCAACTAACATCAACAGAAGGGATGTTGGAATTAGAAAATCACTGTTTTGTGGCCATCATAATAATAATTCAGGCCAAAAATCATTAAGTTACACTAAAGCTCAATGGTTAAAGTTTGATAAGGAATAAGATACTATATAACCTACATATCTTTCACTAAAATAGTTAATTCTGAGGGAAAAGAGGTAAATTTATAGTAAAGAATCTGGCACACAGAAAGGAAATGATAAAAGGAATTTTAGAACATAGGGATGAAAACATGAAAAGAATAAGATATGAATAAATGTAATATGTTTTCTTTCTTCTTTTGAGTTTTCTAAATTATATTTCATGGTTGAAGCAAAAATCATATAGTCAAATGTAGTTTTAAAGTACACCAATTATCAAAAAAATATATCTGAGTGGATTCAAGACACATGGGCAAATTATATACTGTCTCTAAGAAACTCACTTCAAATACAAAGATTTAGGCAGGCTAAAAGTAAAAGAATAGAAAAAACATATAGCTCATAAACATCAAAAGGTAGTAGAAATGGCTACTAGTATAGAAAGTCAGTTTCAGAGGATAGAAAATCACCAAACATAAAAATTTTCATTAGATAATAATGAAAGGAGTAACGCACTAAGAAATATAGCAATCCTAAGTGTGTGTGTACTGAGCAAGAGAGACAAATCCACAACTCTAGTTGTAGACTTCAAAACCCCCTCTTGAAAATTCATAGGACAACTAGACAGAAAACCAATAATGCTATTGAAAAACTCAACAACATGTCAGACAACAGGATCTAGTTAAGATTTATAGACTATTCCATGCAACAACAGCAGAATATACTACTTTCAAATAGCATGGAATGTAGACAAAGAGATCATTCCTGAGTCACAAAACAAACCTCAATGGAAATCACACAATTTATTTTCTCCAGCACAGTGGCATAAAACTAAAAGACAATAACAGAAAGAAAACAAAATTTTCCAAAACACTGTAAAACTCTACAAGGAACTTTTAAGTAATCTACTCTTCAAAGAAGAAATATCCAGGAAATAAAAAAGCACACCAAACAGTGAAAAGGAAGCTATAACATTTCAAAATTTGTGAGACACAGCTCAAGCAGTGCTGAGAGGGAATTTTATAGCACTAAAATGTGTACTTTAAAAAGTGGACTGAGGGCTTCCATGGTGGCACAAAGGGTTGAACACTGTACTATGGGGCTTCCGCAGCCTCTGCAGCACGAGTTTGATCCCGGGCCAGGGAGGTGACCCACGTGGCACAGGAGACCTCTCCTGCTTCGCCTGCTGCTCCCCTCAGCAGTGTGTTTCAGTTGATCTGCCTGTTCTGCTCTCCACTCTGTCCCTGTTGAATCCTCCCAACTCCCCCCCCCACCACCTCTAGTCTGTACACCAGCTCTTCTATGCATAAATAAATAAAAGAAAAATATTATTAAAAAAATAAAAGCCACTTTCTAAAAAAAAAAAAGTGGACTGATATGACATGTCTGAACAGGGCACTTACTTTCTCTGTCATTCATCTGAGCCCTCCCAACATTACAGGACAATCTATTTTCAAAAAGAAGTTTTTTCTATAGGGAAGGATGTGTGAGTATCAACAAGCAGCTGACTATAGATATTTTTTCATGTATTTTCATGTATTGCCTCCTGTTTTATTGGGTTACGGTAGTGTCTAGTGGGGCTCAGTAGATATCTGGGAATTAAACAAAACTTTGACATGTTTTCTTTTATCCTGGGGTGGGGTAGAAAAGTTGAATATAGAAGCAGTTAGCAAATACCATATTAATATTTAATCCTTTAATACCTAGAACAAAATATCCTCCATCTCATTAATCTTGTATACATACAAAAATGTACATATATAATTTTATGTACATTGTACGTAAAAATATATACTTAATGCTTAATTATGCACTCAATTACCTGATTCACTTTCAGCCATATTTTTCTGGTTTTACTATGTTTTTAAGAGAGAATCTGATAAATTAATTTAAACCACTGGAAAGACACTGCATAACTTTCCCCACATGCATTTGCATTTAATAAAAAGGAAGTTGCATGACACAATTTTAGGAGATGAGGCAGGTGATTTTTGGAGATAATACCTAGTAAGCAATCATCTAAACTCTGACTCTGAGCAAGTTACTTGATCTCTGTGAATACCAGTGTCAACTATAATTAGAAAACAATGCAGGACATCTGTTATTTCAGAGAGGCATTCTGAATCAAACTTAATTAAAAGAGCACACACAACTCGAACTCCTGTCATTCTCTGTAGCATGATCATCTTTTTTTTTTCTCATTAGATTTATTTAATTGTATTTGACAACATTTGTATTCCCCAGGGAGTTCCCGCCACCATTTCACCTGTGCACTGTCACCTCAACCCTTGTAGCATGATTATCTTTATATTTTTTTATGAATTTTATTTTATCTATTTATGCATACAAGAGTTGGGGTGTAGGTCAGAGGTGCAGGGGGTGGTTAGAGAATTCACTGGAGACTGAGAGGACAGCAGAACAGGTAGGTTGACTGAAATACACTCAAACCTGTGCTTCAGTGGCTGGTGATAGCTTCATAGTGCTGAAACTTAACCCCTTGTGCCACCAGGGGGACTCGTTTTCTTTATATTTTTGTTGCCATCCAATATTATTTCATTGGATTAATTCCTTTGACTTTAGTTTATATCCACTAGAGGATAAGCTCCTGAAAGGCAGACATTTTGTCAGTCATTTTAACTGCTTATATCTTCACATCTAGAATATGTTGGTGTTCTACTATAGCGTTGTCAAATATATTATGAATAAATAAAATCAGGGTACAAATCAAGTCTCAAAATTATGACTTGTGCCTGAATAATCATGTACCATTAGGAGTGTGAGTATATCTCAGCAGTTTATGGGCGATTTCAACTTCTTAAAAATTCATATGACTTTGATGGGGCCTCCCTGGTGGCGCAGCGGGTTGAGCGCCACACTGTGAAGCATTGGTGGCACAGCAGCGCGAGTTTGATTCCCCAGCCAGGGAGGGGACCCAGATGGCGAGGCAAACCTCTGCTGTCTCACCCGCTGCTCCCCCCAGCAGTGTATTTCGGTAGATCTGCCTGTTCTGCTTCCCACTCTGTCTCTGGTGAATTCTCTCACCTCCCGTGCCTTTGGCCTGTACCCCTGCTCTTGTATGCATTAAAAAAATAATAATAATAAATAACCATGCCTTTGTTATTTTCTCAACAGCTTTTAAATTCGTTGGTACATGATGTTTGAAACGTCACTTATATCCATTTGATACATATATATTGGGTACTGTATTACATACCGAGAAATATAAATTCAAATGAAAGATAGGCTGTCTTCAATAACTTATGTCTATTTGGAAAAGACTGAGGCAATCTTTATTATTCTATTCTGATAATTGTATAAAAGTCTACCATGGTTTTCTGCTTATATACATGGTCCATTTTTATATTTATTAATACATTATATTATTATACTACTCAAGGTAAGAATTCATATTTAGAGATTAGTTTTCAAAAAACTTGCCATAGAAATCTAGTCTGTACACTGAGTAGGGGAATAGGGAAAGTTCTCTTTTTATTGTTTATTTTGTTCATGGGAGTTCTTAGGCAACAATAAGATCTTGACACATGAATTATTAAAAATATCTAATGATAGGATATGTAGTATAATGCATGAGACATACAGGTAGTTTTAGATTGTAAGTTATTCCTTTAACATAAGAAAGGGAGATTATTTTTGAACAATAGCTTGGAGCATACAGGTGTGTAACTTCAGTTATTCCTTTACTATTTGAACATATTGATCTAAATACATAGTGACAAGCTATGTTGAATCAAGACTATGTTTGACTTGTTTGTACATGGAAAACATCTCTATTTTATTGAAGTAAATTTCATTATATAAGATTTATTTTGTCTATGTTTTTGAGACATTTTCTTTAATTCCATCCTCTTTTATACCTGTGAATTCTCTATAAGGAGCAAGTATATTTTAGTTATTTTATCTTTTATTATACTTTTTTGTTTACAAAATATGATAATCATCTTAGCATTATATAAAGTAATATTGAAAGACAGTTATGTTCATGAAGCACAGATTAATATTCTATTTAGGTCAAAAATGTTTATTGAAACATTGCCTACTGTCTTTTCCTTTTTGTGGTATAATAATCCTATGAAAAATAACATGATTAAAATATATATGATTAAAAATATATATGATAAAATAAAATATATAATAAAATATATATTAAAATATATGTGATTAAAGTATATGAATGACAATCTATTTTGTGCAAGCTTATCAAATATCCCAGTTTTCACAGAATTTTAAAAACTCTAACCCTCATTTAACTTTCAGTTAAGACATTGAGGTCTGTGTACAGTAGGCAATATCTCACTGCCATAGCCCACAAATTGGTAGAGACTCCAAGACAGAGATTAACATTCCTAGGTTATCAATATTCAGTTTTGGGAAATAATATTTAGGGAAAAATTCATGTAGTTCATGTGTATTAAATTGTCAGTTTATTAAAAGATGTATTTTTTGATAAAGTCAATTGAACAATGACTTGGGAACCCATTCTGCATTAGATTGGCCTTTGAAGATTACTTTTACTGAGTTGTACAAATGAATGATTTTAAAAGCCTCTACTGAATGTCACAATAGACAAAAATGTAGTTTGTCGATTAAAGGAGTTGTGGAGGAGCACATTCACGACATCAGGCAATATCTTTTTATGAAAACAGCTGCTTCATTTTATTATGTCAAAAACAGAATATTTGAAATGTGTAACAAACAGCATTTCCTCCCTTGAACACCCCCTCCCCATTTTTTATTTTTTTCACATGTTTCTGGAAAATTTATAACCTAGTGATAACTAGAATGTTATTACTATGTTATGGACATTTATATACTCATTTTCCCCCACACATTGCCTTTGCTTGTTTTACTTTATATCTTTCCCTCCACTCTTTATTTATGCCATTTGATCTTAACTACACTTCTTTGGAAAATACCTTAATGTTCTAAACTAAGAATGAATATAATTGTTATGTAAGTCATAAAGTAACTCAGTCTTGGTCCAAATAAATTAGGATCATTTCAGTATATATAAAATGATTTTCCTACTGAGACACACCACAGCTTACTTTCTTTCTAAAATTATTTATTTGCCACATTCTGGGTAGGTTAGTGAGAATTTATTTGTAGTGTGACATCTCCCAGGGTTAGCCTATGAGGAGCAGAGCTGAAGATGCCTAACAGGAAAGATTTGAGACTCAGGGCCTTTTGTATTATCTGTTTTCTCTGCTTGAAAGCTCCCAGTCCCTCTTCTTATCTCACCCCAAAGCTCCTCCAAACACATACACAGACATACCTTCTGTGGTTGGTTCTCTGGCCATTCAGATTGTGAGTTAAATATCTCACCACAGAGGCCCATACAGACTGCACAACCTCAGCAGCTTCCCAGTCAACCTCCATCATACCACAGTGTTTTATATCTACCGCAGCACTCGTCAATCATTGGCATTTTTTCCCCTTTAATTTATATATATTTGACATCAATTGTAATCCCCATGTATTCCCCATCACCATATCACCAGTGCACCATCACCTCAGTCCCCCGTGCTCCCATCTGCCCTCAACCCTCCCCCTCCCCCTTCCCAATCACTGGCATTTCTTAGTCATTTGTTCAGTATTTGGTTCTTCCTCAAAAATAGAATCTCCACAGGGAAAGTTACTTTTTTGGCCTTGTTGTCTGACATATCTTCACAGTGCTCAGTAGCCTGTTTCTGTTTCCTGTAATTAGCTGTTCATTCTTATTCCTCTTACAAAACATTTTAAAAAATGGTTTTAATAAACTTTCCACAGATGGAATATTATCAAGCCATGAAAATGTAAGCGCATTAATTCAGGACTATATGTGCAAAATTATAACAATTGTGTATAATATGTAAAGGTAATGGAAAAAAGAATGACATAGCTTGTGTATGAGGTATCAAGTTAATGGATTAGTTTTACTCCCACATCCCATTTTTGAGTCCCCTTATATTATTGCACTACTGCTTTTGTTTTTTTTCTTTTAAAAGATTGATTTATTTTTGCATATAAGAACTGGGGTACAGGCCAGAGATGCAGTGAGTGAGAGGATTCACCAGACACAGAGTGGGGAGGACAAAAGGCAGATAGACTAAAATTCACTGCTAAGGGAGCAGCAGGTGAGATAGGAGCTACCTCCCTGGATGGGGATCGAACTTGTGCTACAGTGGCTGTAGAGAGTGTCATAGTACTATGACTTAACCCTTGTACCACAAAGGAGGCCTTGCACTATTGCTTTTCATATTGCTAAGTCATTTGTTTCATGAAGCCCTCTACTGATTCCCATGTGAGTACTGTGTTTGCGTATTATTAATAATACCGAATTTCCTGTCAATTAAAACTTTAATTGGGCTTTTGGCAGAGGCTGAAAAAAAAATCCCTAACTGAATAGGTTAAGTCAGAAATGATGCTGATGAGAGGGCAGGAGCAGGTACTGTGGAAATGAGCAGATGAGTAGATATGGTGCCAGGTGGGAGGTGGAACTGGAATGAGTCAAATTTTCAAATACATCCCAGCCATCACCCTTCCTGTTTTTTAAACACTCTTTTCAAGAGCTGAAAAAGCACTGAAAATTGTGCACTTGTTATGCTACCTTGCTCCATAAAGTTTGCATTCTGTCATCCTGTGCCCTAACTCTGTGTAGTAATATTCAGGAATCAGCCACCCTAAGCATAAGGCTGTATGAAAACTGTGATCACTGTGATCACCTCAAGAGGGTGACTGAAGTATTGTAAGGGAAAAATTAATCATTTGAACATGTCCGAGGCCAGCCTGGAATCTGCTGTAATATCAACATATTAACAACTGTGTCTACAGCATTGCTCATTTCACAAACATTTTCAGTAAATGCTGTTTGAATGACTTTCCATGTAGTTTACCTTACACGCATCTTAAACTCAAAAGGACAAAAAGGGAACCAAAACAAAGAAGATGTTCCACTCTTCTTTCCTCTTTGTTTCAGCTGTGGCTTAGTTAAGTCTTTCTAAGATTCAAATGTTTTTCTCTCTATTTCCTCAAACAACTATAGCTGGTCAGTTATCTAGTCAAGTTCTTAAAATTTTTTCTTTTGAATTTTTTTTGGATCATTATCTTTTGTTCTCATCTTTGCCAATGTGATACTAGGACTCACACAACTCCATCAGATTATTTTGCCCCAATCCATTCTATGTGTGACTGACACACTGACCATTCCAGTGATATTTATCATGCCACTTTCCTACTGAAGTAACAGATATATATTTCTCCACTCACTGTAGCTCTCTCCTAAAATCATCATGTGCATTCGTTATGACAAATACTGATAGCTGTGAAAAAAATGATAATTTTTACTTTAATCTGAACTAGTAAAGGTAATTTATATATAAATATTCACCTTACTTTCTCCTGTATTTTTAATGTATACTTAAAAGTGTGATTTTTTTAAATTGTGTTGTTTGTATTGAGGTAATGTTGCTTTATGGTACTGTATGATTTAGAGGTATAGTTTCGTACTTCTTCATATGTATATTACCACAGGATCATTCAGCTCAATAAAATCCTAACTCAAAAGGACTTCCGAATGCCAATATACTCTTTCAAAGCAGTGTAAGGAGGTTTTGTTAACTCCAGACATAGGGGCATCCAAGGACCCCTAAGTTGCATACACTAAAGAGATTCTGCCTGAAAAACAAAACAGATTCTCAGTGTGAAAGAACTTTAATTGAATTAGTGTGCATATCAAGAGAAAAGAAGAAACAATAATAGTGTCCCAATAGACACCCCAAATTACCTGTCCCCTTGTGGGCAAATGCCCAATCAAACAGGTTTGACCTTGACACAAATCTAAGGCACCCTTTGGCAGGAACTATCATAAGGAACAGGATTCTGAAGCAGTTCCTAGAAATCTAGGGCAAAAGGAAATAACACATCAAGGTAACAGCTGCCACTGTCAGACTCCCCAAGTGTCTCTCACACACATGTCTCTTTCAAATGTCTCGACATGTCTCTCCTCCATCATCTCCTTACCAGAAATACCAGGGTACAGGAGCAAGAGGAAGTCCCCCTTTCGGCTCCCAACCTTCCTTGTTATATAAGTTCACCTGGTGAACCTTGCTCAATGTGGGTGGTGAACTTGGTACCTCCTGTACCACTTTCACCACAGATTTATTCTATGAGTGTGGATTAGAAATTTGATTTAATTGAAATGAAAGGAATTTTTTTCATTTTTATGTTCAATGTGCAACTAGGAACATACAAAATTCTCTTCATTTTTCTTACTTAGCCTAAGATTATTTTGATGTTTTCATTGAAGAGTGTCATATTATTCGTTAAAATGTCAGTCTGTATTGATTCTTTCCAGTCATTATAGGTTTTACTTCCACCCATCCCCCATTTTGATCTCCATATGATGGCTATTAGTGAAAATTAGGAAAAATGAGAGTTTTCGTTCTTTTCAGTCTCTTTTTCTGGCCTTAGTCTCCGGACTTATAGCTAAAATATGACATGGAATAAAAGTGGTAATACTTTGTTTGTAGTTTTGTGTGTGGTTCTGATTTTAAGAGGAATGATTTCTGCAACATTTTTTAAAAAATATATGGATACTTTTTATGATGTTAGGAAACTTTTTGTTAGGATTTTTAAATAAATGTTGCAACAATAATATTTCAAGTTTTTATTCCCCTCTATATTGAGATTATCATATGACTTTCTTCTTTTATTCTGTTAACAAGTATTGTGAATTACATTAATAGATTTTTATGTTAACTAACTGTTGGATAAATTGATTCTGATCAGAATGTATAATGTTTTTTACATTTCTGGATTTGGATTGCTAATATGTTGCTTATGTTTTTCCACTCTATTCTTAAAGGCTTTCAACTCAATTCCTTCTTTTTTGTGTGTGTTTATTCCAGAAACTGTAGGATGTAACTTAAAATCTGAAGTTGAATAATATCTTTCTTTTTTTCTATCTACAAATTAAGGTGTTCTTTCATATACCTCTTCTAGACCTCTTGTTCTGTTCAAATTTCTGAGCCATATTATTCACTGTTTATCAATCAGTGTAGCCCTCTTTCTGGCACTAAATCATCTAAACAGGAAAGTAAATACCATTAAAATTTTGCTTCTTGAGGGCTTTTGTACATGTCTTCATAGCAGATCTCTGAGTGGACCTACAATCCTATAACAGTTCACTTTAATTTTATGCTGGAGCAATATACATGTACTGCAACTGCACCTGCCAGGGTCTTTTTTTTTTTTTTTTGCTCTGGGCTTCATTCAGAAGGGGCAACTTAATGGATTGCTCAATGTATTATGGTATGTGATACCTCCAAAATCCAAAAACAGCATGTCCTTTTATAATACTAGGTGGTGTGGGTGCAATGACTTTGAATCTCCTGGAGAATTAATGGACCCTCAGAGACTTCACCAACTTATTACATCCTTTTATTTTCATGAAGACAGACTCCACTGTGATAACTCAAGTCATCCTATCGTATCTATTTTTTATACCAATTAAATTATATTTTTGTAGACTGTCCCATTTTTCTGTTTCTAGGGATACTGTGATTGATTATCAAGCAATAGGAAAAATTCCTGCTGTTCTAAGGATTTTTCTCATCATTTTGTCCTTGTTGACCATTGTAATAAATATTCCCACTTTGTCTATGGAAGTTGGACATTGTCACCTGGTCTTTGCTACTCTGGAAGTCACCATCTTAGTTAAATGAGGAGCCTATCTCGGTGGTAACAACTCTCTCTGTCATCCAACCTGCCCAAGGTAGCCACCACAAAATTTTCAAGGATACTCTCTTGGTCTCCTTACTATGGATTTTTTTAATATTTTAGTGAAGTGAATGTCCTTCGGCCTGTCTAGAGTTTGGGATGGGTGATTGTGCAGTTTGTACATTATAAATTTGCCACACCCCAATTTTTAGACTAATAACTAGAGTCAGATATCAACTAATTATTGGGAAGTAGACAAAAAAGTGTGCATGTTATAAGGTTATCTTTTAAGTTTCCAGATTCTTTTCTTATGTAACATGCTATTCTGTGGTATCTCCACCTTGAAGAATGAAGGACTCTGTTGAAGCAAGTATCAGCCAAACAAACCAGCTAATTATTAGAATATGAGAACTAATTCCATAAGTAAGGAATCTGCACCTTTTTTCATGTCAATTAATCCCAACTAAGTCCAATCTAATGTCCTATTCCACTTGCTTTGGTCTAACATCCCTAACATTTGGTTCTACATATTTCTACCACAATAAATTAAAGAAATCATATGGTTTCTTTATGAGCTGCATCAAAATGATGTACCTATCTTCTACAGGGTCATGCTTTTTTTGTTTACCTCCTAAGAATGAGCTGATATTTGACTATAGTTATTAGTTTAAAGAAAATCTGAGATGTGGTGAGTCTTAAGGGGTTAATGTATCCTAGTGCAAGGCAACTACCCATGCATAGTTTTAAAGGACCATAAAGTAGGACTATCTCCTGAGGTACCAAAGGGCAAGCTATTTGTGCTACAAGAGAAACTCAGAAATTCAGGGTCTAGGATTTTTAGTTACTATAGCCATTCAGATGTCCCCATTTTAACCTTATTTTTATGTTCCTTATCAATCAATGTCTCAACTTTCATATTGAGGAAAATGATGAATTCAAATTACTTTCTAATTCTATAATTTGGATGTTTCTCAAGCTATACAATTGCAATGTAATTTAAATTCACAAAGTAAAGTCTGGGTCAGATTTTCTATGAAATCATTATCCATAGTTTTAAGAAATAAGGGATTGTTTTATGGTTGCTAGTGAACCTTTGTGTTTTTCTATTACTTGAGCTGTGAGTTTGAAATTCTGAGCTTGCCATTATTCTGTAAGCTATCAAAAGCCACCTTATGATTGCGGACACAAACTTATGCTCACCATTTCTACAATAATGGTTAAATGTAGCAACCACTTCATTCCCCAAGGCACTGACTTCTGAAAATTCATCACAGTCAAGTATAGAGGATAGTATTTTAAATGATGATACATTTGCATGTCACATATATTAGTATCATAATTCTCATTGGCAAGGAATTTAAGATAGTTGTTCAAGGTCAAGCACAGGACCAAGTTCTTAAAAAAAGTTTTATCTTTGGAGGTCTTGATTCCAAGGACTTCATCAATGAGAAGTCAGTTGTAAAACAGAAAACATATTTGACATTGCAACAGAGGTACATTATTATTGGGAATTGTGAAAGCAAATGGAAGAAAACCTCAGGTAACATAAGCTTAATAACATAAGAAAACAGCTACCTCTATAACTTTGAGAACAAAGGGAAAAACTTATGTAACTAGGGTTATCAAAATTTAAAATGTCAGTAGAGGGGGCCCTTTTTAAAAACACGCGTAGCCTAGGTAGTACTGATACCTTTCAATAATCATAATGAGAGTGGTTGCTCAAGTTCCAAAAGAAGCTAGAAATAGGAACTGAATGGGCCAAGGGGTTCTACTGTCAGGAATAGTAAGCAATCAGGGTGAAGTAAGTATCTTCTTTCCTCTTCCTATTTTCAAAGAAAACAAGATTTCAAGAAAATCTTCCAAGTTCATTCTATTGGTGTAATTTTAATGGAAAGTCATTGACAAAGTGAAGTTTATAGAGTTCCATAGCCTGGATTATAAAAAGTATAAAAGCATGGATTTATTAAGAATCATAGTTTAATAACTGGCACAAGACATCCCCCCTTGATTTGTATTGGGGGAGTGCCAGGGAGGGAGGAAGAGAGATGACACAAGATAGCTTGCTCTATTAAGGAATTTCTTTCAAAGCATTTGCTTCTCTGGTATTTTACTTTGGCCATTGCAGTAGTGATGATAGAACCAGTCACACCCCTTTTAATAAGACTTGTGTAGATGTGTATAGAGTTAGATTTTTGTATTTGGGTTCTTACCAAAACATATTCATCAGCTACACACAGAGACATAAACACACACATACATATATATAGGAGGAGATTTATAATAATCGATTCCCATGATTATAGAGGTCAAGAAGTACTGTAATTTGCTGTCGGGTAGCTGAAGAACAGGAAAGTTGGTGGTGTAATTCATTCTGATTCCAAAGACCTGAGAACCAGGGAAGCACCAATGTCCAAAGATGGAAAATGAATGTCTTGTTTCTAACAGGGAGAGTCACTTCTCCTGATCCTCTGTCTTTTTGTTCTATTTAGGCCCTAAACAGTTTGAATGATGCTAATCCATATTGGTGAAGATAAGCTGCTTTATTAAATAAGCTGATTCTTATCTTAGACTCTTCTGGAGACACCATCACAGACACACTCAGAAATAAACCTTTACCAGCATTCTGGGCATTCATTAGCAAAGCAAATATTCAATATGGTTTACTTTTCATCTCCTCTTTACAATTTTAATACTTTTGCTGAAAATTCTGACTGGAATTCTAACTGCTGGAACTTTCTCACTCTGCATTCCACTACACTGGTTAATTTAATAAAATAATTTATTTCCTTTTCTTAAGTCATGGTATATTTTACTTACAGAAGCATATGACCCAATGTTAAAAAAAAATTCTCTCTACATTCATTTTGAAATACTTATTTTGAAGTTTATTATTTAGTTAGTAATCTTAGTATATCACATAATTAAAAGAAATATAGTCACAAAGCATTATTATCATTAGCAAAATCCAAAGTGATCTTTCCTTGTTAATGATGTAGAAATATTTTAGAATTTTGATGTGAAGTTTATCTTAAAACTATATTTATATCCCTTCTTGTATGTTTTAGATAAATCTACAGCAAACCAAGGATTGGCACTTTTAATCCTTGGTACTTAGCTTTATTTTTTTGAAATCCAATTTAAAACCAAAGTTTTTTTCTGACTGTTTCTGACTATAGCCCAGCAGATGTGAATCTATTTTATTATTCATATTAGACATGACTTACTATTGTTAAAAACTCACCAGACATGGATGTCATTTGAGGGTCCTGATATCTACCAAACACAGATGAAAATATTTGAACTTCCTTATAATTATTCAACATGAGCTTTGAGATTCAAAGAGTGTAGCCTTGAGGATGCCTTTTGGCTCCTAAATCATTAGCATATTTTTTCCTTGCTACTAAGAGTCCATGTGAGAAACATACTGATCAACTAAAAGTAGTTAGCTCTATCATTCCCTATCAAAGAAAAAAATAATCTAGGCTTAGAGAGCTTAAATAACATTTCCAAGATCACATCTAAGTACTGAAATTCAGATTCTACCTTAGGGGGAAATGCTTGGACTTTGCAGTTAAAAATTATTCAAATACAAAGTTTTCCTTTTACTAGAAGTATGACATTAGGATTTACTTAGCTCTTTAACTTTCATTTAGTCAACTATAAGTTAGAGTAAATATTACCTACCTTTATGGAATCCCTGGAAGGATTCTTTTTTAAAATTTTATATTTATTTTCATATTTTCATTTTTGTACAACGTATATTTCTCATCCCTATGAAATTCCCATTACCAATTCACGTGTCCCATCACCATAGTCCCTTGCACTCTTTCCACCCATTTTGTTCCTATCTGGGAGGATTCTTGTATTTAGAAACTTAAAACACAAGTCTCAGCCTGTTGTGTAACTGAGGAATTAGAATCTATATAGTAAGTATTTATATTCTCACCACTGGTGTAGGTGTTAATTAGTACTATTTTGTATTATAAATACATAGATGCATCTGACTGGAAGTCCAAGTGGTTGAAAGAATCAGACATATTTAGGTTTGAATTAAGTCCTGAAGCTTATGCTCTTATTTTTTCCCCATTAATTCCATCATCCCTGTCCTTTAAATTTTATAGAGTGCATACACCCTGCCTCTGTACTAGGTACTAAGGTGCTGAGAACAGTGGTGCTGCATGAGGCAACATCAAGTTCTTGTCCTCTTTTTGTTCTGTTCTCATTTGTATCCCTAGATCCCAGAATAGTGCGTGCATTTGTTGTATAAACGAAAGAAAGATCATATAATCTATTAGACTAAGTAAACATTAAATATAGAAAAATAGGTAGATAATTATTCAATTTGTATTATTCTGAGAGGAAAAGGAATCATATCTATTATGAGAGTTTATGATGGGGGTACCTGAAGTAGCCTTTATAAGACTGTGAAAGGTTTTGTTCAGGTAATGACAATAACTCAGAATTAATAGGTTTTATGTTGAAAGAGTGGAATAGGATGTGGGCAAAGGACTACATAACGGAATGATGGAATCCTCTGATGTAGTGAAATGCTTGGTGTGATTGAAACTGGACTAAGGCTAGAGTGCCTTGGGTATAGAGAATGGATGGTTAATGTAGGATGAGGTTGAACTGTTATCAGGACCAGATCATCCAACTCTGTAAGGTCATCACTCTACTCCTTGTTTCCCTCCTTTCATTTAATGTGCTGTGTTTGCAGTTTAGAAAACAAAACAAAACAAAACAAAACCAAATCTTGCCCAGTATGTTGTGTGTGTTTTAAAGGACAGTCCTCTTAGTTCTTTGTATGTTATTTCTTAAATTTGTACACAATTGAAATTGAGTCTGTAGCACTTAGTGAATTACACATGTCCCTGTCTTAGAATACGAGCCAGTGGTGAGCATATAAATACTCACTATGTAGATTCTGACTAATTCTTCAATTACAGAACAGACCAATATATACAAGTGTTTTAAGTAGTTTATAGGAAACCTCTGTTTCCAAATTTCTAGTGAGGAACTGTCAATAGAACGACTGTGCTCTTAGAGACAGAGGCCTGGTGGGAAAAGTTGTGTATAACTTAAGGATTTGGATCTCAAAACTCTGAAGTGTCTAAATTGACATGATTTGAATGTTTGTGTCCTGCCAAGAATCCTGATGCCCAACTGAGTCCTTTGATATCTACATGAAAGTGGAGCCCTCACGAATGGGATTAGTGTTCTTATAAAGGAGACTGCAGAAATCTCTTACCCCTTCCACCAAGTGAGGGAACAGTGCAGAAATAAGAAGCATTAGCAAGGCTTTGCTGAGTCAACCTTTCAGAATAAAGGCAGATGGTAGAGTTCAAAGTTCCAGTTAGAATCACAGTAGGGGTTTTATAAGATTCTGCTATTCATAGTTATGTCAAATGACTTGAGCCTTATAATGGAGTGTTCTATATTAAATGTGAATCCTTTGGGAACCATTCACATGATTATATATCTATATCTATTTGTATCTATATCTATATCCATATCTATTTATATTTGGTAAGTTTTTTAGTAAAGGTCTTTATGGGTGATTCTTTTTAGACCATATATATGTGTGTGCTAAGACAGATACCTGATAAAATTGACTTGGAATACACTAATCTGTTTACTGGTTAATTTATTCATTTGTTTGTGTAAAAATATTTATTGAAAATCCTGTTTTCCATTATCTACACTTGAAAGGTAATAGTGTTCAGAATAAATTTCTCGTCCTCTAAACTTCCCAATGCCTTGATTTATTGGACAAGGTTAGGTTTTAGTTTCTTGTTCAGCATTGTAGGAAGCCTGTGTTGGGATGATGTCCATAGTATGTATAGCAAAGAAAAGGTCCTTGTGGGTCCTTGGTGATGTTAATGAATCTGTTAGTCAACTTGAAGTCTGTCAAGTTGAGAATTATTTGCTAAAGAAGTTAATAAATCTTCTTTGTTATTTAAGCTAGTTAGAATTGGGTTTTCTGTAACTTACAACCTTAAACATCTTAGACAATACTCATATATGATTGATAAGTTGGGGGATAAATAATGGAAATTTTGAAATGCCTATGTTGTGAGGAATTTTTATATTTGGAAGAGTGCATCAATATATAAAGGCTGGTATTAAGAATACCCAGCTAAAAATATAAGCCTAGTACTATAAATTTCAAAAGTGAAGGATTATCTTTAAAAAAAGGGAAAATATGGTAACAAATGTTTATACAAATTCCATTTATTTTATTCAATGCCTTTTAAAAATTCTTAGGATTTTCAAAGAAAGAGGACTTGCTCTATGAACAAAATAATCATACTTACATGTACTTATATATTTATATAAATATATCACACATGTTTATATAAATCAATTAAGTAAAATTAAACATTGTACTAACTTATAAATACTTGTGTATAGCTAATTGAAATGAGAACAAGATGTGGAATGTTCTAGTTGTTCATGGATATTTAAAGGTCAAAGACTTTGCATCTAGGAAATTCCATAAAGTTGACATTAGCTGTCAAATCCATATCAAGTACACCTTTGGTGTCAAGAAATGCACTCTTTCCTGAACAAAATTCTAGAAAGGTCTGGTTCCTTTCTCACAAGGAAAGAATGTCTGATATATTTTCACATTTCCACAGATAAATGAACCAAGCATTGATCTGAAGAGAGAGAGAGAGAGAGGAGTTTCTCTCTCCCTACTACTATTTGCCATGTTCTAAAGCAACATTGCTTTAGAAAATTTTTTTTATATATTTATTTTATTTATGCATACAAGTGTTGGGGTACAGGCCAGAGTCCAGGGAGGTGAGTGGATTCACCAGAGACAAAGTGGGGAGCAGAACAGGCAGATGGACTGAAGCACATGCTGAGGGGAGCAGCGGGCAAGGCAGGAGAGGTCTGCTACGCCATGTGGGTCCTCTCCCTGGCCGGCAGCAGGGATTGAACTCATACTGCAGCGGCTGTGTTTTGCTCCATGGTGCATTGCTTAACCCACTGCGCCACCAGGGAGGCCCCGCTTTAGAAAATTTATTATTAATTGTTGCTTTAACTTTTCTTTCTGACTTGGATTCCACTCTTGCTATTCCTGCAACTTCACCTTTTCTCTTCCTTTCTGTTTTCCCCAAGGTCTTGCCTTTCCTTTTATTTCTTTGCAACATTGTCTGATTCTTTCCACTAGTCACTGATTCCAGTTCAAACAAAGAAAAAATATGAAAAAATTAAAATATAACATGACCAGTACAGGCCACTTTTTGGAAAGTAATAAAATTTGTGTCATTATCTTGGACACAGATGTGCCAGGACACACCTGTTTCTCCTGGCCAGGTAGATGTGTGTTTCTCCTGGCCTTCTAACCTTTGCCTTGTGGCATGTCCAAGTCTTTGCTCATCTTTAGAGAAAATATATTCAGAATCACTGAGCTGTACAAAATGCTGCTATGTGCCTTTAAATTCACTTGATAAATTAAAAAAAAATTGGTGGCAACATCTTGCCCTGACAGGAACGATATGTACTTGTAAGAGACATTGAGTTCAGCCCAGAAAAAATGAGTTTTAGAGAATGAAAGAAGCTTAAAGAGAAATCTAGCATTTAATTATGTTTAATTGTCACTGTGAAATTTCTGTTTACTGTACTGTCACTTTTTAAAAAGATTTTTTCAGAAGTGACACTTTGATTAGGATAATTTCCTGCTTCTGACATAGTGCGTTTTTATCATTATTTGGCTCTGTGACTGTCAAGCCAACAAAACTGTTGGTTTTTTTTTTAGATTGGATGATTGTAGATCCTCAATGTCTTGATTCTAAGCAGGGCTATTTTAGTGCATGGATATTTCATTGACATAGAAAGCCACTTATGCCACTAACTGTATTCAGTTCTACTTGGTAAATAGATATCAGCAATATATCAGCAAATATATGTGTGAACACAATTTGATAAGAAACTCAGGTTTAGAAGAGCACATACATACACATGTACACCTCTATAAATATATATATGTTCAATATATATTATACACACAAACACACATACATAACTCAATTCAAGATTTATGGCACATACAGTTGCTTCCAAAGAATCTTTTGGGAAAACATTGACTGTTTCTATGTATGAAATTATGAATTATGAAATTATGTCTTGAGGCTACATTGCAACCCAGAATTCAAGGTAATAAACTAGTTAATAAAATGTAATAAAATGTAAGCACAAAGATGAAAACTAGTAAGATAAGATAACCTAGTGAAAAAAAGACTTTGAAATAGAAGAATTACAATTAAGATTTTAGAAAAAAATGATCTTGAATTAAAGTATGAAGGATTTCAGTTATTCAGCATAAGAATGGTTAATGAAAGAACATCAAGTACTTTTTTATTTTAAGAAATGCAATAACACGCTTGGTTATATTGGCTAGTTTGTCACGTTTTCTCATTGAGGAAAATTAGGTTATAATTCTATAGTAAGAAGGGGAAGTAATAAATTTCATGAATCTGCATTTAAAAGTCCTGTTGTAATTTCATGTTTCCAAAAAGAAAATTTATGGGTTGACTAGCAAGGCTGTAATTATTCTAATAAATCTCTGTGATTTCACATGTAGTCAGTGTTTTCAGATATGCATATGCTACTTTTTGAATATTTGGTACTCATTGGAAGACTCCAATACTCCACCATATATACATTTTATGTTTATCACCAAAGTATTTAAATAGGCATATTACATGGGCTATAAATTATGTGTTTTAAAGATGGTATATGTAATTCTTTATTTCTTTAAAATTATTTTTAATAACCATTGATTAAAAATCAAAATTAAGAATGATAAAAATATATACAAAAGTCCTCCATTATGCCATCATTAAAAATAACTTCTGTTAAAATTTTAATATATATTTTGGTCTTATTTGTATGTATGTATTTTTTAACTGTTTTAATTGTATATATTCAATTTTTTAACCAAATTGAATCATAATGTGCAAACTATTTGGCAACTTGAAATTTTCATTTAGAAATTTACCTCACATAAAATTCCATTAATAAATTTAATGACAGTTCATTTTCTGATTTATCCTAATAAATTTAAGTTTACTTTTTTATTGGGCATTTGTTTTCTAATTTTACTGTGATGAATATGTAACTAGATCTGATAACTTCCTACAGTGAATTCTTGTTAATATATGAACTGTATAAAAAGATGTATCCAGCTTAAGGAATTTCACATATATTCCTAAATTACTTTCCAGAGAGATTTTTACAATTTATAATCCTCAGCTGTGTTGTAGATTACCTTTTTCTCCATATTTTGACTATATTTTCTCATTATAAACCAGGAATAATGATAATAACACAATTCTTTCCTGCTTTCTAGGCTTGTTAGGAAATATGTTGCAATTATATGTGAAAATGATTTCTATAAAGAATTAGAAACTTGAAGTTACAAGACACTAATGGAGTTTTTTTTTTTTCCAGTAATCTGTACTTCTCTGTTTTACTGTGGCTTCCTTCAGCCACTTCTTTGCTTGAGATGGACTAGCTCCTACACCTACCTCTTTTTCTATCTCTCCCCTTATGTGCTAGACACTGAATCAGTCTCAGCAATAAATATAAATAAGATACAGTGTCAAACAAATGTGATATTGTGGCCCAAGGAACTTTATGCAATGTCATCTTTTACTTATCTTTATCTGTTTAATCTTTGAGGTCCCACATGCCTTATGAGTTTGAAATAACATATTTTCTCCTAGATTTTCCATCTTGCTCTGTGTAGGGACTAAAAAATCCAAGAATTTATATAACCTGAAGGAAGCGAAAGGATCAGTCATCTCTCTCTTTCTCTTTTTTAAGATCTATTTTTGTTTATGTGAGATTTATTTTCTTATGTAAGAACTGGGGTGTAGGTTGGAGGTGCTGAGGTGAGAGGATTCACCAGACACAGAGTGGGGAGCAGAACAGGCAGATTTATATTGAAATACACTGCTGAGAGGAGCAGCAGATGAGACAGGAGAGATCTGCTGTGCCATGTGGGTTAACTCCCTGGCAGGGGATTGAACTCATGCTGCAGTGCCTGGTCATAGCTTGATAATACTGAGACTTCAACCCCTGCACAAGCAGGGAGGTCTAGATCAGTCATCTCTTTATGAACTTTAAATACAGAGGAAATGAGGCACTGGCCATGGGTTTCCTCTTTTTAGAGAGGTCATACTCTTTGTGTGTCTGATTTATACTTCTATGAAAAATAATCCACCCCTGAAAATAAAACTTAGCCTTATCAAATGCACACCATACAGAGGACATCAGAATGCCAAGTTTGTCTTAGAAAAGATTTATCGCTGACTTCTAGACCTGCAATTTTGGTGGACATGACCAAAGCATTTTGTCTTGGAGTCAAAGTTTAGGAGAAGAAAATGATCATTCAAAAAACATTCTATTGCTTTTTTTTTTTTTTCTGTAAAAAATTTTCATTGTAAAACTTCAAAAAGGCCAAACTATGAATTTTCCAATGTTGTCTTTTCATGAATCAACCTATGGGTGACTTTAAGATCCTTAAGGACAGTTATTGGAAGAGCAAGAGCTAGGTGTGCTGGTATCATGTTAAAATGGCATGAAAACTTTAGTCTCACAAAAGGAAAGTTCAGCTTTGTGACTAGATAAATATTTAATGACCTATGTTGAAATTTTCTCTTGGATGGTGCTTGAATGAGCACTGCCAGTGTCTGCTTCTTGACTCTACATTGTATACTATTATAGTTGACCATCACTCTTCTAGTTAACAAATTTCTTTTTAAGTTTCTTAACTGCATCTAACAATAGGTCAAGATGTCTCTTGTAGATGAATTTTTATATCTACGTTCTCATCTATTATGTATGTTTATAGATTTTTGCATAGAGATCCATCTTTTTAATCTCATTTGTAAATTCAGTTTAAAGGTGCCACATCTGTAATCCTCAACACTTAAGGCTCATGAGTTATTTAATGCTTAATACAATGTGTTGTTTTAATCATGTTCATTTTACATCAAAGAATCGTAGCTTTGTAGCGTTAACATAAATTTCCTAATGTATATAGAGAATATAGAGCATAATTGGAGTAGATGATGTGAACCTGAAATATCTCTGAGTCCAAACCTCATACTTTTTAATTTTTTCAGCTTTAATTGAGGTACAATTGTCATATGTAACATTGTATATATTTTAAGTATGCAAGGTGTTTATTTGATACATGTGTGAGTTTATGTACCTATATATACATGTGTGTGCATATATATATATTATGATATTATTACCACCAGAGCATTAGCTGTTAATTCACCACATCACATAATTTTTCATTCCTTTTTTTTTGTGGCGAGAACATTTAAAATCTACTCTCATTCCACATATTTAGCAAGTGGTAGAACTGAAGTTCAAACAGTTGTGTGACATCAGACTCTACTGTCTCACACACCATATTTGTTATTCATTGCTATATAGTAAATTACCCTAAACATTATAGTCTTAAAAGCATAAATATTTACTATTTCATAAACTTTGAAGGTCAGATATTCAGGAATGACCTAGGTGGGTTGTTCTGGCTTGAGATCTCTTAGGAGGTTGTCTAGATGTCAGTGGGGTCTTGAATCACCTAATGTCTTGATTGGAACTGAGGACATGCTTCTGTGAGGGCTCAGTTACCTGGGTGTTACAGTCTTTGAGAAAGACTGTTAACCATGAAATTGTGTCTTCCATTACTCCAGTCCTTCAATTCTATGCTTGTATGACTCAGATCTTTCACTACCATGAAATTTTCTTTCCAGTGCTAATGTTAAAGTTCATAGTTTTTAATGTCTCTAAAATACACGCATTCCCTTCAAGTTGCTTACTGAGAGGAAATATACTTGCATCTGGAGTGTCCCTTTAATGTGAAAGAATCCAGTTTGTATCACTAAGTTTTCTAAGTGAAACCCTATAAGGTGGGGGAAGGAGTATTTTTATTTCGCTAAAAACAACATATAAGACTTTAGGATAAATATGGGTGCATGTCAAATAATCTGCTATTCAGATGTCTGTCCTGTATGAGGAGACTCTGAACCTTACTGCCCTTCTTCAGCAAATATAATAGGAAGAAGTTTTACCATTTTCAATAACTTAAATGAAAGCTAAATGATTTGGAGACAATTCTATTTTCTAAAGCTATTATTTTAAAATTACATTTGCTTCTTGAGTCATTATCAATTTAGAGTTCCTAGTCCTCTTTGATGTTTTAATACTTTCCTTAATTATAGAGGGATAAAAATATCAACAGCAAAACTATTAACTAAAAAAGAACATATATTCAATGACTTCTGCCAGTCTAGTTTCAAGCTATGATATAGTTCTTTTTGTATTAGTTTTAGGCAATTTGATGCATGGTCCTAATATTATGAAGGGCAGGATATGTAACAGATGGAGCTTGTTTCTACCCTGGCTCCAGGATTTTGTTACCAGTGTCTCAGCTTACTTGTTAAATGGAAGGAGAAAATATTAATTTGTTAATATTAAAATTCTAAGGTTAAGGTTAAATATTGTATAATAAAAACATTGAGTCATTTGGAAGAAAAAAAATGCTCTTGTAACAAATAGCATGAATTCATTATATAAAGACACAATATACCCTTTGCTGTTGGGGATCACTACTGGTTCTTTAAATCCATAAAAATAAACTATCAAAGAAAATGATGTAGTCTTTATGTTTAGACATGTCTGTCTAAACAGCCAAAGGTATCATTCTGTCTCTCTGCATATATTTTGAAAGATGGGATGTGTAGGTTCTAATAATATCGTAATGGGACAAAGCTTGTGGTGGGAGCAGATGGTGAGATTTTAACAGATGACATGGAGAAGTGGAGTAAAACAACCTTTTTTTTTTTTAAATTTATTTTCTATCAAAGAGGATTATCTTTCAGCACAAAAAAAAAAAAGGATGTTTGATTAAGAGGAAGCTGAAAATCAAGAAATGAAGAAAAAAAGTAATGCAACATATTTTTAGAGAGTTAAGAGTCTCTTGGGCCAGAACATTTATAGTCTTATGAATTTAAACCACTTGGATTAAGATCATAACTACAGTTACCCTCTTTAATTAATGAGCTGAAATCTAAGAAAAAATAATTTGTGCTAGTCACTATTCTAAATATTAAGATATTAACTTAATTTGTCTCATTAAAATCCCACATTATAATTTTGCTGGCTCCATTTCAGTGCTAAGAAATAGAACTTAACTTGCCTGAGATGATATATCAATCAAATGGAGGGAATAGAATTCAGACTCAGGTACTTTGATATCAGTGTTCATACTCTTAATCCTCACACCTATTTGACACAGAAGAACCAAAACATTTGAGGGAGGAAAAGGATTTTTAATTTTTAAGATAGTGAAGTGGGTATGTGATGGAATCACCAAGAGACTCTGATGGCACTGTTGATCTGTGGTAAAATTATAGAATTGGGGGTTAAATTCTGAATAGTAAAAATCTGTGTTAAGTGTGAAACATGCTCTAATAAGCCAGTATAAATTTATTGAAAACAAATTAATCTACATAGGTTCACACTTATTTCCTGATCAGAAAGCTGGGATCATGGAAGACACAGCTTGAGAATTTTTTGTTCAGGGAACCAGAAAAGTACATAAACATGCATAACATAGTTATAATAAGATGGACAGATGTTAATTGAGTGAAATGTGTTCATTTATATCTTACTGAACCATTAAAGCTGTGAGTGTGGACTGGTGATTGCTGTGAGCCTGGAGGATGGTGTTTGGTGACTTGATGGTACCAGGATATATTTTGGTCAGTATTTTCACCAATGGTGAAAAAAGAAAACATTTCTTAAATATATAGATGAGACTATCAGAATTTGGAAAGCAGAGTTTATTGTGCAAATGAAAATTCATAGAAATAAATGTGAAGCTCAATTTTTAATTAGAAATATTCTAAATGCAATTGATATTTCCTAATGACTAGTATACTGCAAATGTTTGAGCTATTTACAAAGTCAATTAAAAAATGAAAATTTAAGAGGACATCACATAGGTCTTCAAATACATGATAGGTTGTTGTATATATGTTTTCTTTACCTGTTCAGTAGGTAAAACTGGAATCAGGTAAAAACAACATAACTTCCTAATGATATTTAAAATTTAAATAGCTGTTTAAAATTGAACGGATTGTCTTTTCTTTTGTCAGCTCCGAAGTCTAAGACCTAAGAGGCTGGCTTTAGGCTATTGCAAATTCTATTTAAATCTGTGTCATGATTCGAAAAATTGTAAGGGGTTTCCATCATCTCTTTCCAAAATTCCTATCAGATACTTTTAAATTTCCATGTTATTTACGGGAAGGGCATATTTTCTCAACCTACATACTGTTGAGATTTTGTAACAAAAATTCTTTGTTGTGAGGAAATATTCTTTGTTGTAGGATGTTTAGCATTAACTACCCAGCAGATGCCATTAACATTTCCCCAAGTTGCTACAATAAAAAGTGGCCCAAGGCATTGCCAAATACGTCCTCAGGGGCAAAATCACCACAGATTTATAACCACTGCTTTAAGGGAAAGGCATTAATATTTTTCTTATAATTCAAATGTTAGTAAGAGGTTGATAAGTCAATTAGCAATCATCAACTAGTCAGATTGGGACAGTTTATTTATTTATTACCTTTTCCTTTATAATTGTTAATATTTTGAGATAGAGTAGGCTAGTTTAGCATTTGGTCCTGTTGGATATGGCCAGAAGGAATCAAATACAGGTGAGGTAAAATTCAGGGAGATAGTATGACAAATGTTACCAAAAGTAACATGGGGTATTTGAGGAGAACATATGACCAGTTCAGCCGCTTTGCCAGGTAGCTTTATCCAGAACAAAACACTTCATTTGCCTGCTTAGCATGTATAATTTATCCACCTATGTGTAAAGAATACAAGATGAAGAAATCATGAGTTTTACTCTCAATCCTAATCAAATGAGCTATTTCCTTTTTTAGGCTGAAATTTTTACTGTTAGTTCATATGATAGATCTATTTTTAATTTCCTGAGGAAGTTCTGTACTGCTTTCTATAGAGGCTATACTAGTTTACATTCCAACCAGATGTGTATAATTGTTCCTTTCTCTCCACATCCTGGTCAACACTTGTTGCTTCCAGTCTTTTTGGTACCGATCATCCTCACAGATGTAAGGAGATATTTATTTCATTTAGGTTTGATTTGTATTTCCCTAATAATAAGGGATAATGAACATTTTTCATGTATCTATTGACTATCTGTATGTCTTTGGAAAAGTGTCTGCTGAGAACTGCCCAATTTTTATATTGGGTTATACAAAGTTTTTATATATCTCAGCTATTTACAAAGGTGTAAATGTATAAGATACATGATATGCAGATATGTTCTTCCATTTAGTAGAATGTCTTTTCACTTAGACTATAATTTCTTCCACTGTGCAGAAGCATTTTAGTTTGATGTGATCCGAGTTGCTATTTTTGCTTTTTGTTTCCATGCCTTTGCACTCAAGTCCCCAAAGACCAATGTTATGGAGTGTATCATCTATGTTTTCTTCTATGTATTCTATGGTTTCAGACTTATATCAGTCTTTCATTAACTTTGAATTAATTTTTGTGTATGATGTGATACAGTGGTCTTATTTTACTCTTATACAAGTAGCTGACCAGTTTTCCTAATAGCATCTGTTAAGAGACTTTCCTTTCTCATACGTTCTTGCTTTCTTTGTCAGAACTCAATTGACTGTATATGTATATATATTTTTTCTGGACTCCCACTTCTATGACATTGATCTGAAAGTCTATTTTTATTCCAATACCTTATTGTTTTTTTATTACTATATCTTAGTTTGAAGTTTGAATTCAGGATACAGGACACCTACATTCTTTTTTTGTCTGGATTGCTTTGCTATTTGACATCTTTTATGTTCCCATATAAATTTTAGTAATATTTCTTACATTTACTTTAAAAATGCTTTTGGAATTTTGATAAGAAGTGTTAAGTCTATATACTGCTTTCAGTAAGATGACTATTTTATCAATGCTAGTTCTTCCAATGCATAAGCCTGGGATATCTTTCCATCTCCTTAATGTCATCTTTTAGTTTTTTGAACAATGTCTTATTTTCTTTATATAACTCTTTCACCTCCTTTATTAAGTTTGTTCCAAGTTACTTAATTCTTTTAGATGCAATTGTAAATGGGATTATTTTCTTGATGTCTTTCTTTTCTAGTTGTTGGCATTTAGATCACAACAGATTTATAAGTTTTGATTTTGTAGCTATTTTTACTATACTGGTTTGCTGTTTCTTCTAGTTTTTAGTGAAGTCTTCATAATTTCCTATCTGTATTATCATCTCATGTGCGAAGAATGATAGTTTTACTCCTTCTTTTGCAATTTGGATTCCCTTTTTTTTTTTTTTTTAACTTTTTCTTGCTTAATTGTTCTGGTTAGGACTTCCATTACTATGTTGGAGAATATTGGTAAGAGTGAAAAGTCTTGTCTTATTCCAAACTTTAGTGGAAACCTTTCAGTTTTTCACCATTGCAAATGATGTTAGTTGTGGGTTTGTCATACATTGTCTTTATTATGTTAAGGTATATCCTAGCTCCATTTTATTAAGACATTCATTCATGAATGTAGGTTGATATTATCAAGTGCTAGGAAAACCATTTTAAATATTTGTATAGAACTAAAACCAATCAAAATGTTATTATTTGTGATACATACCACATTGTTTACTAAACTCTAAACAAAATATAGCCATTGGAGCATAACACATGACATCTCTTGTTGGTGTTTCTTTTACTTTTTTGGTTCTGATATATAAATTATTTTAATGAAATAACATTATTCCCCTCATCCAGTGTTTGAACATTAGCTTTAGTGATACATGACTTACATTTGCCATATACTTGAGCTTTCTATAGTTGTTGTAGGACCTTGCTCTTCATGGAGCTGTTTTCTGATTAGACCTTACTATACATTTCCTGGGTGTCTGTCATGGTGAATACTTGATTGCTTTCTATTTTAGATTGTAATTTTCCATTGATCATTTCTAATATGATTTCCATAAAGATTGAATTGATTTTTGTCCATAGCACCAATTTTATTTTCTGATAAGAAACATATTCATTTTAATGTTTTTGCTTTCTCTTATTATTCCTTGGAGAAAAATTTTCACAAAGTTTTTATAACGGGTTTTTGGGATAAAATATAATTGCTGATATTTTTATATTTAGTTACTTTATCCTTTAAGCTTGGTAATCTTACTATATTTCTTTTGCAAGTGCCAATGGAGTTCAACATAACATCAGTTCTCTTTAAAGGGCATAAAAAGTCTTATCTGGTCACTTTATCTACTCAACTAGCTGGGAACCACTCCTCCTCCTAGGTACAAAGTATTTCTAACTACATAGCACACATGTCTTTAGTGTATGCATGTTGGTGTAAATATTTTTTCTCTTCTATCAAGTTTTAAACTTCTTGGAAGTAGGAACCTACTTTTCTCCCCCTCCTCTCTTACCATCCCCACTCACACACATACACAACACACACACACACACACACAGTTTACAGGATGAGACAATATGGTGTTATGGTACTGGATATTAAAAAAAAATGGGGAAATGGATATTCACAAGGCTGTTTTTAAGTGACTATTTTTGGACACAGGTCAGTGGCTTGATGCCAAAATAGAATGAAGGCAAAATAATTCAACAAAGGGAGAAAGTAACATGCTCTGTGCTCTATACTATTTAGAGGAATGGAAGGACCTCATATCATTTCAATCCATCTTCCATCTTCTCACTAGCCTAGCAGTTCTCAAAACTTAACTTCAATGGAAGACTTGTTAAAGCACAGATTGTCAGATCCTATTTTCAGAGCTTTTGATTCAGTAGATATGAAGTGGACTCATGAATCTAGACTTTTAATTTCCAAGCACGCTCATGTTTCTGGTGCAGGGATCCCACTTTTAGAACTAATACTCTAAACTGAACTTATATGAGTGTTGTATGTTTTGTGTCAGTCTTTTCTGATTAGGAACTATATCACAGCTCTTTTGATTTGTCACTTGATAAAGAATGCATGTAAAATACCAATTACAGAGTGTGCCACCCTGGAGATATTCAGTGAATTGATGTTTTATAATTACTAATAAGGTCTGGCATTCATATTTTAGTATGCATTCATTATATAGAGATTCATTGAATTCTCTCTCTCTGCTAGAAAATGAAGATGGATTTATAAGCAAATATTGTCCTCATGGTACTTGTGATGTATTGAGGAAGAAGAATAGGCAATTATAAAATTCAAAGATAGTTTTCATCTTAGTGCATGAGCTGAGCTCCAGCGTGGTACTCAGTTTTCACATCTGTGATATAGTTCTGATGATAGCACTTGCATTGTTGTCATGCATTAAATGAGGAATCATAACTGCATGCTTTCAAATGCTATTTAGATATAAGGTACAAAATTTTAAAAATGCACTATTGTATGTAGGAGAGGCCATGAAAGATAGAAAGAAAAAGATGATTGTAAGCCATTATAATGGTGACTTGTAGACACATTGGAGCACATTCAGTATCTCTGTATAGTTGTCATATACATTATTGTTCATAGTACATGACCTTCCTTTAGTAGTATAAATTTATTTTGTACTAATGTAGTATGGCATAGGTGACAGTATCTTTTTCAATTGTAACTTAGGAACTCAGAATTTATTAGGCACTTGGAGGTCTATTCATATAAAGGGTTATATATTAAAAATTTGAACGTGAGCCTGAATAAAAGAAATAAAGTGATCTTTTGATCTATAGAAGAGATGATTTGACAGTTTTTTTTCCTATTTATTTTCAAAAGGACTTGGTGAACTTATGTGGACAAAAGTATATTTACACATCAAAAGCAAAATCTAGTTCAAGGACAGTTTCTTTCAATGGAAATAATTTTTATGCTTACATAATCCTAATGATGGCAACTTTCCTTTAACTTCTTGCCTATGGTGCTTATGACCTAAGGCATATGAGTAAGCATTTTGATGAACTAGATATTCTTGATGTGATCACTACTACATTACTATTAGTGAAAAGGTGGTAATTGCTCCATTATCTTAGGTTTATGTATACTTCTTCAAATTTGAGTGAGTTTTACCCTGTCCTTTATTGTCACATTTTTCCTTTTGGTGTGGAATCTTTTGCCATGGAAGAAACAAGAAGAAACAGTATGCAATGAGAATATACTTGATTGGTGATAGGACTTGGGTTCCACTTCTGAGTTTACCAATCTCTCTCCTGGCCCAGTCTCATAAAATTAGCACCTTGGGTTCAATGCCCATGAATTAAGGACTATGAACTGAGTTTCTTTTCCTTTCTCTGAAAGGTAGCTAAATTCAACTGACTAGATATCTTGACTATTGAACTAAAAGATCCTAGCTACTTGTTTTGTACATAAGCCACAAATTAGCCAAGAAGAAATAGTAAGCAATAAAATAATATATTTGAAAACAATGCTCTGGGAGTAGAAGTTATTATAAATCAGAGTATTTATAAATGGAGGACATATGATGCAGAATTCTTTTTAGAACTAGCACAAATTCCTTTTCTTTCTATAATTATTTTTCCTTAGGCTATAGTTATTTTACTAAGCTATAAAAGTTCATCTTGTACATCATCCTGAGGCCTAAGACTGTGGAGCAAGGGCGATCACCATTTGAATTGACCTCTACCACATCTCTGCTCAGACTTTATAATCTATAAAATGACAATGAAACTTATCTGTGAGTATAGTTGTAGTCTGTCTGAGTCACAATATCCCAGTCATTTAGAACTAATGGAGATATATTTTAAGAAATTGCCTCATGCAAATATAGAGGCTGGAGATTCTGAAATCTGTAGGGCAGGCTGGAAATTGAGGCAGAAGTTGTTATGTCCATCAGCAGATACATAATACATAATTTCCTTTTTTGGGAAAACTGTTTTCTTGACAAAACTAGCTATAACATAGCTATCATACCAATAGTAACTAGGGTACACTAATTATGTAAATTAAGTGTTCATGTGGGTTATTTAATTTAGCTATTATGTAGAAAGGATAAAATTTATCACTATCCTTCTGTAACCACACAAGCACGGGAGTCAGACCTAGTCGAGCAACTAAAGTCCTGTTATAGTGGTTTGAAAATTCAAATTAGAAAAGAGAATGCTTTTCTTTTTCATCTTCAAGCCTCAATCTCTGCTTAGGTGGTGGTGGCCAAGGAGCTTTGTGAAAGAGGCTGGTTTAGGAGCTCTCTATGCTTAAAGAGCAATGCTGAGTGTCAAATAAAGGTAACAATGACTGTCCCATGAGGACTTTCCTCTGTTACAATTTGCACTTATTAAGAAATTGTTACATTTCTTCTCTTCGGCAACTTTGAGTTAGGTTTTCCTCATTTGAGATCAGAGTTTAGCACTATATTATTATATTACCATCAAGTTTTTGGTGGAAATAACCAACCATTAAATCTTCATGATTTAAAACACAAATGTTTATTTCTTACACACATTTCACATCCATCTCGAGTCAGTGGTAAATTCTGGCCTCACCTTTGTTAGAGAACCCCACTTTCTGAAATGTGTCTGCTTACCACCTCAGAGGGTGAGAACATGGCAGACTGTGCACTGCCTCTTTAAGTTTTCTCCCAGACTGACACAGATTGCTTCTGTTTATATTTCATTGTTCAAAACAAATAACATGGCCACCCAGGCTAACTATACGCACTAGGAAATGTGATTCTACCACATCCCAGAAGGGGAAAACCAGGAAAATGAATGAATATCACTAATAAATACCAAATAATTAATACAGCTCTTCATGCATGTAGAGCACATTTAATAGTTTTGTTAGTAAAGGGTAACTGATTTGAATGGAAAATAAATTATGATCTCAAAAGTGTTAATTTTTATATTTTTTTTTGTCAAGGAAAATACTTTCCTTCTTTGAAGTCATAAGATGTTCCCTTATATTTCCTTGTAGGAGTCTTTCCCCCATATGGAGTTTATTTTTATTTGAGGTATGAATTAGTAATTTAATTAATTTTATTTTATTTGTATACAGTGGCAAAATATCCCAGTACCATTTATAAAAAAGCCCACTTTCCCCCTTATGGTCCACAGGGCTTTCATCTCTAATATATGATAATTTCCCAAATTTATTGGGGTGCATAGGAGATTTTGCTTTGTTTTACAATGGTCTGTTTCTTTTATAGTAAAAAAAAAATCAACTTGAAACAAAAAAAAATAACATCTTAGCTTTGTGTTGTAAAAATAAGAATATTTGCTGGATTATTCTTTGGTAGCTCTGTATATTTTCCTTAAATATAAAAAAGTTATATCAAGATATTACAGTGAAAATTTGTTACAAAAATTTTTGCCTACCAAATAGCTTCTATCTCCAATTCAAAAATATTTACTATAAGAGCATTCTAGTTAATAAATCAATAGTTTCTGAGAATCTACTTTAAAGGATGTTCACTACAGATCATCTCCGTGGTTTGAGGATCATATCCATGTGAGGTACTGAAGTCCTATTTTCTTTCATAAGTTATTATGATTTCGAGAAATGATAACATCATGTTCTTGGCTTCAGGGAATGAAGACTAAGATTTGGATGAAGCCTAAATATTAAGTGTTGACCTTGGAAATGTTTTCTAAGTGAATATATTAGAGGAACACATAACTTTCTTAATTTTGTTTAATACTGTAACCAAAATTTCATTTTATTTATAAAACAGTGCTTTTAGTTATAAATTCTATTTAAACTATTTTTATGACTCATGAAAGAAGCAAATGCAGAAGACTAAAATGAATTTATGTCTATATATCTAGTGAATATCCTACATATATAGCTTTTATGTGAATAACATGAGTTGAATAAAATAAAATACATCAATATCCCACATTCAGGTGGAACAAGATATGGGAATGTAATCAGTGAAAAATGAGGAGTTTTGCAGTTTACCTTCTTTCCCCCAAAATGCAATAGTACTAGGCTACAACAACAAATTGGAAGCTACACCACAGCTTAGAAGTCAGATTTCAGATAACTTTTTTTCTTCCTAAGAGTGAGGTAGGGAAAGTGATTATGGAAAATTTTTTTTTAAAAAATCCAAACAGACAAAGCACAGTCTTTGCCAAAGATTTCCACATAGGTGTTTGGGAAGTGATATGAGATGAAATTAGAGAATTAAGCAAGAATCAGTTCATATATATTTTTATAACCATTTGACTTTCCTTCTGAAGGTGATAGCAAGCTGTTGAAAGGTTTTGAACATGTCATTGAAATAATTAGATGAGAGTCTTAAAATATACTCTGCTTCAGTTGAAGAATGGCTTGGAAGGGAGTAAGGCTGAATGTAGTGATATTTGTTGGGAAAGTGTCACAATGATCTAGGAAAGGGATGATGGTGTGGAAGACTAGAAAGTGACATCTAGATTGAAGAGGATTGACTAGATCCAAATGTAAGTTAGTCTGGAATTCAAAACTTTTCCTATAATAAAATTAATTTTAATTGTTGTGCACTTATATGCTTTACAGTAAGTGTCTAATTTCTCATTTTAAATGAATGTCATTGTCAATAGTATTAAAAAATACCAACATTTCTGCTGTTGCCATCTAGTGGTCATTATCATTATGTGCCTTTAATTTTATCCCAAGATTTTGTTTCTTCAGTTATATCCCTCTAAGAAGACCACATACAGTAAATATTAACTGATAGAGAATCTGTTCCTTTGAAAAGGCAGTATTTTTTTGTATCTCTAGACTTGAACAAATCATACTGTGAAGAGTATCTCTGATATGCGGATACTATTCAACTTTTTTTATTTTAAATTCTATAGTTTTTCTATCAAAAACCTTGAAACAACTTATTATGGTAACTTTGTAGAATTATATTTTATATCATGTCAAGTGAGACAATATCTCTTAATGACAAATATGTGGAAAAGTCCCAAAGGGAATTTAATAATTATCAGTGTGCAAATATATATAGTAAACAACTTTTGTGTACTGTAATCACACTCTGAGGGACACTAATGAACAGAGCTTGAGGTTTTTCCTGAACATTTAACTTTTGGGGGGAAGTTATAAGCCGGGGAGGCATTTAGCAAAATATGTTGGGGTTGTTTCCATTCCTTTCTGAACTCTGCTGATTTGGTTGAGGATTTGCATATTTTTCAGGATTATTGGTCTATAGTTTTCTTTTTTGTGATGTCTTGCCTACTTTTGGTGTCAACTTAAACTTGACCTCATAAAATGAATTTCAATTCTCTGTTTTTCAACTTTCTAAGAGTTTGAGGAGGAAAAGTATTAGTCATTGCTAGTCACTGTAGCTATTAGAAATCTGTAGGAGCTCTTAATTAATTAAAAAAGCCAAATAGGTGTGCTTAAACAAAGCTAATTAAACTTGTAACTGAACTAGTGATTAATATGTGTGAAGACTATCCCATTTATTTTTTTTTAAAGATTTATTTATTTATGCATACAAGCACTGGGGTACAGGCCAGAGGTGTGGGGGGGGGGTGAGAGGATTCACCACAGAGCGGGGAGCAGAACAGGCAGATCAACAGAAGTACACTGCTGAGGGGAGCAGCGGGCACAGCAGGAGAGGTCTGCTGCGCCATGTGGGTCTCCTCCTTGGCCGGCAGCAGGGATCGAACTCGTGCTGCAGTAACTGCGGTTTGCTTCATAGTGCGTTGCTTAACCCACTGCGCCACCAGGGAGGCCCCAAGACTATCCCATTTATATTAAATATATACTCACTGCTAATTAGCGTAAACCTGAAAGGAATATGTAGCCAAATAATTATCAGTAGCAAAACATATTATATATACTGTGATAACATTTAGAAAATTAATCTAGTAGAGTTATCACAAAATAGTTATATTGTCGTAGATGAAATTCACTTATATAATTCAACGCTCCTGTGAAATAAATAAAGCAGTTTGAGGAAGTTTCAAGTGTGCTTGAGAAATCCATGTTATATTTGAATTGTTTTGCTAAATATGCAGTTTTAGCATTGAGGAAATTTACTGAAAAAGCAGTTTGCAGCACATCAAAATCTGACTCAGCAACTCTTAGCATTGCTTTAGCCAAGACTGGCTTTATGGGCATGTGACCTGTGCAGTCACACATGCCCCTATATTCAGAGGTCCCTACTCTTCGTTCAGTGCTCCTCTGTCACTCTCTTGAAATTGTTTATCCTTTTTAAACAAGGGACCCACTCTTTTATTTTTAACTGACCACACAAATTATATAGTCTTACCTTTAGTATACTGATATATTTTTCAGAGTGAAACTGTATTTATCACAATGTATTCTAAAGTGAATTTTAATCCTTCTTACAGTGACAATGTTATATCTAAATCTACATGAATAAATATTTTATTTGGAATCCATCACCAAGGAATGATAATTGCAAAAAAAAAAAAAATTCATCACGACAGAGGCTGTTGGAGTAAGTCCACCCTTACTCCTCTTCCTAGTCAGAAAAGTGTTGTGCTTAGGTTTCCTACTGTTACAGGAGTTTCAGATCTATGCAGTTCATTGTTTCTGAATGCCAAATTACTTCTTAAAGACATGGACTCAAGCTGAAATGAACATTAGTAAAGAGCTTTGTGAAGATCTTTGGAGTAGAGGAGAGGGCACCACTCTGTGATAGACACGTATGCCCTCGAGAGAGGAAGGGGAGGGAGGTGAGCCTGAAAACGGAAGGTGATTCCAGTGACCATCAAGCCATCTCAGTTCCTTGTTATTATGCTCACTCTTACCACTCAATGTTCTTCTTAACCTTCTGTGCTTCTGTCTTTGGTTTCAGAATTACTACACACGAGTGAATCAATTTTTATTTTGACTCTCTGTTTTCATAAAGTGATTTGATGATCATGACATTTGTATTAGCTTAGATTTGGATTATTTTGAAATAGTTGTACTATGTTGGATCTTACAGAGAGTGATGAAATTCCAGGCCTTTAAAGATATTTGAAGCTGCAGAGTTTAGGGTTACTTTAAATCTAAGAATTGATTTATTTTGGGATCACTGGATTCATCCAGGTTCTAAAATGAACTATTTTAAGACTGTTATCTAACCTGATCTCCCTAGGATCTTGTAAATTCAAAGGTGTGGGCTAGTCTGAGTCACTGCCTGTTGAAACAGTTCTCACAGACAATCATAAGAACTTGGTGATAGTTTTAATTCTAGATAAGCAGAGAACACAGAGCTAGCTGGGCATCCAGAAGAGCAGGTAATACAAGCACATAGGCAAATTATTGCTATTTATCACTACTAAATAGTAAGAAGAAAATAAACATTTAATTTTTGTTCTCAGTTTCACTCTGTGCAATAATTCTGTGAAAAATTAAAATAAAGGCAAATCAACTACTTTTTTTAAAAATAGTAAAACAAATAAAAGAAACTCTATCCTCTTTCTGACTATAGTGAAACTGTTAGAAAGGTCTTATTGTTGGAGCTCACCTTTTAGATTTCTTGAATTTTTCTGACTTCTTTGGTCATGAAAAATATTAAAAAGGGTACAAAAATGTTTGTTTGTGGAAGAAAGAATCAAAGGTATGGGGACATGAAAACCATGTTACCAAATAAAAGACACAGAGAAAGACTTACAGAACATATGTTAATTTGCAGGGTAAAGCTGAATGTAAGAGGGAGGGAGTGTGACCTTAAAATGTAAAGCAAGGATTGGACTTAGGCTCCCAAGGAAGGGGCTAAAAGCCTTCATCAAAGCAAAGAGGAAGTAAATTGGAGGGATAACATGGCCAATTCAATCTTCTGATGTGATGGTGACTTTGGTTTCAGTCAATTTAGGCATGGTTTCCATCCCCCATATAGTCTGCTGTCACAGAACAAGTGGAAGGGTCTGGAGTAGTAGAGAGATATTTAAGATAGATTAGATTTGTGAACATGCAGTAAACTATGGGTATTACAGTCTGGATGAGTTTCTCAGATGACTCAGTTGAGGGAGGTGGGAGGATTCCTCCAGAGAAAGAGGATGTTGAAGAGGTTGAAATGTGAGATGTGGAGACACTACTGTGCTTGTAACTCCAGACTATGTAGAACAACTGTCCCTGTAAAAATGTGAAAAGTAATCACTTATTATTAAAATATTATCACCGGAAGAATTTCTTAAATGTCAAATTATATTTTCTTAGATTCTTTTTTTAATCTTTATAGAGCAGTTCTTAAGGGTCCCCCCCCCACCCTTAGGCCCTGTAGGGTGTGAGGGCGATAAACTCTTTGAATTTCACATCTGAAAATATCCTTATTTTTTTCTACACATTTGATTTACAATCTGGAATGTTAATAGAATTTTAATGTCACTTCTCTTACTCATCCCAGCCAAAATTCTGAAAGGTATTTTCCTTTTGTTTTTTAACTCCCAGTTTTACTGATGATATGTTCAATGTCAATTAGATTCTCTTTTACTTTAAAGGCAGCATTTTTCTCCTCTGAACCATTTTAGTATTTTATTTTTGTCTGTGAACTCAGAATATCTCATCAGAATTTTTTAGCAATAGGTATTTTCATTAACTTTGAGTTCTCTCACCCTGATGCTCTATATAACTTTCCATCTTAGGGACTTTTTTATTGTATTTTTCACATTTACATTATGAAATGTTTCTTAAAAGACTGTTGGGGCTTTTTACTTTCATACCTCAATTTATATCTGTCCAATTTTAAAGTAATTGTTTCATGTATCATTGGATTTACTCCAGTTTATTTTTTTAGATCACTAAATTGCCTTAGCTTTTTGGAGACCCTCTTTTTATATACTAATTTTAAGCAATATTTGAACTATTATGGAGTCAATAATTTCTCATTTTCCATGGCAGTGATTTCTGTTTTATAAAACACCACATTCTTTCCAGTTTACATTCCTGGAATACTTCTATTTCTTGAATTCATTGTTCTTTGTTCATATACTTGTATTGTTTTTCCTAAAATTTTGAGTTGTCCATTCATTTATATGAATAAGAGATAAGATTGTTTTTTATAGGTAGCTGACATGGGCTTCACTTGAATAGATTCCCTATCTGACCCTTTCTTGCCTGGGAAGTCTGGGTGAAATCAGATGAGAGAAGTTAGAAATGAGGCTTTCTCCTACAGTACATACAGAGGAGGAACACCAAACACTCTAAGAAAGAAGGACGTTGCTTGTGGTAGAGAATGCATTTATAGACATCTGTCCTCATCTACCATGAGATGTATAGTCCAGTGTTACCTCAAGTTGCTCTGTTGCTTTTTATTTATTTGTTTATTTATTTTAAAAACTTTATTTATTCACACAAGAGCTGGGGTACAGACCAGAGTCGCAGGAGGTGAGCAGATTTACCAGAGACAGAGTGGAGAGTAGAACAGGCAGATCAGCTGAAATACACTGCTGAGGGGAGCAGAGGGGGAGGCAGGAAATGTCTGCTGTGCGAAGTGGGTCCCCTCCCTGGCCAGGATCAAACTTGCGCTGCTGGGCCAGGGATGTTTCACAGTGCTGTGCTCAACCTGCTGCGCCACCAGGGAGGCCCTATTATATTGCTTTTTAGAGAACAATACCATTTGGGGCAGCTTTCTCAGATGGCATGGTGAAAAAAGTTCTCTGCCCTCACTCTGTGGTTCTAAGTCCCACTCCCAATAACTTCCTTTAGAAGAAGGAGATGGGATCCAGGCAAATCCAGGTTCTTGGAATTTAATGCATTATACAAATGGTTTCCACTTGAACTCTGTTTTTATGATTTAGACTGAATGTTCTCTTTGGCTCTTGTAAAGAATAAAACTTACTTTTGGTATCTTGGTATATAGTGTCTCTCCTTTTTAGATGTTACCATTACCTTACTGCTTTATTCTTCATGCTCCCAGAGTTTCTCAAAATTTCTAGTTCATTGATGAAACCCTTTTTTGTTCTCCTGTGCTATTGCATTTTCATCCTTTCTGTCATCTTAATAGGTTTGGAGCCTGAAGAGCGAGCTAGCAAGTGTAGAGGCAAGTATGATCATTCCACTAAATGGCATAAAACACCAACAAGTACTGAACTCCTGCAGTGAGCCACACAACTTTCATATAGTATTTGGAGTCTAGATTTAGCATTGAAAGAAGACATTTTGGTCAAATAAAGATATATAAGCATATACAGCATATTTCATGTGTAAAGCAGACTCGAAAACAGCTGGCAAGATTATTCACCACCTCATCAGAGAAAAGATTTTACTGAATGATTGTGAATTGTTCTAAATCACCTTGTGTTTTACCAGCTGCAGTGAACTCAGTGCAAGTAAATAAGGATTTGTTAAGACTGATTGCTGTTTATTGTGTGTTAAGGAATTTTATTCATAAGCACATGATGTCTGTTTTTATCAAAACATATATAATTCTACAAAACGTTGTATAATGTGAATATAAATAGAATTTAGTGTATCTATAGCTCCTGTGAGTGGGGCATATGTGTTTGTAAATTAGAAATGTATCACCAGCAATTACTGATGGTATCACTGGGTTCTTTCACTTTTCATAAGCCATAAGGAATTTATGAGGTCAGCATGCTTGTAAATTAATTTGTAAAATAATTGATGTCAATACTTAATGCTATGACTTATCTTTTAATGCAGAATTAGAACTAATACTTTTTTGTGTCTTGATTTGGTGCTTTACATATTTGGTATAATTTTTCTTTGAAAGTGAATATGTAAATTTTAATAATGTAATATCTTATAATTTTGGACTTTCATAGCTCTAGGATAGTGTTTTTTTTTTCTTGCTAAGAAAATAAGTCTAAAAAAGGAAAGATTAGTACTTTTATGTTTTAGAACTGTTAGATTTAAGAGATTTTTAAAAAAGATCTATTTTCAACTCCATGTTATCAAATATATTGCCCACCACCCCTCAGTCTTAATTTTATCTACAAACTTATATTCCTCAATAGTTTTAACTCCTAATATTCTCTCTAAAACTATACCTGTATTAATTGCTAGCCATTTTCATGTAGATGACCTTTCTGTCATCCTGGCCTTTTTAACTCCTCTCACACAATGATTTTCATCATATTTTCTCCACCAGCACTGCTATTACTGTTATCAATAACTGTAAATTCTCTATAGTCTTTTTTCCAAGCATCCTTCTCTCAATTCATCTCTTTCTGTCTTACTGGCTCACTCCATCTAGTATCCCAATCCCAACTTTCCTTTACTCTTACTTGTACTTTGACACTTGTTCCTTGCTGTTCTCACTCTGTTTCCTATCCAGCGTAAATTCTGGAGGTCAGTGGCCAGTCATTGTAATTGCTCCCTTGCATGTACCCTCAGGTGACTTGCCCCTCACTCAGTTCATCATACTCAATAAGCTTATCCACAACCCTGCCTAAACACAAAATTCTGTATTTTTCACACCTTTGCCTGTATAGCTGAATATGCCTGGAAGGTAAACATACTGTCACACTAAATTATCTTTCTTTATATTTGTTACTACAAATCTCCAAGTGACCAGACAATCATCTCATTCCTAGTCCATTCACTCCTTTTACATCATGGGCGAATATTTTATATCTGTTCCCTTTTCTCAAAACTCTCAGGCCTCTCCTCTCCTGTTTCTGACCTTGTCTCCTACCTTACTGGGACAATGTAACAATTAGAAAAGGAAATCCCAATCAGTGTCAACAACTGCAGAGCAAGTGTACTGTTCTGTTTTGCTCACTATCTGCAACAGTGTTTAGTTTATAGTGGCTACTGAATAAATATCTCTTGAACAAACAGAATAATTGGCATTCTAAAGGAAGCATTAAAATGTTCAAGTTACTATGAGCCCTATCTGTCTTGTCCTTCTACCCCTAACCCACCCTTTATTATGCTCATTATTATATAACCTAGTGAATGATACCAACATCATTCAACAGTCATCCAAGTCCAACACATAGGGGATTTATTCTTCAGACTGCTTTTACCTTATTCCCTTCCCTGATCAGTTATACTATAGAACTGTGTAGAATCATGACACTGCCTTGCATGCTCACTTATGTCACCATTCTAGCTAAGAACCATCTGACCAGTTCTTATGGCTGAATATTTTGTCCTTTATATAGTGACCAGAAAACATGTTTTAAAAGGGTAAAGCTCTGTCACTCCCTTCCTTAACATTATTTATTGACTTTGTACTCCATTTAAAGTAATATTCATATCTACTGCCTTAGCTGATAAAGTTTTGCAAGGTCTGGCATTTACTTACCCCTTCAAATCACATACTGCTCCATCCCTATTACCGTTTTGAAAACTCTATAGAATATATTAAGCTCTCCAATGGCCAGGAACTTTTGCATTTACTATTCTTTCTGCCTGGAGTGCTAGCTTTTAGAATATCTGGTATTATTTAACTTTCAGGTCTCAGATTAAGTATCATTTCCCCAGAATAGCTTTCTTGATCATTCTGTGTAATATATCCCACACCCATTTGCCTTTAATGTGTTTCTCTGCCCCCAACCACCATAGATCCTCTGTTTTATTGATTGATTGATTTGTCTGTCTTACTCTTCTAAAGAATATAAACTCCCTAATAATTAGACTGAGATGAGTGACTACTATGAATATGTGATGTAAAAATGAAAGATATATCCAGGTAAACTTTGATATCTGTAAAGTTTAGAACACATCATAGAGCATCAGCAAATTGGAACTGTTTTTAGACGGTCTTGAATGTTAAGATGGGGGTATGATTTTTGTTTTTCAGGTAATAGGCAGCTACAACAGGTTTTTAGGAAAGTTTTTGGCATAATTTATTCATTTGTTCCTTCTTTCTTTTAGCAAATGTGCCAGGAACTGTTCTTTGATCTTGGGAAAGATGTTTAAGACATGTTTCCTGACCTCAAGAATTCTTCAAAGATTATGGAAAGCAGTATGGTGGTTCCTCAAACTACTTAGAATGGAACTTCCATATGATCCAGCAATCCCACTCCTAGGAATATACCCAAAAGACACAAAAACACTGATTCAAAAGAATACCTGCACTCCTATGTTTATTTATTTTATTTTTATTTTTTATTCTATTTTTCCCTTTAATTTATACATATTTGACATCAATTGTAACCCCCATGTATTCCCCATCACCATATCACCAGTACACCATCACCTCAGTCCCCCATGCTCCCATCTGCTCTCAACCCTCTCCCTCCCCCATCCCCACCAAGTGTCCCCAATTTGTCCTTATATTTTCATTTTTGGTTTTTGTGTCTTTATTGTTATTATTATTATTGTTATTATTCTTTTCCTTGATCTTTATTTGGTTCCCTTATATTCCTCCTGGAGGGAAACCACCCAGTATTTTTCTTTTGCCTTCTGACTTATTTCGCTGAGCATAACCCCTTCAGTTCCATCCATGTTCCTATGGATGCATCTAGTTTTTCTTTTTTGATTGCTGAGTAGTATTCCATCGTGTATATGTACCATAGCTTCCCTATCCACTCATCTGTTGTTAGACATTTAGGTTGTTTCCAGGTCTGACCTATTGTAAAGAGTGCTGCTATAAACATAGGGGTATGTTTATACCATTGGGAAGCTGTGGTACATATACACGATGGAATACTATTCAGCAATCAAAAAAGAAAAACTAGACGCATTCACAGGAACATGGATGGAACTGAAGGGGTTATGCTCAGTGAAATAAGTCAGAAGGCAAAAAAAAAAAATACCAGATGGTTTCCCCCCTAGGAGGAATATAAGGATCAAGGAAAAGAATAATAACAATAATAATTTTAAAAAAACACAATAAAAACAAAAAGATAAGGACAAATTGGGGACACTTGGTGGGGAGGGGGGAGGGAGAGGATTGAGGGCAGATAAGAGCGCAGGGGACTGAGGTGATGGTGCACTGGTGAAATGGTGATGGGGAATACATGGGGATTACATTTGATGTCAAATATATATAAATCAAGAAAAAAAAGAACTCTTCAAAGAGCTGCACTGGGTTGTAGTCATAATGTTATTAAAACACTAATTATTGGTCCTAATTCTGCTTGGGACTGATCAGAGCCATATATATATATTAAATTCCATGTGATTACTACTATCATGGTCACTAATAGGCTTCTGTGAAATCATTTGCTCAAAATTCCCTCTTCTAATAAATGCCATTTCCAGCATTCATATGGCTATTACAAAGGCTCTGATATTCTTCATAGCCTCACTGCTATAGCCATAGAAACTAGTTCCAGGTGAATATTTGGTCAATATGTCCACTCTATCCACTTCCTGGAATTTTTATATTGGAGACAAAAATTTCATTTTTGTTTGTTTAACTAAATGTTATGTAAATTGACTATGTTGACACATGGAACACTTGTGTCCCTGGAGGATGGTTGGTCAACAGCTGTTAGGAGTGAGGACACCAACAAACTCCCTGCACTTTGGATAGTGACCCAGGACTTCAAATTAGTAATAAAAGTACAAAAAAACAATTATCATGTCATTTTCCAGTCTGGGAAAGATTTGAATCATCTGGGCTTCCATAAAAGTCTAATTTCATGAAATGAATCCAAACTGACTGTAGGTTGTTACTACCCACGGGTACACCATACCATATCTTATTTTCAGGAGAGAGGTAACATCATCTAGGCCTCAAGTGACTCCTAAAAAATTATCAAATAAAACACTTGATGAACAATAAAAATAAATACCCAGGCACAAGATGAACCTGCAGGAACAATAGACAATTGAAATAAAAATATGGAATTTAGCGATATTATCAGACACAGGCATTAGAATAATTGTTTACCATGATCAAAGAGATAAAAGGAAATATTAAGGTTTCAATAGAGAACTTCTATGTTAAATGTCTAAAAATTTTAAAAAATATATAGTAAAAGAAATTAGGAACTCGACATAGTTTTATTAGCATAATTAACAGCTAAAGAGGAAATTAGGGGACTTAATGATACATTGGAAGAAAATATCCAGAATAAAGCACTCAGAGAAAAAATTATGGGGGGAAAATGCCAGAATAAAGACATAAGCAGAGTTGAATTAATGAGGAATTCTAATGTACAGTTATTTGGGACTGCAGACGTGGAAAATGAAGAAAATTGGCACATTAATTGTTTAAAGAGATGAGGATTTTCCATTTTGTGAAAGACAGCAATTGATGGACTAAAAAAACAAATGAGTCGCAAGTAAAAACCTTAAAAGAAGGATCCACAAGTAAACATGTCATAGTTTAACTGCAAATTAAAACAAAATTTTGTATTTAGTGTTCTGGAACATGATAGTGTTACTCACTTTCCCTGCTTCTCCCTTGTAAATACAACTAAGTACCTTGGACATTATTCAACGGACAATGATAAAGCCTCTAAAATCTAGAAAGAAAAGGGAGGTCTGACTTAGAAGTATAAAGACAGGAAGAGTTCCTGAGACTTCTTTTCTTTAATGTCCTCTATATATTGGATGATGAGCCAAAGAAGCTTGTGACTTGGAACCACCAAAAAGCACAGGTAAAACAAAACAAAAAAGTTTGTACTCACTGGTCAAAGGATCAGAGAACCCAACAGAAACTACTGCATAAACAAGGCAGTTTGCTTTATGGACAGTTTGCTTTGTCAGTAGTGATAGCATCAAAGCCTTAAGTCATTTCAGTCCCTGCTACAAAATCAGAGATGTTCCCACAGTGGCAACAAAGCTCTACGTGAATCCAGCCCTGGCTTCACCAGTTAGGGCATCAGCAGAGAGTACTATTAACCTGGCAGCAGAATCAAAGCAATTCCAAATGTCTTAAGAGACCAAGAACCAGCAGCTTCTTCTATGTCCTTTGCTCAAAGTTACCCAATGATCTTAATCAGTTGAGAAAAAAATTGGTTTCCATTGACTTAACTGCAGGAATTGAGCAGCAGTTCAAGAGAATCAAAAGAACAAAGCAGACCATGATAGTATGCAAAAATTCTAAACAGTAAGCTATCATTTGATTGAAACCCTACAAAGTAAGGTAGACCCCACATGCTAAAGCTAAATAGGGGACTGCCATTAAAATAAATGATTGAGTATCAGTAAAAACATGATCAAGACTTTCATAACATCTTAAACAGAATGTCCAGGGGGGAGAGAGAGAGAGAGAGAGAGAGAGAGAGAGAGAGAGAGAGAGAGAGAGAGAGAGAGAGAGAGAGAGAGAGAGAGAGAAAAACACANGAGAGAGAGAGAGAGAGAGAGAGAGAGAGAGAGAGAGAGAGAGAGAGAGAGAGAGAGAGAGAGAGAGAGAGAGATAAAACCACTTGTCAAATTAAGAATCGTGAAAACCACAATTTCAATGAAAAGCCAATATTGGAGAAGAGTTGGATGTTGAAACTGTCAGATAAGGATATTAAAGCAGCTTCATAAAAATGATTTAACAATCAATTTCAGAGTGATATCAGATCGACAAAGTGTCCTTCATTCGTACTATCCTCACTAAAATTTATAAAAGAGCTTAGAACTATAATGAGGGAGAAAAAAAATCCCTGTTCTACTTCCATTCAGGAAAACGGAATGAGAGAAAATGTGAGTAGAAAGCTTGGGGTTCTCTTGTAGGTGGTAATTAACTAGAATTATCGCCACTGGGAATGGTGATGTAGAAATTTAAAGTAATGCTGTTTCAGAAAAGTGTTTTAGGATTACTGAATTTCCAGTAGACATTCTTTCATTATTTATTGACAATACAATTCCCATTATCTGCCTTTTTATAAAATAGAGTTGAATGGTAGTAGTGTTTGGAAGATTGGAATCTCAGATGCAAATTTTTAATAAGGTCTAATTAAAAATCAGAAAATTGAAATATATGCATATTTACATGAATTAATTCAGTTTCAATTTGAAACTAAAATAACATCCTACAGATGATAATGTGCCATATGCAATTAATATGTAAGATAATTAGAGGTGTTGAGTAAAAAATATATCTGATTGACACCACCTCCAATATTAATAGAGCACAAAGAGGCTATAGTAAAATTAAGTCATGGAATTTTGGAAATAGTTTTGTTTGGAATAGTTTTGTTTCCTGCTAACTTTCTTCTGATGTTAGGAGGGTCACTAGTAATACTGACCACTCATGGAGATGAAGTAAAAATATAACCCAACTATTTCAGTAAGTAATTTTAGGCAGAATGTCACATCATTTTTCCGAATGTATTGCACCCAAAGCAAGAATTCTTCATCTGGAGTCAACAAAACCTTAGAGTATCAGTCCATGGTGGGCAAACATCCAGGAATATTACATAAAATTTGGTGTTTGTGTGTACACATCTGCTTTTTTGATTTTTTTTTTTGACCAAAGGGTTCCATGGTTCTCATCAAATGGAACAGATCTCTTATTAAAGTAATTTCTACTGTTGTGTGATTACTTATCAGTGTTAATAATAAATGACTCACTGAAGAGTTACTCATTCATGGTTATGCTTTTATCTAGTGGATATTAAAATTAAATGTGTGTTGAGACAATCAGTATCTCTGTTTAGTTGGTATTCATTCTTCAACTTACTAAGTGTGCCAATATTCTATATAGTACAAGGTTACCTTTGTTAGTTAGTTATAGTGACCCTAAATTCCAGTTGTCCTTTTTTGAGGTATAATATAAATTTGCACACATTAATTAGTTATTGCTATCTCTAGATTGATTTTTTAAACATTTAAAGATGAATTTAATCTTCACATATATTTATATTTCAAAAATAAATTTATTTGAATTCATACTATTAACAAAATTATAATTAACAAAAAAGAAACAAAAAAGGTTTATTTCAATATATTGTATACTTATGAAGTTCAAGTCTGCAGTTGATAATAATCTTAGTAAGAGAATATTTATTAGTTTTATAATCAGAAAAAAGCAATAAAAAGATACATTATGCATACATAGCATCAAAAGGTATGCTATGAAAATGTGACAAAAATGATAATAGTGATAACAATAAGTATATAAAATATATGGTCTAAGTATATTAAATTAATAGTAGACATCAAAATATTAACTAACACTTAATTTGAGTAGATATAAGTATTCACTCAGGAAAACAGAAACCACTCTGTATCTGGGTCACATAGTGTTTAATACAAATGAGTTTATATGATTGTTCAGATGATGGAAAGCTAGAAGATTGGGGAACAGAGATCAGGGATATGCTACTAAAAGTAGGAGAGAAGAGCTGACTCTGAAGCTCTTATGTGCATAACAGAAGCAGGTCATTCTCAGTGCTTGCCTGGAAGCTGCTGCAGTTCCCCAGTATCTTTGTAGAGCTCTCATAGCTATCTGATTTGTAGTGAAGGTCTCCACAAATTTGCTGGGAAGCTGATTTCATCTGCCCTCACATCTGTCTGCAATTAACTCCAGAGAAAAACTTTCTGCATTGCTCTACTTTGTAGGTCTCCTATAAATTCCCCACATTGCAAAACTCTAAACCAGATTATATAAAGAAGGTTCTGGGAAATTGCTCCCAGCCTTAGACCAAAATGTTAGATAACCCATTACAGTAGGCTACATATATCCCAAGCACTTTATAAATGTCTTGCTTTTATTATCTTATTTAATTCATCCTGGAAACCCTATGTTGAAGGTACTTTATCATTCATATATAGTAGATGAAGTATCAAATGTTAAATTGATAAAAATAAAGGCAATCACCCCCATTCCCAAAAGTCACATAGCCAGTAAGCAGAAGATCAGTAATTAAAGAACCCAAAACTTGTCCATCTGATTTCAAAGTCTTGGTGTCCAATCACTGCCTTATCCTGTATCTACCATTGCATTTCATTTACATTATTAATATTGATATTTCTATCAGCACACATTGGTGGGCTCTTAAGTATCCCACTCAAGAATGCAATAACTTGAGACACTGAGTGTCAGTGAAAACACTGTTGTTTATTGTAAGTGAAAGAACAAGCGACAGAGCTCCAGGGAGACTATTTCAAAGAGGCTCTCTGGGGCTCAGCTGGGAATTATAAGGATAAGGACAAGGATCTCAGTTGCCTGAGTCTTATCTCCAGTTTTTCTCTGCCTTGTTTTCCTCGTTAATTTTTCATTACTTTGGTTGGTCAGATCCACTTATCAAACTGTCCCATGTCCCATTTCCTGGTCTTGTACTCCGGTGAAAATCTGTCATTTTATGCCTAAAATATACTCAAAATATACCATAAACTCTAGCGCCCCCACTGGGGTTCATAAGAACCCTGCAAGTCATTTTACCCAGGTGTAAGAGGTGGCGGTCTAGTGCGGACCTGCAACTTCTGGAGCTTGTGGTCTCAGTAGGATGAAATGCTCTGATCCATTTACCACAGTCCTGCACAATTGTCCTTGTGACTCAGGGTTTCATCATTTGCTCTAGTTACAACCAGTAATTTTTCCATGCTTGTCTCAATATCAGTCAAATATGAATTAAATCCTTTGTTGGTGACAGTCGCTAATATATTTCATTTGCACATCGAATGTCCCAAATTTAACCAGCCTGTGAGTACAAATTGGATTTCACTAAAATTAATACCTATTTTTTTCAGTCTCCAAGTCCTTAGCCTAAAATTTCCACAAATAAGTTTTTGCTCCAGGGTAGGAGTGTTATTACTGTTTCCATTATTGTTTTTATCTATATATGCCCACAGCCAAAAATCTCCCAAGGATCTCTGGCTAAGGGAAAGCTTGAAAATTACTGAAGCAGTAAAAGAGGAGGGCTTCCCAAACTACAGTCCTGATTTCTGCCTGAAAAGGGGACAGACAAGGACATTATTAGAAGGTGCCCAGGTGGGTCCTCTCCAAATCTTATCTAAATTGGGACATTCACTGAGCCTCGATTCTCTGCTCCCGAGAGGGCTTTCATCACTAATTGGTAGGTGGGGTTCGAGTCCCTTGTCCTCCCAGCTGGGAGCATCTCTGCACTGTGCTTCTGCATCCCCAACTGGTTTGAGGCTGGAGTCCCCAGTGTGCTGTGCAGGGCAGGAGAGTGGGGTTTCTGGGGTCAGACAGAACTCCTGAGACAGAGATGCCCTGGTACACAGCAGTCATCTCCGGGGTGGATGGGGGGTGGGGCGACTTTCAGGGGTTGGCACAATTCTGGGCCCTGGGGATGTCTGCATCCCGGGACAGCTTTGGGGTGGTTTCCAAGGAGTCACCGCGTCAGTGACTCTCCTCTGGGACAGTTGCGGAGACGACAGTATCCCGGGCAGTAAGGAGCTGTCACACAAATACCCATATTGGGGACTCTGCCCCCCAGGCGTTCTCGCGCTGCTAAGTGTCTGGGCGGAGAGGCGAGGATCCCGGGTCGCCGCGTGGTGGGCTACAGCGCCCAGGCCGGAAGAGCGCGTTTTCGTCCGGACTGCGCCTGCGCGGGGCCGTAGGCCTGCGCGAAAACCTCGAGGTGGCGCCATGTTGCAGCTTCTCGGGCTGGCGCTGCAGGCTGCGGGTACTGACGCGAGCACCGCCAACCGGAGGCAGAGGAGCGGATGGCTAAGCTCAGCAGTCCCAATATTGGCCTGACTCCAGATCCATAGGAATTACATGTCTTAACTACTGCACTGGTTGGTAAGACTCGTAGATTAATTCTCGTACCCCCTATGGAAACACAGAACGGTCCCTGGTGATGTTCAGCCGCCATACCTGACTGGCTTGTTGTTCTACAATACCTTTTTTGACTTCCGGAGACGTCCTGTGACGCTCTATGCAGTTAGCTCTCTTTATCCAACCTGACATTTCATTTGCTGGGCTGCTTTCATATCTTATTTCAAAGCTACAGATTTAAATTTTCATTTCTAATACGAATAATTCTTAAAAGATTTATCAGTAGAACTAGATATACCTTTAAAACTTATATGGAACCATAAAGGCCTTGAATATCTCCTTGAAGTAAAAGATGAGAAATAGACACATTTAGTTATTAGCTTTTATATTGTAAAGAGATAGTAATTAAAATAATATGGCATTTAAAAAAAGTCCTGTAGATCAGTGTAACCCAATCAAAGCCCAAAAATAGTTCCACACATTTATCACTACTTAATGTATAATAAAGGAGCCAATGCCATACATGAAGAAAGGTAGGTTTCTTCAACAAATGGAGCTGGAAAAAGTGGACAGCTACGTGTAAAAGAATAAAGTAGGATCACACTTTACCTCCATGCACAAACATAAGTTAAAAGTGAACTGAAGACTTAATCATAAGACTTGCAACAATAAACTGTGTGGAAGAAAACCACTGGTAATATGTTCAGTGAGAAGTATGCCTTTGAAGACTTGACCCTTCTGGCATGGGAATAAAAATAAAATACTGGGATTTCATTAAAAACTTTTATACAGTGAAAGAAAGTATAAGTCAATTAAAAAGATATTCCACTGAATGGGGAGAAATATTTGCATATAGCTAAAAGGAATTGATCAAGAGAAATATGCAATTTAACAACAAAACCTTCAGACTACCCAGTTAATAAATGGGCAGCAGATCTGAGCAGACTATTCCCCAAAGAGAATATCCAGAAAATGTTCATCATCACCTTTGATAAAAAAGATGCAGGTCAAATTCACAATGAGTTATATTACACCCATAAAAATGGCCACACATTGAAAAGACCTTCAACTAGTTCTGGAGAGGATGCAGAAAAAAAAGAGCTTAATGAATTTTTGGTGGGAAAGCCACTTTGCAAAGTGATCTGGATTTGCCTTTTAAAAATAAAAATGGAAATACTGTAAGATTCAATTCCACTCAGGCATTTCAGCTAAATATATACATTGTTCACTGCAGCATTATTTACAGTAGCTAGGATATGAAAACAACCTAAGTGCCCACTGATAGAGATTTGGATTAAGAAAATGTGGTTTAATCCAAATAATGGAATGCTATTCAGCCATAATAAAGAGGAAGTGCTGCTATTTACAACAAAATGGAAGGAGTTCCAGAGAATTATGGATAGTATAGCAAGTCAAAATGTGAAGACAAATATTGGACATTTACATAGCGATTTGAGTAAGCAAAATATTTGCGAAAATGAATAGATGCTTATAAATGAGGTTAGGTTTCTGAGCTTAAGAAGGAGGAGGGAAAGGGCCTCTCTGGTGGTGCAGGGTTAAAGTGTCAGCACTATCAAGTTATCACCAGCCACTGCTGCAAGAGTTAGATCCTTGGCCAGGGAGCTGGCCCACATGGTGCAGCAGACCTCTCCTGTCTCAGGGGCTGCTCCCCTCAGCAGTGTATTTCAGGAGATCCATCTGATCTGCTCCCTACTCTGTCTCTGGTGAATATTCTTATTCCCTGCACCTGTGAACTACACTCCAGTTCTTGTATGTACAAAGAAATAAATCTTTAAAAAAAAGAAAAGAGGAAGAAAAGGTCTAGGAGTCTAAGACATTATAGTAAGAAGATAAATAGAAGAGGAAAAACAGGCATAGTTATCTGAAGAGAGGATGACTGAGATGCTCAGTGATAAGTGAGCAGTCCAGAATGAAGGGTAAAAAGAGTATTGAGAGAGGTTTCAGGAAATCTTGTGAAAGAGGTGACAGGGAGAGGGCAGTTGTCTAGGTGGCCCCAGTTTTCTGAGCTCCATGGATCCTTGGAAGTCCTTTTGTTTCTGCTTCTTTAGGCCAGGGTAGTGCTGTGTTCTAGGATGGCTTGGTGCACTTAAGGTTCCTGGGGGCACAGGTATTCCTGGGAGTATTCCAAACCAGGGCAGTACTGAGGTCTTGGGCATTCTGGAAACTCCAGACACTCAGGGAAACAAATTGTTTTTTTAACATCTGAGATAGAGGTTTCTGTCAGGTTCAAGTTCTCAGAAATCTAATGCCAGTGAATATGTGCATTAGGTATGAGGCAGATTGACTTCTCTTATAAATACAATAATCTAAAACTAGACTCTTGTCCAATCAAGATACTCAGTATACCTTATTGCAAACATTAGCCCTTTTTATTATGGTTATTACTGAATTTGTTCTGTGTCTTTAATCTCATATTCCTTCATGGACTTTAAGGCTATCCAAAACTAGTTACTAGACTGATGATATTTTAATTTAACAGTCATTACTTGGTTTATTATTATTGTATGATCCATTTTCTAAAGACAGTTTGACAGCAATTCAATTTAATGTAAAAGAAAAAAGACACCATTAGAAACGTTCCATCTAATTTGAAAGGTTAAAGTACATAAAATCTTCAGAGGTTTCAGGGTAGAAAAATTGCTGTGGCTTTAAAACCCTGTTATTTGACCTAATTTTTCTTTATCTGAGTGCCCAGTCCTTCTGTGACAAGAGTAATCTTGTTGGTTCTTCTATTTTTCCCTCTTTTGTCACAGATTTTGTAATATATATTGAATTTTAATAGAATATGATACATCTCTTCTACAGAAGCAAATTCAAAATGTTTAAACTTGCAGCCCACTGAAACATAATGGGGGTTTAATTGACCCTTGCATTGCTTTATCATAGTAGAGAAATGACTTCTTTGTTTTAACATAATAATGATATTTTAAATGATAGAAATAAAGAATACCTGTGCTAACTGGTTGTTTGCTTGTCTGTTTTTCAGAATATAAAAAGTTAGGTTTATTTGATACATATTTTGCTTCACAGTGTGTTTTCTGGTACAAATTCTTTGCTCTTGCTCTTTTTCTTTTTACCAGCTCTATGTTCAATATGTACAATTTTGTAATATCTTGAATTATTTCATCCACGTCTCTGAGGTCAACTTGCAGTTTTGTCATCTGAAAAATCTATTAGCCTCTACTCACGTAAATCTGTGTCTTGCTACACTGTTATAAATGTCAGCAAATGTCCCTGAGGTGTCATGGCAGTAGTTTCTTACATAGGAGGGTAGGAGATTATATCTGCGGAGCTGATTACCTTGTTGTTTGCTGGTACAGTAAGGGCTTGAATTATTAATATTTATCTTTGTAAATAAACCCAACATTCATTTCATTCAACATATATTTGTTCCAGGCTCTAGGGACAGAGTAGAGATTGAACCAGACCAGAGCTTGTTCTTAGTACAGTGTTGAAGGGGATGAGAAAAGACTGGCATAAACAGATGAGCAAATATTAAACTAGAAAACTCTGGAGAGTCTGCAAAGAAAATAAAATAGTAAAGTGATAAAGACTTATAAATATTGGTTAGGGTAAGCTTCTCAAAGAAGGTATTATTAGAGAAGTATTCAAGAGAAATGATGATAAGTCAGCCTGCTGAACATCTGAGAAGAGCATTCAAAACAAAGGATACAGGTTACCAGCAAAAAAAAGAAAGTGAGGGGATTGGACATTTCCAGTATCCTTTCTGTTAATACTCTTGGTATGTGATTTTCTGACCTACTCATTTTAACCACTGCCTTTCACAAAACCTGAGTTTAAAATGACAAATAACAGACTAGGATTGTGGACTAAAAGCAGCAAGGTAAAATGTGACTAATATGAAGGTAAAATGGGTAACTGGGTTCATAAGACCAGTTACATAGCACAAAATGATTTCTTGACAGCTAATCATATGAGAACAAGCTGGGATTCTAATTGACCACAATTGAAGCTTACTCTTTGTTGTTCCTGACTGGAAAAAAAAAAAACACTGTAGTTGTTACCTGTCGTCCGATATCTACCCAATTTAAGACATCATTCCAGCTGTTCAAAAATGGAAGTACATGCCAATGGCAGGTAGTGAACTGTCTATTGCTAGAGGAGAAGGAGGGAGGAACTAAGGAAAAGGGGAGGATGAGGAGGAGAAAGCTTTTGGAAAAGCAAAATTCTGTATTGTTTGGAGGTCAGCTTAAATACTTTTTGGTTTCCGTGAGTCTGATTTGTTACATGTTTCATGCCAACAATTTTTTGGGGGTATTTATATATGGTTAAGAAGGTTTAAAAATATAATGTATACTATTGCTTATTTAAAATTTTAAATTTTGGGCCTCCCTAGTCGTGCAAGGGGTTAAGCACTGCACTATGAAGCATCTGTAGCACTGTGGCACTGAGTTCTATCCCCATCCAGAGAGAGGACCCACATGGCACAGCAGACCTCTCCTCCTGCACCTACTGCTCCCCTCAGCAGTGTATTTCAGTCATCCTACCTGTTCTTCTCCCCAGTCTGTCTGGTGAATCCTCTCATCCCCCACACCTCTGGCCCTTACTGCAGTTCTTGTATGCATAAATAAATCAATCTTTTAAAAAAATTTAAATTTTTAGGTTAAAATTTAGATTAAGTGAATTTAGGTTAAAATTTTAGTATGCTTTTGGTCTAGTAGAATAATAAAAATAGATAAAAACTAAATATATATTGATTTCACAATGCATTAGCTGTGTAGTATAGACAATTTATTTTTGTAATTCAGTTTCTTAAGAATTAGAACAGTTATTTATACCTGCATAAAAAGATTGTTAATAAGGAGTAAATTAGTTACTGTACATAAAGTAATTATAGCAGAATCTAGCATTAGTGCTATGTATTTGATATTATTATTATTACCATTGTTATTATGGTAATGATGATGACAATGATGTTAAGTGTACATTTATTCTGCCTTTAGGAATTAATGACCAAATTAATAACGGAGACACCTGATCAGCCAATCCCATTTCTCATTGACCATCTTCAGTCTAAACAAGGAAACCGTGGACAACTTCAAAGAACTTTCTCTGGATCTGCAGCCCTCTGGGCAGAAAGTGAAGGTAAATGAAAAAAAAATACAGTTAATTTGGTATATTATAAAAATTTGCAAGTGTCTTTGTCATTATAATAGGCTAAAATTTATATGGTTTCCTAGGTTTTCATGTGTTCATCTGTGACTTCAACCGTATGCTAAAATTTGTCATAAAATATCCTTGAATTTGAATATAGGATATATTATACTTAAGAATGTGATAATTTATGCAGTCTTAATAGAAGATTTAGAAATATATGAAAATATTACATGAAGATAAATTCAAATGAATTCTGAACTTTATTTTCTTTTGTGAAGAATTTGAATTAAATACTATAACTCATCTGTGTAGAAAGGCAAACAGTAGATTTATGCAAAGTTTTCTTGTAGGTCAAAAGACTGATTGTCCTCTGTTTCTCTAAGACCCAATTTTATCTTATGCATTAAGTTCAAATTTAGGAAGATTAATTTATTCTGCAGATTGGGGAACCAGCTTTACCTAGTCTATGGAACCTCATCTCCCCATAAAGTACTGTTGAGATAATTGGGAAAATTTCAATCTTTGATTATGACATACCTTAACTAAAAAGGCTGACTTTTTTTTTCCTGTTATATACTTATTTGTTGCTTTGATATTTATTTTCAAACCCAATCCCCTATGTCTGTTGCTTGGTAGCTAACTCCTTGTCTGACTTCTATGGGAACTGACTAATAGGACTTCACATGCTTTTCTAGGATGACATTCTCATTTCCCTTCTTTTCAAGCTTCATGAGATTCTGTGAAGAGATTTTAGTCTTTGACCATGTTCTCATATTGTTGAATTCCTTTTGTTCTTATGAGTTTATCCATTTTTTTGTTTTTAAATTTATTTTTATGAAAGTATAATTGATATATATTATATTAGTTTCAGGTGTGTGGCATAATGATGCTGTGTGTTTGTGTGTGTGTGTGTGTATTGGGTTGTTGGAAATGTCATGATATAATCTGTTTTTAAAACAAAAATGTGTCATGACTTTTTGAACAATGCAATATATATGCATATTGTCATCTACAAAATTTATTAGCCTCTACTCACATAAATCTTTGTCTTCCTAGACTATTATAAATGCCAACAAATATCCCTGAGATATCTTGGCATTAGTTTTTTATGTAGGAGGTTAGGAGATTATATCTGCAGGGCTGAGAAATTTATGAATGTTTCATTGCTGTTTATTGGCCTAGTATATATCTGTGTGTGTGTGTGTATGTATTGTGAACTAATCGCCACAGTCTGTTTATCTTCTCTTAACAACTTTTCAAATTTGGAATACAATATTTGCTTATGTAATTAATATAACTACTTAAGACAATTAAAAACTAATGAATTTATGAAAGTTCCTTAATTTTAATCTTTATAAATTTATGCAGATTTTCTGGAATATAAATTGACAATACAAAACCATGTTTCAAGGCCACACCTAAGAGTGGGGATTTGTAATTGGTTATCTCCTGAATAATGTAGATAATGCTGATTTCAGTCTTCCATATACTGTTATCCACAGTTTATAGGAAACTAGAATGTGAACTTTTGGTATAGAGGACAGGTAACTCTTGATTTTCTTGACCTCATTTTCTCTTGGGAATGGGTTTAGGTAGGCGTCTCTGATGTAAAATTCAGTATCATCCACATAATCATTAAAATCATGAAAGTGAAAGAGTGTTAGAACTGGTAGTCAATCTATAAAGTAGGCAGTAGACTGGCAGAAAGCAAGTGTGAGATTATAGCTGATACCTTAAAGTTTGTCTGTTTATTTAGAAGTGAGATTATTGGTGAAAGAATTGTTATTTGGATAGGGAAGTTTAAAGTGAGTGATGACAATTGTGAAAAGTCATCAAGAGAAATGAAAAAGGAGTAGGCAAAAGGAAAATAAAAAAGATGATTAAGCATGTCTGGGATTTATCTGAAGTTGAAGACATAAGATATTCATGAAAGCCATCATGAGACTGTGATTTTTCTTTACCTGTGCCTTGAAGTACTAGCAGGAAGCAAAAAAGCAATTTGAGAGACTGATTAAAAATTGCGGCTATGCCATGTTGAGGGTAGAAGATGGAAGAAGTTTTTCAAGGAGTGGAGGACATTTGTGAACATGTTTTCAAATAGCCAAAGTGTACAGTATGGTTTGAGAGAATAGTGAGCAAAGTTAGGAAAAGGTATGGGTATATAGAGAAAGCAGAGAGCTAAAGTTCTTTAGGATGCCAGTGTAAATACGGGTATAGCGAGAATATGAGACAGAGGTTGGAATTGTGATTTTTCAGATCAGGACTTTTGAGGTAGAACAATTCCAGATGATGGAATTTTTCAATGTTCTGTTGTTTTTATTTATAGAAGAATATAATACTGGGGCCTCCCTAGTGGTACAAGGGGTTAAGGACCACACTATGAAGCATCTGCAGCCACTGCAGACCGAGTTCTATCCCTGGACAGGGGAGTGACCCATCTGGCATGGTAGATCTCTTCTGTCTTGCCTGCTGCTCTCCTCAGCAGTGTATTTAAGTAGATCCACCTGTTCTGTTCCCCGCTTTGTCTCTGGTGAATCCTCTCACCCCTCCCACACCTCTGGCCTGTATCCCAGTTCTTGTATGCATAAATAATTTTTAAAAAAAGAATACAATACTTAGTACATGACACTCAGTTAAAGTAATGGTAATTCATACCTTAAATAATTTGACAGTTTAATATGATCTTAATTATATTAATATAGAAACTCATCAAATTTAAAACTCAAGTTTACACAGGAAATTATGCAAGGAATATTTTTAGATTATTTGCATTATTTTTGATATTAGGTAATCCATAGACTTTTCTTGGTATATCTAATGCCTTCATGGATATGTTTTTTTATCAGTCTTGAAATCACTTATCATTGAGTGTATATATGCATGTATTTGTTTTCACAGAACATAAAGGAACAAGAAGAGATTTCAGAAACTATGATAAACCTTGGCAATTAAATGCAAAGAAACCCAAGAAGTCAAAAAGTGACCTTGCTGTGTCTAATATTTCTCCACCATCACCAGAATCCAAATCATGTAAGGAAGTTTGTTATTTACATGTTACTTAATATATGTAAGTCTGTTATTAGTTAACTGAAGAAAAGGTAAGAATTGAAGCTAAACTTTTTATCTGTTTCTGTTAAGCCTAATGACTTTCACTTTTATCTTTTATATCATCATTAACTTTGGTTGCTCATTCATGTACTGTATATATATGAATGAGCTCAATTTGCAAATAGCCTAGAGTTTCCTCCTCACCTGTCATGGCCAGTTGAAGCATTGTATTCTTTTCAAAACAACAGCAACCCTACATTTAATGAAGCACATAGAAGCAAGTTAAATGTTTTGAAAGGGGGAGCAAAGGAGATTTATATTCAAAACAATTAACAAAATTTTAAATAATCATTTTCACCCTGATAGTACTTAAATCCTACTCATTATTGATCACTAAAATTCCTATACATATATCCTCTTCCACGATATCTCCTCTTTTACTGCAACTTCTCTTTTCTCACTGCCTTTTTTTGCCATAGGGTTTCCTCTCTGTTCTGCTTACCACCACATATGTATAAGCATGTCAAATAACTTAGAAGTTTGCAACAAATTATTTATTCTTGGAATATAGGAGAGTTTGAAAGCTGTTTTTAGACATCAATTTTTGTCCTTGTCACAGATTAGATATTTTAATTTTAACAGAGAAAAGAGTAGATTAAAATATATATATTTTTGATTAAATTTTTGAAAAGTATTCTGAATTAGAGTCTTTTGTGAAAGTGACTGAAATTAACTCATGTTTATTTACATTGTGGTACTTTTAAAAAGTTTTATATTCATCATAAAGTTCTTATGAAAATGGTGAAATATTCAGAATATTAATGTTCTTTAAAAATTATGACTAATTAAATTTTCCTGTTTTACCAGTTGGATTCATAAAATTATATATCCCCCTCTGCAATTTTTAAATATAGAAGTTTAAAATTGCATGTGCTATCTATAATCACTTGTAATATCCAACATAACTCCTGGGTCAATTAATAAGTATTAAATAAAAACAAATGAATAAAGAATAAATGGAAATTGAATAAGTTTCAGGTGTCCTATTTCCCTTTCTAGCCTGGGTTTGTCCATCTGTTTCTCTCTCTCAATCTCAATCATTGCTTTCTCCCCCATGATAAATCTAAAATATTAAAGCCTTATTAATTTAATCCTGGATCTTATTACCATGTTGTAAAATGCTGAAAGTCCTCTCATTCTGCAGAGCCATTGCTCTTAGGGGATGTCACAAAATATTGCTGGTGTGCAGTGATGTGGAAACCCTCTGCATGAGAACTATAAAACATTGCTGAGAGAAATTCAAGAACTAAATAAATGGATTAATTATGATGAAATGCAGACTTTTTTTTTTGGAGGGGGCATACAATTTGTGTTTGATGCCATGTCTCAGAAACCCTTGCTTAATCTAAGTCCAAAGGAATTTATTCTGTTTTCTTTTAAATATTTTAAAAGAAAATTTAAATTTTAAAAATTTAGGTCTCTAGTCAAGTTTGAATTCATCTTTGTATATGGTAGGAGTCCAGATATATTCTATAGCATGTGTATATTCAATTACCTATTTGTTTGATATCATTATTTGTTGAAAATACTAATTTTTACACATTTAATGGTATTGGTGACCTTGTTGAAAATCAACAATAAGTATAAAGATTTTTTACTGTACTTTCAACTGTATTTCACAAATCTATTTTTCTGTCTATATATAGACACCATGCTGTTTTTATTGCTGAATCTTAGCTATAATCATTATAATTGAAAGTTGCTTTTTTTTTTTTCAAAGATTATTTTGACTACTTGAGGTCCCTTGCAATTCCATATGAATTTCAGCATTAGCTTTTTCTATTTTTGCACAATAAAGGATCATCAGGATTTTTAATAGGAAATAAATTAATAGAGTCCTTTGGGATTATTGTGATCCTAGTGATTCATGAACATGGGATATCTTTCCATTTATTTAGGTCTTCTAAAATTCCTTTCAACAATGTTTTATAATTTTCAATATATAAGACTAGCACCTCCTCTGTTAAATTTATTTTTTAAGTTTTTTGTTCTTTATATATTCTATTGTGTATAATATATGCTATTATTTTCCATTATCTGAATTAGAAATTAGAAATTATTGATCTTGTATCCTGTAACTTTACAGAATGTGTGTATTGTTTTTAACCATAATTTTGTATTATTTAGGATTTTCTACCTAAGATCATACTACATACAGAGATAGTTTGCTTTTACTTTTCCAATTTGAGTATGGCTTATTTCTTTATCTTGCTTAATTGCTCTCGCTAAAAATTTCAGTACAGTGTTGAATAGAAGTGATGAAAGCAGGCATCCTTTTTTTATCCTTATCTTGGAAAAAAGGTTCATTCTTTTACCAATTTACATGATGTTTGCTGTTGGTGTTTTATAAATGCCTTTTATCATGTTTAGGAGGTTCTTTTTAGCTCCTATTTTGTTATTTTTTTTGAATGTTAGATTTTGTCAAAAATCTTTTCAGTATTAATCAAGACTATCACGTGTTTTTCCCCTTCATTCTATGAAGGTATGTTTTATGATGATTAACATTTTATGTTAAATATTTTTTGCATTTATGAATAAATCTCACTTGGTGTTGAAGTCATACAGTTTTATTGAAGAGATAATGTAAGATGATACAATGTATTCTTTGATACCTTTGTATTTTGTGAGAGTTCTTTCCTTTTCTATGTTTTTGAAAGAGATTGGGAGGGTTAGGTGTTAATTCTTCTTAAAATATTTGATAGAATTCACTACTGAAACCATGTTTTCCTTGGTTTGTCTTTGTTGTGATTTTTCATTTCTTGTCAATGATTCGTTGTTTTTGTGAGTTTTTTTCTGAGTCACTTTCAGTTGTCTATTTCTCCAGTATTTTCCTTCCACTTTATCTAAGTTTCTTGGCATAAAATTGTTTTATATATTCATATAATCCTTTAAAAGTTTGTGTAAATTAGTTGTGAACTTTCTAGTTTTACTTTTTATGTTTAGTTTGTTGTGGTCAGAGAGGATACTTTTATGATTTTAACCTCCTAAAACTTATTCAAACTTATTTTGTAGTCTGACAGATGATCTACTAGAGTCCATGTGCACCTGAGAAGAATGTATATACTAATATTGTTCTGTGGAGTTTCTGTATATGTCTGTTAGGTCTAATTGATTTCTATAGTTGTTCAAGCTCTCTGTTGTAGTACTTGAGAGAAACCTTCAAACAAAAACATTAATATTTATAAAACTTTAGAAACAGTTGAAAATTTAATGAATTCAAATTTATTGATTCAAAAGGATGTGATAAACAATATCTCAGTTATTTGGAGGAAATAATACATTCATTTTTAGTCCATGTATAGATACTATTGGTATAGACTGTATATCAGAATTTAATTAATAATTAAAAAAATTTTTTCAAAGTGAGTTTTTTTTGTGAAGTAGTGACCACGTTATGGAAGAATGAAGGATGCCCATCTCCTTGCTGCTGTGGTCAGGCTGCTGCATTGGGGGTGGGTGAATTTTGCCTTAGTGATGTCACTGATTAGCCCTAAGCTCAGATTCTGTCATTTCATATGATTCAACCTATGTTGTTGATACTTTTGTATAGTTTTTTATTTCTTTTGAGGACATTTTTAATTTTTTTAAAGCTGCAGCACTGTTATAAGATCAGTTATGACCTAAGTAATCAGTCAAAAACCTGTAGAGATGTCCTCAGAGCCTATATTTCAGAGTCCAGAATGCTAACCATTACACCATGGAACCTAGAGCCTATATTTTGAGCTAATGACTTTTCACATCTTATTCCATTATTTGATTATACTGTGGCTTTGGTTATCCTAAATTTGGTTCCCATGATAAGTTGGGCATTCTATAGGTAACAAATTTTCACAAGCTAAAATAAAGGCAAAAAGAAATTTGCCTTAGGTCTTGAAAATTGTGGAGAAGTGCTTGTTTGTTTTGTCAGTCAGTTCTCTATAGTGTTGCATATATAAAATCCCCTAAATGAAATGGCTTACAACAGTAACAGTTTATAGTTTATCATGATTTGTTGGGTGGACTGGGCAATTCATCTGCTGGTCTCTTCTGTGCTTGCCCTTGTGGGTCCTTCAGGTGTTAGTTTTACCAGATATGTGCAGATCACGTTTGGTAGTTATCTGAGGTTACTGATTGGGACTGACTCTTTAAAACATCTATGCTCTTATTTTTTAAATTAGAAAGAGAGTGAAATCTTGATATCATATGGTAATTTCCAGGAAAATAAGATAATGTGATGATGAATTTTTTAAGATTTATTTATTTATGCATACAAAAACTGGGGTACAGGCCAGAGGTGCTGGAGCGTGAGAGGATTCACTAAAGACAGAGTGAGGAACAGAATAGGAAGATCAACTTAAACACACTGCTGAGGGGAGCAGCAGGCGAGACAGGAGAGGTCTCCTGCGCCCATGTGGGTCCCCTCCCTGGCCGACAGCAGGGATCTAACTCATGCTGCAGTGGCTATGGTTTGCTTCATAGTGCTGTGCTTAACCCATTGCAGTACCAGGGAGGACCCTGTGATGATGAATATTATTCAAAAAAGTTTCACAAGAGTATCAATTGATGTTTTGAAGGTTATGGTACAAATAAAGCTTTATCACTTCTGAGTTTCTGTCCTCTGTGTCTGAATTTGCCCCTAGTGATGCCCTAAGGAATGACCTGGGGGTTATTAGCATTATGTCTGTGTTTTCTAGAACCTTGACCATGAACTGCATGTACTCTTCACTGCTTGAACCAGGGATGTTTCAATGTTAGCTGACATCTGCATCCCAGTGTACCTTAAACAAAGAAATACAGAGAAAGCTGTATTCCATTTAAAAAAAATAGATTTATTTAAATTATACAAGTAATATTTGCTTATTTTGCAATTAAAAATAAAAACATGTAGAAATATAATCTCTCATGTCAGTCCTCTCACATCTGTGGGTTAATTTACATTACAAAATTAGCTTTAAACCATGCATATTTATTTTTATTTTCTTATTCTGCTTACTGATATCTAGGGAGTGTTTCAGTTTCACCTCTAGTCAGGGCACACTCTCAATGCAGTGACCCTCTGGTTGACTCTTGAGAGCAAAAGCAAAGGACCTCCTTTATTGTCATCTTTGTGGTATCATCCCTGCCCCTTTGTGATGAAAAGAAATATTTAATTGATGGGCTTCAACTCATTGCAAAAATTTTGTCAGATCATATAGGGATTTTGGGTTGAAATTCAGAAGGATTAAGAAAAGAGAAGGCATGTTTAGAAAAAAAAAATCCCCTTTGGTAGCCATAATTAAAATGAAAAAAATCTTGTCACATCTTATAGAGTTTAGAAGTGTTATTTGTATTCTAATTCTTTGGAAGTTGCCTAACAAGATCACTGGATTTGCATTCACAATTTGCATTGTGTATGATAGTACACAATGGGTGTGCTCATGTGTCCAGAGGGGATACAGTCAAAGGTATTCAAAATTTTGTATGAACAATCACTATAGAGATCAAATTTTGAATTCTTAAATGGAGAAAAAGACAGAATGTCTTTTATGAAAGCTTTCTTTACATGATAAATGAGAGTGTATGGCACTCTGTTAGAGTTAATAGTAAGGGGTACCATGGTAGATTTGTGGGTGGATGTGATCAAACTATAATACTGTGGGCTCACAAGAGACAATTCTTCTAAGTTCCCTTGAGAGATTTACAGAATAAGACCAACCTGCTATCTGACAAGTCTTGAGTTTAGCATACTCATTCTTGCCTCTGATTTTCATAAATATAGAGATTATAGTCTTTCGGACTCAGTCAGTAGTTACTTGGGGCAAGAAATTTCAAAATGACTGAAATGTTTCTGCAAGCCCAATTCACCAGCACTATGTCCACCACTCCCCATCTTCCCCCTTTAAACCAATCCTCTCCAAAAAAAGAAACTCTTTTTCCATTTCCAGTGGTTCTCAATCCTGGATGCCTATTAGAAATAGTGTTTGGTTCAGCTCCGCCCCCCACTTGCCCCGCCACCCAGGTACATATATGTGGGTTCTACCTCAGAACAATTTATTAAGAATCTCAGAAGGTGGTGCCCTGTGTTACTAGCCTCCCCACTTTCCCTCACCCCCATGATTTTAATGCACTAGTAGGGACCACATATTAGGCTAATAGGCAATGGTTCACATCTTGGCACTACAATAGACTCTCCTACAGGAGCTTTGAAAAATGAAACAAACAAACAAAACCATTGCTCATCTACTCTAGATCAATTTGATTTAGACTTTTCAGGAATCTGGTCATCAATATTTTGTAAGCGCTTTCCAGATGATTCTCATGCACTAGAGTTAAGAACCACTGTTTTCTAGTGTAATCCTTTGCAAAGGTATTTGCATTTTATAAGACTTAGTGATTACAAGATGTTGCATCTGTTACTGAGTCAAAGACTGAAAAGAATGCCAGAAAGATGTCTGTCTGCCTGTGTTACCACCATGTCTCCTCTCCTTTGATCTCCCAAACCTAACTTCCCAGATAGATTTTTCGTTGCCTACTTATAATTTTGTGATGATTTCCACCACACTATTTTCTATTTCTCAAAACTCTTTGCTCTGATTATAATAGTTTTGTCTTTATGGCATTTTTATGATTTAACTTTTTTTTTTCTTGCCACCATACCTTATGCCTATTTGGCCCTTTCTTCTGTCCTTCTCCCTTTTAACATCAGAAACTTCACTTAGTTTATTATTGCCCACTATTTTTATAGAATTTTATTTTGTCTAATTGTTGCTAAGTTAAATAATTATCTTTGTCTTCTGATTTGCTTTACTCTGCATAATTCCCTTGCCTTTCTTCTATTTTGCTATAAATTGCTATATTTCATCCTTTCTTGATGGTGAATAATATTGCATTGTGTGGGTTTACTACATCTTTTTGATTTAATCCTTTGTCAGTTGGAATTTAGGTTCTTTCCATGTCCTGGCTACTATTAAATAATGCTGTAATAAATATTGTAGAGCATATAATTTTTTGAGTTGATGGTTCCATGTTCTTCTGATGGATGCTTAAGAGTGATACTGCTGAGTCATACCACTTTTTGTTTTAAAAGGTAAATCTAGATTACTTTCCAAAGTAGCTGCATCACTTTACATTTCCACCAACAATGTATTAACTCCCTCTCTATCTGCAATCTTCTAGTACTTGTTGTTGGAGGTCTTTTCATTGTGTACCAATCTCATTGGTGTGAGATGATAATTTGTGGTTTTGACACATCAAAAGTGTCGATGATCATTTTTCCGTGTATTATTGGTCTTCTGGATATGTTCTTTTGTGAGTTGTTTCTTCAAAACTGCTGCCCATTCATTAATTTTTTGTTGTTAAATAGAGCAAGTTTTTATATGTCTTAGATGAACCCCTTGTCAATTGTATAATGTGTGAGTAGTCTCTCCCATTCAGTGAGATGCCCTTTTAATCCATTTATATTTTATTTCGCAGTGTAAAAGTTTTTTTTTTTTAATCTGAGGTACTCCCAGTTGTTTATTTTTATGTTTTTGTTCTAAGGATTGAGTCTCCAAATCATCTTTAGCACTAATGTGATTAAGTGTATTACTAATGTTTCTTCTATACATTTTATTGTTGTAGGTCTTCTATAAAAGTCTTTAGTGCATTTTGGGTTTATTTTTTGCATGGAGTTAGAGTTATCCAACATTATTTTTTATGTATGCCTGTCCTATTTTCCCAGCATCATTTGTTAAAGAGACTTTCTCCATTGTATGGTCATAGCTCCTTCATCATTAATTAAGTATTAATATATGCATGGATTTAATTCTTAGCTTTCAATTCTGTCCGTTGATCTATGAGTCTTTCATTCCAATATTATCTTGTTTTGATTACTGTTACTTTATAGTATAGTTTAAAGTCAGTTAATGTGATATCTCCATTCTTTGTATTTCAGGGTTGCTTTAACTGAGGCCTTTCATAGTTACATAAAAATTTTAACATTTTGTGTTTGATTTCACTGGGTGATATTGTTGGTACATTAATGGAGCTTGTGTTAAAGTTAAATGTTTTTGGCTAATCATGATCATGGATTATCTTTCCATCTCTTTCTGTCATGATATATAACTTTTAGCAATGTCACATAGATTTCATTGTGTAAGTCCTGTACCTCATAATTAGGTTAATCCCAAGATATTTGATTCTTTTTGGTTTGATTGTTACTGTTTATATATATCAATGCAAACAATTTTTTATATGTTGGTTGTGTAACCTGCCATTCTGTTTCATTCATTGTTTCTAGTAGATTTTTTTTTTGGTGGAGTCTTCATCCATACATATTGCATCATATTATGTATAGATAATGATAGTTTCACTTCTTTTCCAACCTAGTTTCCTTTTATTTTCTGTTTTTGTCTTTTTGCTCTTCTTAAAACCTCTCATACTAAGTTTTACAGAAGAGGTGATAATGGGCCTCCTTGTGTTGTTCCTGATTATAAGGGAAAGTTTTGATCTGTACATTTTCTAAAGCAGCTCATTTTAATTATTTTAAAATGTACTGTGGAAACATTTTTATGCTAATAAACTTAGATCTAAGTTATACTTTTTAACAAATGCTTACTATAACATAGTGTGATTGTACCATAATTTAGTTATCCCCCTAGTAAAAGACGATTAAATTACTTTTAGAGTTTTGCCACTACAAACTACTGAAATAGACAAATACTACTATTTTCTCTCAAGTAAACAGTCATATATATATATATTATTTGTCAGACATGAGGTCGCTGGGTCAAAATGTCCATATATATTTTATTTTAATAGATATTGTTGGATTGCTTTGAAAAATGGCAGAGATACATATTTCAGTAGTTTAAGAATATATTTCCTGTATCTTAACCATATAAATAATTTTTAAAAACTATTTTATCAGAACAAATATATATGGCTTACTAAGGAAAGTAGTATTGCAAGGCAGTAGTGTCTGTCCTTCTCATTCTACTTTTAATGTGAAGTGACTTTTAGCACTTTCAGTTTTTCCTTTTGATTCATAAGTCTACATATCTAAACATACAAGTGACTTAGACAGTTCACTTTTACTTTTTGAAATTTAAATAATCTCTTGATATGTCTATGATTTTGTGCTTTAAACCCCATATCCATATGATCCTCACAGTATGGTCATCCATTTATTTCAAATATCTGTTGAATATATGCACTGAAGTTGATATTACTATGATTATATTAATTAGCATTTTCATAGTAGATTAGTGTTTATTATCTAGCGTTTTTTTTCTGGAGTAAATAATTGCCTATTTTTCTGTTTTGAATTCTATGTATCTATTACTAATGTAGTGTTTTACCAAACACTACAAGTATCAGTTGCTATTAGTATGATCAAACACATTATGCAGTCCTAACTTTTATCTTATTTTGCATCATATTTCTAATTTATTTCATTAAAAATAATTAGGATCCTCTTTCATCTTGCTGCAATCTTGGTCTCATGAGACTCTCCTTTATTGAGAATACCTTTCTCTTTTTCTTATAAAGATCACTTATTTCCTGAGTTCCAACTCTTTCCACGTTGGCATTTATGTACTCATTGTGATAGAGTATCTCCAATCTGCACTTTCTGAAAATGACTGTGAGTGAGATACACTTTTGAGTTCTTCCAAATATCTTATTGTTCCCATGGTTGATTATAAAATTCTAAGTGAGAAGTAGTCTTCAGCTACAATTTTGAAGGAATTTTTCCCATGTTTTCTCACACAAGTGTTGCTATTGATAAATCAAATATCAAATGAATTTGCTATTTTTGTACCCAAAAACTGTGTAGATCTTTATTGCTGCTCTTTTAAAACTTTGTGTTAATATGCCTTTAACTGTACTAGACAGTTAATAAGCCCTTTCAATCTGAGAAACAATTAGTCTTATATGTCCTTTTTACTTTGGCATTGGTCTTCTTTGGTTGATGCTTTAATTTTTAAACGGTATGAAATATCTGCTTTTCTTGCATTCTCTCTTTAGGGTCTTAGGTTTCCATATTCTCTACCTTGATAAATAAAGTTTCCACTCATCAATCCATTTTGCATCTTTCAAAAAAGTTGCTATTTCTTGCCTAAGAACATCTTCTCTTCTTATTTAACAAAAACAAACAAAAAAACTCTTTCTGTAATGTAATGTTAGTGGGACTTTGGTGGGGGGAACTGAAGGTAAATACATGTATTAAGTCTTCTGTATTTTATCTGAAGATATGTCAAGAATATCTTAAAATATTGCCTGTCTCTGTTACATTTTTAAATGAACACAATACAATTACACTTTGCATGTTTTACCCTATTAAAATAGTTATATCAATACCTGAATTTTCATTTTTCCATAAGCACTATCACACTTCCCTTTATTTTTTCATTAAGTTTACTTTTCTTAAAACCCAACTTTTATAACTTTCCCTCTCTGTGCTCACAAGAAAACCATCTTCAAGACAAGATTGATCTTGATTCAGTCTTTCACATAATGATGAATAGAAGTTTGTATCATTAAGTAGCATGCTTATGAAATAATCATTTTTTTTAAACATAGTGCCAAGGTCAGTAGAGCATCCTAAATGGAACTGGAGGAATAAATCAGGAAACCGTGATTTTGATGAATTGAACCACATCCTTCAAGAGAGCAAGAAACTGGGAAAAGCCCTTGAGAATCTCTCTCGAAGTAAGTTCATTTAATTGATTGTAATTGAAATTCCTAATCAATATTGAAGTAGAAACATTCATTATTATTCCTGTAAGCCATTTAAAACTTCCTTATTATACTTCCATGAGATATAGAAGAGTTCTAGGATGTGAAAATGGAAATAAGGATTGATCTTTTATGTTACACAGATTTGTGGGAAGAGTAGTTATGTAGCATTAGCATGGGTGAAATTTAGGCTCCTCTTGCCCATGGCTATCCAATTCAGTGATTTTACATGGTCTCTGTTCCACAAGTCAAATATATATCTAATGACATTTTTTTTTTTTAATTTAAACATCCTCAGATGTTGTCACCATAGTTTTACCACCACCAAAGTAACTACAACCCTCCACCACAAGGCTAGTGATATCCTATTCATTCTCTTTTTAATTGAGTTGTTTCATACTATTTAATACACATACCTATTGCCTTCATGAGTTTTCTAAATCTTGTAAGGATAGTAACTGGGCCAGTTTCTTAGAATCCTTTCAGAGCCTAGTGTAGTGCCTTTTTTTTTTTTTTAAAGATTTATTTATTTATGCATACAAGAGCTGGGGTACAGGCCAGAGTTGTGGGAGGTGAGCAGATTCACCAGTGACAGAGTGGGGAGCAGAACAGGCAGACTAGCTGAAATACACTGCTGAGGGGAGCAGCAGGGGAGGCAGGAGAGGTCTGTTGCGCCATGTGGGTCCTCTCCCTGGCAGGGATTCAACTCATGCTGCAATGGCTGCGGTTTGTGCCACCAGGGAGGCCCTAGTGTAGTGCCTTTTAATATACTTTTTTTGGTAAATGCAATGACTGTAATTTAAGTCTGAATTAGAAGTTTTGTTTTGTCCCCTAAGAGTGACATTTAGGCAAATTATTTTAACCTCTGTGAGTCACTCAGTTCTCTTGTCTCTAAAGCAGGAAGACATGCTAACATCTCCTGGTAGCTTTGAAGATTTAAAATAATAATAGTAAAACTCACTGTTGGAAAGCAGCTTAAACATTAGCGAATTCTAGCAGATTATATTTTATATTTGTATTTTTTGAAGACACCATAGTTTACTAGTTTTGTGATTTATAGCAAAGTTAAAATTTGAAAAAGAAATACGTATATATATGAGTTGTAAGATATTTTATATGAATTTGCATATTTTATTGTAGTTATACATATTTCAAAATTGTTTTATTGTATTATGAATATCTATAGACAGAGACAGAGACAGAAAGAAGAGAGGTTTAATTTTTCATACATCTTTATTCACACATTTTTTTAGACTTGTGAAATTTGATTTACTACTGAATCTTGTGATCAGAAGGTAGTGATGGGTAGGGGGAAGATATAACAGGGGTTTCTTTAATAGTTTCAAGAATCTATTGAAACAGAAATATTTAGGGGCAATCATTGTTAAGGGGAATTGAAGTGGTTGAGTATATACTCAGAATGAAGTCAGGCCAGAGAAATCGTTAGGTGAGTCAGCAGCTCAGACAGAATAAAGTATACCATTCAGCTTCTCTGTATATGTGTGAAGGTTGCTGTGGCTTCACTTGATGTTTTTTTATTTTTGGGGGGGGGGCTGATTTCCATTTTTTGTGCCTTCAATGGTCACATGGGGGGGCTTGCTCTTTTCTCCTTTGAGATTTGTTGTAGTCACTTTCTGATCAAAATGTTACCTTCTTGGAATGACTTGAGTTTGTGTGATTTTTGTTGAGTTTTTAATATTGAGTTCTTGTCTTAGGTCTAATAAGTGCTTAACTACCAGATTATAAATTTGTTCAAGATCATCAATGGCTGCTGTGAAATATAATTTTACTATTTATTTTTGTTGATTTAGTGGTCCAGTTGCATAGAGCTCAATTTCATGATCACAGATTTGTACTTCCATCATCATTAAACATAATGTCCTTCACTATTGACTTACTTTGTTGACTATTATAATAGCTTCGGGTTGGTGATTCTTTCTCAAATTTGGTGGTAACTTTATTACCCATTGTTTAACTTACTAGAGAGACATAGGAAATAGACTTTTCTTCGGGTATGGGCCAGAGGAATATTTAATGTCTCGATATTTAATGGACCTTAGCTCTCCAGTGTCATAGCTATTAATAGAAAAGCTTGAAAGTTTTTAGTGATCTCCTAATTTTAATACAGTCTCTGAAGATATTTCTCTCTAAAAGCTTTGTCAGATTTTCTACTATAAAGTTAACACCTTCCTCTTTGTATTTAATAAATATCTTCTAAGGGATACTTTAAGACTAAAAATATCACTTTTCATGTCTTCATCCACTAATTTCAGTCTTCATTGGTCAGTCTTAGCTAAAATAAGTATTACTGTAGTATTCAAATGGATATTTTCTGATTCTCTCATTCCTTTATTCGCTGTAATTCTTCTTTAATGAAGAGAAAGATTGATCACCCAAATCAAAAGTCCTTACTTTACTTCTTACTGGTCTTATTTATGTTTATTTTAATATTTAGATTTGTGTGTGGACATGTATTTTGATATGGGTATTAATATAAGCATAGATAAAGTCATATAGATATCAGTGTGAAGAGAATTAAACATACAGTTGGTACTCCATATTTGTAAGTTCTGCATCCAAAGATTCAGCCAACTATGGATGGAAAATAAGAACTATTTATTAATTAGTAATTGGTCAATGATTGACTTATTATATAATTATATATAATTATACATAATAGATAGACTTATTGTTAGTATTCCCTAAACAATATAGCATAACAACCATTCAGATAATATTTGCACATTATTAATTATTATCAGTAGCTTAGATGGGATTTGAAATATATGGAAGGTTGTGTGTAGGTTTATGCAAATACTGTACCATTTTATATAATGGACTTGACCATACTTGGATTTTGGTAACCATGGTGGTCCTGGAAAATTCCTTGGCAGATACCAAGGGATGAATGTATATTCCACAGTTAATTCATACTGATTTTTCTTGGCTTTGAATATGCTAAGTTCTACAGATTAAATTTATTTAATGTTTTTTCAAGAAACAGCATCTAGAACGCATAAAGTTGGTAAGAGCCCTTGATGTTGCCTTTTCTATTTCATTTACATAATCCCTTCTCTTGCTATGACATATTCTCGAATCTAACAAATTATCTACAGGGATTTGTGCTTCAGTAGAAATATGAGCTATTATTTGTAATGATTGCTCTGTACTAATCTAGTGTTCATAAAAGCAAATAATTTTGTTATGTGTAATCATCTCTTTAACTGCAATTCAAATGCCACCTCCTCCAAGTTGATTTATTGTACTGTTTGCCTCGAGACTTTATTTGGTACCTCTCTCTTTGTGCTTCTATTTTTTCTCTAAACACATGTATCTGCTATTATTTACCTTTTACTTATCCTCTTTAGACTTTCTGCTTGCTTTGTACAAGATCAACTTAAATCTTTACTTCTCAACATGGAGTACAGTGATTAGCACATAATTCAGTTGTGATTTGATAAATGTGCACCACCTGTGGTTCCATTTCTTCCTGACCCATTTTCACTCTGCATTTTTCACTCCAGATCTACCTCATTTTCACTCCAGATCTGCCTCTGAGTCTTAAAGTGTTGGCCTTTGATATCAGCTTACATGGATTTTGGTGTTGTACATTTGATTACCATGCTGAAAACTTTGACTTTGACTGTCACTTATCTATGGAAGGAGTTATGTTTTAAAATAGATGGGTAAGTTAGTAGTTAAATAAATGACCAAGTTAAAAGCTAATGGTAGCAGTTCCCTATTATGTGACATTGATCAACATAATCCTTTGTTTAGTGACATACCTTTCCCAACATAGCAGGGCCTCCACTGTTTTCTTACCCTAATGTTTTGCTGCTTTTGGCAGTTTTTTCTAAAGTGAGTCATTGATAGCATATCTTTAGTTTATCTTTGGTCTACAGATTACAGTTCTTGTGAAAATACTGAAGAGCTTTTCTAAAGGAAAAAAGTACATTGGGAGAGCACAGGACAGACATTTAAGTTCCATGATTGACAATAACAATTTGAACTCAACAAGAAAAAAATATCCTATGACTTATTTTTAGTTCATCAATGATGAGCATACCCCAAAAGTCTTACCTTTTCTGAAAAGTAGGCTGAAGAGTTAGAGAATAACAACCTATGAAAAAAAGAGTAGAAGCAGATGGTGTGGCAGTATTTGTTCATTCATTCCCATATTCATTTATCTAGTCTTCAAACATTTATGTGGGAATACAAAGATGAATAGCATGTACACTCAGACCTCAAGTTTATCTTTTAGTAGGAGAAAGCAGATATGAAAGCTGAACTTCAAAGCCTTGTAAAATGCTAAAGATAAGAGAGCTATGAGAGCAAAGAAAAGCCTCCCACAAGAAGGTCACAGATCACCCTTATGGAGAATACATCTGAATAGAGTTTAGAAAGATAAGTAGATAAAGCTAAAATAAAAGTAGAGTGAAGATGTACTATGGGGAGAGAAGTTTATGACAGAGGAAGAAACAATTAGTGTAAAAAGGCATTTCAAAGAAAGGAAATATTGTATTGTTGATTCATGAAGGGTTAAACAAGTAATAAAGACAATGAAGACAGAAGTCTAGGTAGGAGGGGAGTAAGGAAGTGGGGAATGCTATGCTATAGGGATCTTTTAACCAAGTAATGATCCTGTGTTTCTGAATAACTTTGGCACAGCATGGAGGATAAAAATATGCTCCCTACCTCAAGGCAAAAACAAGATGAAGAGGACTCAAAATTGAATAGTTACAGGATAAAAAAGCAGATGAGTTTAGAAAATGTAAAGATTATGACTGAGACTCAATAATGGATATGAAAGAAAGATAGGAATAAGGAGATAAGAATGTGTTTATTTTAGCATTTAGTTTTCTTTATAACAAGGTGATTGGGTGTTGGTTCTGCCTAATAGAGGAACTCAAGAGGGCTTAAAAGTGGAGGAGTGTTATGTTTCAAACTCCAGTTTCAGATATTCAGATACCTTGCTGATATCCAGATGGATAGCTCTCTTCTGTTCTCAGCAGACAAGGATGAATGGATACATAGTTAAAGCAGTTTGGAGAGGTTTGGTTAGAATATAGATGTGTTATTCTTTAGTACATAGGTGAAGCCACACATGCACATTAGCACACCCACACACACAGTCAGTATTTGAGATACAGATAGAAAAATAATCTAGTTGAGTGAAGAGAAGTTCCTTAAGAAATTATGAAGATCATGTTGAGAGGTGAGAAGATGGCTTCAGAACAGGATTCCCTGTTTCATTCTTTTTTTAAAATTAATTTTAAAAATTATCATGCACACAAGAGCTGGGGTACAGGCCAGAGTTGCAGGAGGTGAGAGGATTCACCAGGGACAGAGTGGGGAGCAGAACAGGTAAATTGACTGAAATACACTGCTGAGGGGAACAATGGGCGAGGCAGGAGAGGTCTGCTGCGCCATGTGGGTCCCCTCCCTGGCTGGGGATCCAACACACATGCTGCAGTGCTGTGTATGCTTCATAGTGCAGAGCTCAACCCACTGCTCCACCAGATTCATTCTTTAGAGAATAGTCTAAAGTAGTTCTGAGAACTGGACTCAGTGGATCTGGGGACTTGAGGAAAAACTGGAATACCTTCAGGACATCAAAAATCAAGCAACAACAGCAACCGAAGAGATTCTGAAGAAATTAAACTCTCTATAATTTCCTATAACAACTCTCTATAGCAAGAAAAGCCTGGAGGCAGTGGCCAGGGCAGAAAATGTGGTTCAAGCCTATGCAGGATAGGGGTAATGCTGCTACATATTAATTCTCCCTGACATACAGTGCCATCTACTGGAAAAGTGGTAGTTCTGCACTCTTAGGTCATGAATACATAGCACTTTAGAAAACTAAATGGAGAGATGGACAACAATACATGGCACTTTTAGTCTCCAAGGTATTATTTCACAATTGAGAGAAAAGGTATCTTCAGAAATAACCACAAATATGTGGAAGATCTTTTCTTCCTATCAGATACAGGGTTCAAAATTACTATGGTAAAAGAATTGAAACAAATGGAAGAAAACTCAGAATAGCTGACGAATCAGGTAAGAAAACACAGAAAAATGAATGTCTTGGGAAATACAACTAATGAACATAAGATAGAAATTTAAGCTTTAAATAATAAAACAACACAGATGCAAGATGCAAAACTATCAAAAGGAATAAAAACATTGGAGAAAGCTTTGAAAGTAGAATAGACCAAATAGAAGATAGAGTCAGTGACTTCAAAGATAGTAATGCACAAAGAATCCATGTAGAAGAACAAAAATGAAATATGAAGGAAAAAAGGAGAAATAGTCCAAGATTTTTCTGGCTCTATAAAAAAAGTCAATGCAATAATACTGGGTAACTCACAAGGGGAAGAGCAAAGAGAACATAAAACTTATTAAATAAATAATAGAGGAAAATATCCCAAACTTAGAGAAGGAACTAAATATACAAGTATATGAAACTAAAATAGCACCTATTTACTTAAATGAGTATACTCATTTACATTAGGACACAGAATACTGAAACTATCAACCAACAAAGAATATTGAAACTGGTTAAGGGGAAGAAGGAGATAATCTACAAAGGTAGGTCTCAAAAGGCATATATCAGACTTCTCTGAGAAAGTACTATAGGCAAGGAGGTAATGAAATGGTGTGATCAAAACACTTAAAAATTCTGCCAGTCAAGAATATTCTATCCTTTAAGATCCTCTTTCATATATGAGGGTGAAATAAAGAGCTTCTTAGATAAACACGCTGAAGTAGTTTGCAAGCACTACATTTCCCCTACAAGAAATTTTGAAAGAAACTCTCATCTAGCTAGAAGACTATCTACAAAAAAGATGAAGTAGAACCAGAAACAAAGAACAAAATGACAGTAGCAGATCCTCATATATTTATAGTCACTCTAAATATAAGTGGACTGAACTCACTAATTAAATACTGAAAGTCTGGTTGAATTTATTTATTTATTTTTTAACGATTTATTTATTTATGCATACATAAATAAATATACAGGCCAGAGTCGCGGGAGGTGAGAGGATTCACCAGACAGAGTGGAGAGCAGAACAGGCAGACCGACCGAAGTACACTGCCAAGGGCAGCAGTGGGCGAGACAGGAGAGGTCTGCTACCCCATGTGGGTCCCCTCCCTGGCCGGCAGCAGGGATCGAACTCGTGCTGCAGTGGCTATGGTCTGCTCCATAGTGCGTTGCTTAACCCACTGCGCCGCCAGGGAGGCCCCAAGTCTGGTTGAATTTATAAAAATACAAAAAAATACAGAATCCAACTTCAGTTGTCTCCAGAAAATGTACCTGAGGTCCAAAGATACACATAGACTGAAAGTAAAAGGGTCAGAAAATAATCCTACAAACTAATGGAGCCCAAAGGAAGGCAGAAGCATAGATAAAATAGACTTCTTAATAAAATAGATAATGTGACACAGGGATAGACACTATAAAAAGACCTAATATTCATATCTATTACAGCAGGAAGACATATACTCAGTCAATATCTGTTCCCCAAATGTAGGAGCATCAAATGGTATAGGACAATTATTATCAAATCTGAAAAACAACGTTGGGAGCAATACATTAATAATGGGACATCAAAACCCAATTTTCACTAGTGGACAGGTCAGCCAGACCAAAAAAATAAAAAATAAAAAATAAAAGAGAAGGAAAACAAGGACACAATGGTCTTAACAAAGAATTAAACCGCACGGACTGAATAGACATTTATAAGTCACTTCACCCTCCCCAAAACTGAATACACCTTCTTCTCAAGTGCAAATGGGACATTATCCAAGACTGATCCTATTGAGTCACAAATTAAGTATCAAAAAATTAATGAAGATACATGCAAGTATCTTCTCTAATTACAAGTAAACCACAGAAGGCAGAAAAAATCTTTAATATGTGGACACTGAACAACACATTACTGAGTGACCTGTGTTAAACAGGAAATCAAAGAAGAAGGGAAAAAATATATTGAGACAAGTGAAAATGAAGACACAACTTATCAGAACTATAGACCACAGCAAAAGCAGTACTAAGAGGGACTTATATAACAACTTAGGCTCAACAAGAGAAATAGGAAAAGCTCAAAGAAATAATCTTATCTCTTACCTCAAGTATTTTTAAAAAATGAACAAAATAAAACTGAATTCCAGTAGAAATAAATGAAATAGAAATAAAAAGATAGTCCAAAAGATTAATTAAACCAAAGCTTTGAAAAAATAAACAAAACTCTTGCTAGGCTCAGAAAGAAAAACAAGGCAAAAGTGTAAATAAAATCAGAAACAAAAGCAGTTTTATTTTGTTCATTTTTTAAAAATACTTGAGGTAAGAGATAAGATTATTTCTTTGAGCTTTTCCTAGTTCTCTTGTTGAGCCTAAGTTGTTATATAACAAAAGCAGAAAAGTTATAATAGACATTTCAGAATTCAGAGGATCATAAAAGATTACTATAAACATTTATATGCTTGCGAGTTGAGTAATTTAGAAGAAATGAATAAAATCAACTCAAAATGGATTAAGGATTTAGACATAAGACCTGTAACCATAAAATTTCTAGAAGAAAAAGTAGGCAAAACCCTACATGACATACACATC
>JAGFMF010011568.1:579417-725146 GCA_019455555.1 Galemys pyrenaicus
TCTCTCTCATTTTTATTGCTTTGGGGACTGCCACCTCGAAGGCACTGTTGAGGTGTATGTCTTTCAGTGTTTTACCTATGTTTTCCTCTATGTATTGTACCACTTCATCTTGATCGTTTCTTTAGTTAAAGGAGATTTTAGATTACTTCCATGTCATGGCTATTGTAAATAATGCTTCTGTGAATATTGTGGAAGATATGGGGTATTTTGTTGATGATTTCATATTGTGTGACTGTAAGTCCAAGAGTAGGATTGCTGGGTTGTATGGTGTTTCCATTTTTTTTAAAATTAATCTATTGCTTCCTCTAATGGTTTCACCTGTTCATGTTCCCAGAAGCGTGAGATAGGGTTCCTTTTCCTATGCATCTTCTCCAATACATTTTTTTAAATATATGCCAGTCATGGATGTGAGGCTATTACTGCTCTGTGTTATGAACATCAGATTCAAGACAGAAATCCTTGCTCTATGCCCCCAGTGCTGCATCTCCCTACCACTTAAAGGAGTTAGTCAGTTAATTATTATTCTATGTTTTGTCTTAAAAACCTGTGTCTTGAATATAAAACATGGAACATGAAAACCAAGGAAAAACACTTGCAGTTTACATCTGTTTAAAACAAAGCTCAATGACCTGGTTATAGGGTATTTCTAAACATAGGCCATAAAAGTCCAAAGTTCTATTAAAATGAGCCATATGAACAAACTGCTCACAGAAAAAAATGAAAATGCTTCCTAACTATATGAAAAGATGCTAAATCTTGTTCAAAATGAAAGGCAGATTAAACATCACTATTTACCATTCAGACTTACAAAACTTCTAATTTTGTTAAAATACTCTTGGTGAGGCTGTGGTAAAAATGCACAAATTTTCACACATCACTGGTAGAAATACAAATGATACAAACATTGTAAAGAGAAGGGAAATTTTTCAATATCTAAAAAATTGTATTGAAAATTATATCTAAAATATTATATCAAATGATCCCACTCTATTTCTTTTTTTTTTTTTAAAGATTTATTTATTTATGCATACAAGAGCTGGGGCACAGGCTAGAGGTGTGGGGGGGCGGTGAGAAGATTCACCACAGAGAGCAGGGAGCAGAACAGGCAGATCAACGGAAGTACACTGCTGAGGGGAGCAGCGGGCACAGCAGGAGAGGTCTGCCATGCTATGTGGGTCCCCTCCCTGGCTGGCAGCAGGGATTGAACTTGTGCTGCAGGGACTGCGGTTTGCTTCATAGTGTGTTGCTTAACCCACTGCGCCACCAGGGAGGCCTGATCCCACTCTATTTCAAGGGGAGTTTATACTTACTCCACAGAGTGAAGAACTGTATAGTTATAAAAATGAAAAAAATATCTCTATATAGACTATAGAGTGATTCCCAGATTGTACTGTTAAATGTAAAAGGCATGGAGAAGTCATGAGCTCATAGGTTGTTATCATTTACCTAAATAATTGTAATGAAAACAGTAATATTTATTTGCTCCTATTAAAGCCAAAAGAACAATAGCAAACCCTGTAATACCGTAAAACACACACACACACACACACGTGCATGCACACGGTCACAATTCTTTTTTAAAAATTACCTGTGGGAGGGCCTCCCTGGTGGCTGGCACAAGGGGTTGAGTGTCACACTGTGGGGCTTCTGCAGCTACTGCAGTGTGAGTTTGAGCCCTGCCAGGGAAGGGACCCATATGGTGCAGCAGACCTCTCCTGCAGTACCTGCTGCTCCCCTCAGCAGTGTATTTCAGTACATCTGCCTGTTCTGCTCCCCACTATGTCTCTGGTGAATCCCTTACTGCCCGCCTACATCTATACCCACCACATGTATCTGGCCTGTACCCCAGTTCTTGTATGCATAAATAAATGAAATCTTAAAAAAAATTAAAATATAGTGACAGAGATCCAGAATTAAAAAAAAAAAATTACCTGTGAAGAATGGAAGGTCTAATAGGGTAGGAATAAGGAAAGGAAGAGAGAGCAGAGAATAGGGATAAAAGCTTGTGATTTCTTTAGAACTTCAAATATATGACTCTGGAACCATTCAAATATTTAATTTTAAAACAAAGTTATCTTAAATAATAATTCTAATAATCAGAAACAAATTGAGACAAATGAGTACACTTGTATTCAAGTTGATGGCATAAACATACTGTGATGAATTATTCAAAGGCTTTGTAAAGACAGCAACTTGATTGTTATCTAGTGGAATATACCCTAAGGACAGGAAAAATCAGAAATAACAGTACATCTTAAACTGTTTTTATTTATTGTGTAATGATTAATAATAGTGTTGATTTTGTAATGAGACGTGTATGATTTGTGTGATACAGCAAAAATTAATCATCTTGGTATTCTTACTAACCAGATTTTTTTTTTTTTTTTGCTTAGGGAAATTGAAATACATATACAAGACAGTGCATTTAAGTAAAGATCTTATTTTTGAATTGAAAGTATCATTAAAAACTCATGATATTTTTATCTGAAAAAATAAATTATACTACATACTAGCAGTGAACACAACTAGAGCCCAAATATTGTTTTCTAACTACTAATATATATTAAAATGAATCAGGACTCTTTGGTTGATTGTTGGACTACAGCTAAGAAAGTACAAGTTGAGTTTGAAATATCTTTTAGTACTGGAAGGGAAAGATGTATTCAAAGATTTAAAACTGGGGGAACATGGTAAAAGAACACAGGCACCTTCTTGTAAGGATTCCTATTGGTCAAAACTGAGAAAATTCAAGCATAAAAATAATGATAACTATGTTGTCATCTGCTGAATGAAATAATTACTTGTAAGTCCATGCTGATATTTTTACATGTACGTAACTAAATAGAGGTGGAGACTTTTTTTTTTTAACAGTAGAGAATAAATAAAGCTAAAAAGAATAGTAGAATTAGAAAATCACATATTGGCAACTATCATAGTAATTGATGCAGGCAGGGTTTAACATTTGATGTTAAGGATAGTAGGTAGGGTGACTCCCTGGTGACCTAGGGTTAAGTCTCGGGCTATCACCATATGACCTGAGTTCGATCCCTGACCAGGGAGCATAACCCACATACAGTGCAGCAGACCACTCCTGTCAGGCCCGCTGCTCCCCTTAGCAGAGTATTTCAGTAAATCTACCTGTTTTGTTCCCCACTCTGTATCTGGTGAATACTCTTACCCCCCTTCACCTCTGGCCTACACCTCAGTTCTTCTACACACAAAAAAATAAAGAAAAAAATAAAATAAAAAATAAAGTTAGTAGGTAAGATTTTGATAATTATGAGATACCTGCATAATCTCAGTTATTCCATAGAGGATATTTATTAATATCCTCTAAACAAAAGTAGTAACTATATTATGGAAAAACCTGAAAGACACCACCTTAACCCAGGTGATCAAGATTAGCAACACTACTGATGGGATAAAACGAATATCATGTGCCATTTGACACAAAAAGAATATGTTACTTTTGTGTTATTATTACCAAAAATGCATCAATATAATCATTCTTAAATATAATTTCCAAAAAACATTGGAAAAGCACCAAATGAGTAACCTCTTAAAATTAATTGTCAAACAGATACAGTTTTACTTTTTCCTTTCTAATTTGGATAGCTTTCATTTCTTTTCCTTTGCTTAATTTCTCAGGCTAGGACTTCCAGCTCTTTGTTGAGTAGGACTAGTGAGAGGACAGACCCTAGTCTTGTTTCTTAGAGGAAAAGTTTTAAACCTTTCAGTACTAGGTAGAGTTTTTTTCTTATTTTATAATTCCATTTTCATTTATTTGCTGAAATACTCTATAAAGAGTGTAGTGGAAGGAAAGGCGGTACAGGGCAAGTTCGAGATGGTTCTAGCAGACAAGGGTAAAGGAAGTGAGTCTTGGAGCCCTCGGTGGCACCCTCCCATTGCTGCTCATGCTGGTCTTGCTGGTTCTCCTTGGTACTCTCGCTGCTTGTTGGTACTGGCGTCCTCATGACGCCACCCATATAAGCCCTTGTCCAAACTCAGGTGGCTTCAAGTAACTGCTTTTCTGATAAGTGAGCTGCTTGCTGATAAGATATAGTGGGAAAATCTGTTACATTTGGAAGGATTTTTTTTAATTGGAAATGCTTTTTTTATTAAATTAAATTAAATATACTTGCTTAAGAACCTAAACACTAATGGGCCTCATATTGTGTGGTCAAGGGAATATATATTTATATATTTATAAATAATAAGAATTTACACTGTTTAGTACTGAATTTTTAAATTATTTATTTGTCATGCACTTAAAATAGTTTCAAAAACTTGTATTCAATGTGATTTTTAATTTCTTTTGCCATATCATTCATGATGTTTGTTATGTGTAATATGGTTAAGAACTAAAGAACTAGTATTAATAACTTTAACTGCAATTCTTTCTTAAAAATTATAAAGATACTTAGCTTAATAAAATATATACTTATTTTATTATGACTTCACCTTTTGCATTATAGAACCTAAACCACACTCACTTCTGTAGTTTCAGTTATGTTTCTTCTGTCACCATAAGTGACTCAAAGAAAATGTGCTAGTTTAATGTTACTGTAAATAGACTATGTTTAGGAATTTTTAGAATTAGAACATTTTTAACAAGTGGCAGATATAAAAGAGGGCTTTGTGCAGTCCAAAAAACAAAACTAGTTCCATTTTTTTCACCTGCAAATATTCACTTTCTAAACCTGTCACCCTGTTCATAGCTTTTTGTATTATTCTGCTCATCAATTCTTTCTCACTAAATTTCTACTGCCAGCTGGAGTTAAACATGCTGCATATCAAGCCATTTATTCTTCCCTTTGTGCTCTACTTTCCAACAACAGTGGCATCTGTCATTTTATTTAATTTCCCAGTAAGCAACCAAAAAGTTATTTTTGATTCTCTGTCTGAACTTTTTGATCATATGCAAATGTAAATCCTTATTTCACTTTTTTTGTAAAGCTTTACTTCACTTTTTACATTATAGAATTTAAACCACACTCACTTCTGTAGTTTCAGTTATCAGTTTCTTCTGTCACCATCCTTCTCTGTAGAGCATATAGCAAAACAAATCTCTGAGCCCAGTTATTCCTTATTAGACAAATGAAATGAATAATATTGAATTAATTTTCCAACATTTTGGTTATTTGAATAAAATAAACTTTATAGGCTAAACTTCTTTAGTATCAAATCTCCATCCTCTTATTTGCCCATATTGTAATCAAGTATCTATTGTTATCCAACTTTCTCATTCCTACAATTTTCTTTACCATTTTTCTCCATATATATACATATTGAAATAGTTTGAATAAAGTACACATCCTTAATAATTGAACCTACCATATCTATACAATACTATGACTTAGCAATATTATCTACTAATTCACTTGATACAATAGGCTTTGTAATTCCCATCATCCCTATTTTACCATTGGAAAAAATAAATTCAGAGAGTAACATTCAGCCACAGAAGCCAGAACTTAATTTGAAGCTGTATATATGTTTATACATTTTGTAATTCTAAAATATGTCTTAACATTAAACTGTTTTTAAAAGCAAATATAGATCTAAAATTTAACAATATTGCTGTTCATTTTAATTCTTGTACTTCAAATTATATTAAATTGTGGCAGATGAATGTTCTTTCCAGTAATTTGAAAACATTAATTTGACTGCATGATTTCACAGCTGAAAGCCATTATAATGCTTTCATTTCCTGACTCTAGGAAATAGATAGGAGGAATTCAGATTAGTTGCTAAATTATGCAAACACTATTGCTAAAATCCGTATGCTACATTTCCATGTAGGTTGGGGAATCATTATTATTACATCCAACTACTTTCTGTTGCTTCTTATAATTTGGATAAATGTTCATCAAATGTGTCCTAATTGTAGTTCATGTGTTGCTTTTGATATTATGTTGTCATTTTAATTAATATTACACTGTATATATTAAATACCATATTTGGATTGTATTTTATTTGTATAACATATTTGGGAATTGTAGACTGAGAAGTCCAGCTCTGAATTTTTAGCAATTGGTTTAAGATTCTTGTAGTACTAAATATTATGACTAAACATAATTTAAGCAAAGCATGCGTTTCTCAGATTAATGTATTTTAAAATACATTTTTCTTATTCTAATTGAATAACTTATCATAGAATATTAAAAAGGGATGGAAATGGCAAAAGAAGAAAAATTTTAAATTATCTGTAGTCCCTCCATTCAGAGAAAACATTAATTTTTTTTTATCATCGTTTCCCTCAACAAATCAAACAGTATCTGGTGCATAAGTGGTCCTAATAAGTACAATGAATAATAAATAAATGGATTAGTGAATGAATGGTGGAGATACACTAATATCAATTGTTTAACAAGTAGGTCATGCAGTAGATACTGCTTTAACCTCCCTTTTTTCTACTAGCCAAAGTATCCCTAATAAGTTTATATATTACAACTTCTCATATCATTTTAAATTAGTAAAATATATAAAAATTAAGAACCAAATCATATCCAGGTTATGAAGAGATCACTTTAACATTTTTAAATTAATTTATCTATGTGCTTCCAATAGCTCCTGGATAATTAAAAAAAAAAAAAACCAAAATGCTTCACAGCTGGAGGCAATGAACACTCCAATCATTTCTTTTGTATTGTTCGCTGATTCCATTCCTGAAAAGTTATTTACCCCTTTCAAGCTCTTTAAGAATGTGTGTCTAAAAACACACTCTTTCTCCGTCACAAATACCCTTCCTGATACTCCCTCTTGACAATACATGTGAAGTCCTCCAAATCCAAATTAAAAAATTCACTCCTGGACCCCAAATAACCTTCAGGAATCAGCACATATCATCAGAGTCATCTAATAGAGATGGAATTCATTAAGTATTATGTCAGAACAAAGAAGTGTTCTGATTTGAGGATGATATTGAAACTATAGAAAAGATTATATTTCCCTTCCCTCTTGTTTATTAATAAGAATAAGTAATGTAAGCAGCACACTTTTTTTTTTCTCTTCAGGAAACAATGGCATTTAATTCTTCTCTTCTGAGACCCCGAGTGATTGGAGAGTGGGTTGGTCGAGAAGAGAATGATGCTGATCCACTAGCTGCTGAAATGCTACAGCCCCCAATTCCAAGAAATAAAAATGAGCAATGGGAAAGTGAAGATAGTGGCTCTAGCCCTGCAGGAAGGTAAGATGAGATGTTGTCTAATTTTCTGAATATTCTTAATCATTAAAAGGTAAAGGGAAAATAAACTCAAGACCATGATTTTTTTTTTTTTTTTGAGAATATCATTATCATCATTGTAATGCTCACAGAACTTTCTGAGAGAAACCATCTTTTAGGCACTTTGTGATTTCTTTGTGACAGAAGATTGTTAGTTTTCATAGGATATGTCTTCCCACATGGCATTTTCTTTTACATTTTTATATTACTGAGTAATTGTTGGTTTATATTGTTTTTATTATAGAAGTGTAGGTTCCCCCCTTCAGGTAATGTTGCGATAGTACACCCACTGCCAAGGAACCTATAGAACCACCATTGACCCTTGTGCTCCCTCCCTTCTCTGCCCATTTTCCTTTCTTCTTCCCCTCTGATTGCCCCTATTCTGCTGTTACCAATCAAGGATTAGTTTCTTTAATTTGATTTTATAGAACCCTTCATTTTAGTCATTATTTTTCTGAAATAGCTGACAAAACTATTTTGGACACCACATAAGATCAAAATTACTTTCTCATTTAACATTAGAGTGTTATTAGATTTTTTTTTTAATTTTGGTTTTGATTTTTTTATGTGTAAGAAGCTTAGTATCTCTTTTCCACTGAAAACTACATAGAGAAATAGTTTGAAGGACATAAGCTATCATTTGAAAACTACCGTAATACTGGACAGGGGGATTAACTGTTAGGAATTGTAGAAGGCAGACTGATGATGTACCAATAAGTTAGTTATTCAACAGGGAGACAAAAGTTATTAAATGTATAATAGACTATACAAGGTGGAATTGATGTGGAACATAGAAATCTTGTTTTAGAAACATGCTTAGATAAGTTGATATTTAAGATTGAACATCATTATTTATGTTTTAGTTGTTTTAATCTTTGGAAGTTGCGTGGTTTATGAATTTGAAGTTCACATTTCACTTTACTCAGAGCCAGATACATAAAATGGTGGCAGTTTCTTTAAGTTTCTATATGGTGGTAGATGTGGAATATTTTTGAAGTGTTCGGATAATATTTATTAGAAAAAATATATTCAGAATAATGATTTCTTTTGGCAATGAGTAAAAGTGGAAAAAAAATGAAAACCTCTACAATGAAGTTGGGTTCAAAAAGCATTATGGGGAGCATAACTTACACAAGATTGAGAAAAAATTAAATAATTTGAATATAAATGTGATGGGGGCTAAAAATCTGTGAATGTTGCTAGCTAACCAACACAGAAGTTTTCCTGTGTATATATAACCATAGTAATTTCTATTTACTATATTAAATTTAGCAGCAACCAATAACTATTCTTTCTCCAGGAGAAAATTTTTATTTTTTACAATGTAATAGCTTTCAGAGGTTTCTTATTTTTCCCTTTTGACTTATCACTTGACTGGTGAGAGGAAATTCAGAATACTCATTAGGGTGCTTCAGGCATATAGAAAATTGATTCAATTTCCATGAGAAATAACTTTTAAATTATTGAAATAGTTGAAATGTCCTATATAAAGAGAAGAGAACCATTTTTAAGAATCCATTTACCTTCTTTTGTGAAATGTCAGATCGATTTCACCTGTCAATGAGGGTAATTTCATTTTTAATTCCAGACTTATGAAGTTCACTAGACCTTTTTCTTTATTCATTGGTAGGCCTTTAGCTCTTAAATGTAAAAAAGAGAAATGTCAACTTTCATTTTACTTCTGTCTAGTCATAATAATAATTAGAGCTATTTTTTGCAAATGTTAGTGTATCTATTTTCTTCCTAGCTTCAGTAACCTCTTATTCCTTCTTGAATATCTTAAAAAGGGGAATTTTTCTTGCAATCCTAATCAAATTCCTCACCTAGAAATTTCAATCTTGAAGCTCTCTTTCAAATATTTGTTTGGAAAAGTTGTTTTCATTTTTATTATTCTCAAAATTATGATTTGAGGCATTACCTGTGAAATGAATATAGTGTAAAATCCTTCCCAGATGTCCAATTAGAGCAGGAAAAATAAGTGTATAACTGAACTAAATTAATATATAGCAATTAACTATGGGTTATAAACTATATCTCTCCCATTGTAAAAAAAAACAAAATTTTAAAATTTATTCTGCTAACTCACATGGCATTATATTTAGATTTCATTTGGATGAATAAGAACAGGAGGAGAGTAATTTTTACTGAATCTATGGCATCTGCAACTATAGTGATAGTTTTTACCCCAGAATAGTAATGTTCTTGTATCATAAATATTAACTGATGATACCTAGACTCCTGAAAGAGAAGACTTAATTTGCAAGCATCCCTTCTTCCATTTTTTTCTCCCTACTTGGACTGATGCCTTGTCATTATCAATTGACATCTGTTTTGTGAATGAAGGAGACACTGAAGCTGTCAGTAGATACCTTCTAAATAAAGCTTATTTGTAAGAAAGATTGGTGATAGATTATCTTGATTTTTTGCCCTTTTGTTTATCTTGATTTTTTCTATTGTTTGATGCTCAAGCCTTATTTGAATGGTTATTGCAACATTGCATTTTTAGCACATAGCCCAGTTTCCTTTCATTCAAATTAATACATATACAATAGGTTGGACTTGCACCATTAGAGAAGCTAAAATAAATGGCATAATCTACTATGAGCAATTATATGCCAACAAGTTGGACAGCTTAGAAGAAATGGATAAATTCCTAGTAATGGTCAACCTAAGAGGACTGAATCATGAAGAAACAGGAAAACTTAACAGAGCAACTATTAGGAGATTAAATCAGAAATAAAAATCTCCTAAAAACAAAGATCCAAATTGTATGGCTTTACCAGTGAGGTTTTGAGTCTTATGGGTAGAAATTTATCACCATATTTTTATCCCTAGAACTTTTTTTTTTGCTTTTAATGGTGTACTTGAACTTTTTCCCTTACATCCTAGAAATACAACACTCTAGCACACATAACTGTCACCTGACGGACTAAGTGCTGGCCGAAACAAAGGAAAGTAAATGGGCAAGATGGAGAAACTAGTAAAATAGAATAAGAGCTACTAACAAGGAGTTCATAACTCCTACATGGTTCCCAAATGAATGTAAAAGATCTGTAAATCTCTTGAAATAATGTGCAAAATATTGTATATATGTTCATATGGACATTTTTCTGCATTCATCTGCCACAACTTTCTTATATGATCAAATATGTTCTAAGTTAAGAAAGCTTGGGGGAGAAATTAAAATATTGAGTAAGGAAAAGGGATTCAGAAAAGTGAATATATTGAGGAATTATTATAGGCTTTCTGCAATTGTTTGATCCTACTAATTGTCATCAATGGATATGACTTCTCTAGTCATTTTATGGGAAAACGATTTATATTAATTGTATTCATATATTTAGGATTATTAAAAACATTCACATATATATAATATAAATGTAAACAAAAATTGAGTTTCATAAGCTAATATAATTGGACATTGCAATAGCTGGGTAATGGATTTTTAAAAATAACTTGCTAAATTATAATGTGAATTTGTAAGGCTCATCAAATCTTGAAAACCTTATAAGACCCCTCTAAGCTAAATTAACTTATTTAAAGATTTATTTTTATTTAATTATGCATATAAGAACTGGGTGTAGGGCAGAGATGTGGGGGAGAGGGTTATGAGATTCAACAGAGACAGAGTGGGGAGCAGAACAGGCAGAGATACTGAAATATACTGCTGTAGAGAGGAAAGGTCTGCTGCACCATGTGGATTAGCTCCTTGACCGGGGATGGAACTTAGACTGCAGTGACTGGCCTGGTGTTAGCTTGACTTCATTGAGACTTTGACCCCTGAACCACCAGGGAGACCCCAAACTTATTTAAACAAAAACACCAATCCAAAAAAATACCTGTACCCCCCATGTTTGTTGCAGCACTATTTATAATTGGTAAGACCTGGAAACAACCCAAATACCCAAAAGTAGAGGACTGGATCAAGAAGATGTAGAACATATACACAATAGAATATTATTCAGAAATCAAAAATGACAAACTAGGGACATTTATAGAAACATGGATGGAGCTGGAAGGAATTATACTCAGTGTAACAAGTCAGAAGGCAAGAGAAAAACATTGGATGGCTTCACTTTTAGTAGGAATGTAAAGGAAAATCAATACAAAATAATAATAATAATAATAATAATAATAATTATGAGAAAGCTGTAGGAAATGAGCAAGTTACAGCCAAAACCAAACAAACAAGCAAACAGACAGACAAACCAAAAACATAATTAGAACAAAAGGTCAAATATAAACCAAAAGGATCATTGGGGGGAGAGTGAGGAAGAGATTAGGATGAGAGTGGGGATGAGATTAGGATGAAGAGATTAGAAAGAGCACAAGGGATTGAGGTGATGGTGCACGGGTGAAATGGTGGTGGGAATGCCCTGGGGACTACAATTCATGTGAAATATAATTAAATAAATCTAAAAATATATATATTATCAGTATATATTATAGATCTGATTTTTATTTATTACTAGATTATATGATGTTGTTATGTTATTATTTTATTGGATAATAAACATGCCATAATAGTAAATTTATAGCTTAGAATTTATATGTTAAACATAAAGAAAAGCTAAATTCTCTTCAACAACCTGATAATCCAAGTGAATTCCAACTTCCAAAGTTCCAACAGCAAGTCTCAGCCCCCATCTTAGCCTAAGAGCATATCTGAGAACCAGAATCTCAGTTATCAATTTAGACATTTTATTAATAATCTTTTAATTGTGAAATTCAAAATTCTTTGAAGACTAGGATGTTTTCATAATTCATTTGATAACAAAATGCGATTTGAGCACTGTAGTTCATTTATCGCTCTTAGTAGGAATGCTCATACATAATGCTATCAAAATATTAATGTACTTAATAAGATAAGACCACCTACCCTTTTGAGGATATTGCACAATATATGATTCATACAACTTAATATATTCAGCCCCCAAGCTTTAGAATAACATATATATATATATGGAATAGAATCCTAAGTTTACATTTGGTAGACGTGCTTTTTTAAAATAGGCCTTTTTAATCATACATTAACAATTTTAAAATACTCATATTTTGGAGAAATAATATACATTTGACTCATGCTTATTCATAATAAACAACATTTTCATGCTAGAGTATGTGGTATCAAATAATTAATGTTTTGCCATTCTCTTCTTATTAAGCCATGTATTAAGTAGGTAAGACTTTGTCAGAATCTACATAAAATATCTACTTAAAACTGTAATATTTTGAGAATTTTTATTTATCACAACAGGAGAAAATTGCTTTAGAAACTGTAATTGTTTTTTAATATAAAAACAATTATATAGTTAAAAATATAAAAACAGTTTTTTAATATAAAAACAGTTTTTTAATATAAAAACAGTTAATATAGTTAAAAATAAATATGTAGTATATTAAGTTATAACATTAAAGGTAAACTTATGAAGGAACTTTAATTGATTTTATTGAATACATTACATATTAGAGCTATATGCCTCTAGTATTCTGCCTATATTAACCCTATTTTATGGTGAAGTCATCATTTGTAGTAGGTTATTATAATTTGGATTATAGAAAAAGAAGCCAAGGAAAAAGTGATTAATTTACCTAAAATGATTCCTCTTGTAAATGGAATTTATTCATTCCATATTCAGCACTTTGTGTGTCTGTTTGTGTTTGTGTGTGTATATATATATATATATATATTCTCATAATAAAAAGCTAATGGTGTTAAAGTTACATATTAATATCATTACTTTAAAAATAGGTTTACTTCAATAAAATAAAGTAGAAATTAATTTCAGATTTCTCCATGATAAATTGTTTACTCTTTCTAATTAATAAGTCTTCTGCCTTCTCTTTTCCTTAGCATGGTAAGTCTATCAGTTAGGCAATCCAAATGAATTTTTTTAAATTTATTTCTTTGCTTCTCAATGAATTAAATTGATCAGGAAAGACTTATTTATCAGCTTAAAAGTGCACAAAAGAGTGCTGAGTAACCCTCCTTAAGAAAAACACAGTAAATGCCAAGGGAATATGAATGGTTTATGACTGTCTAGTCCTGTAAAGACAGAAATGTGCTCACCTTGAATGGCAGAAAGAGCACTCATAAGTGCCACTTGTGGAAAGGTATCGAGACTATCACACTACAAAACTTGAAGTTGCGAACATCTGCGCAGTTATAGGCAGCTTCAGGACTAGAACACCCAAAGAGATGCCTGCCAAGACAAGCAATACAGTGTCCCAACAAATACAACAAATTAGAAAGCAGACATCAGGAAGACGAAAAACTACAACTAACCAAGTAAGCCCACAGGGGAAAAATACAACACAAAAAGAAAGCCAAATACAAGAACTTAACACCGACCTAGGAAGAATGTCCAGCCTAACAGAAGAGGATTTCAGAACCAGTGTGATGGAAAAATGACTGGTATGTTAAAAATAATCAATGATCTGGAGAAGGAGAACAAGTCATTAAAAAAAACAGTGGAAGACTTGCAAGAAGATAAAAAAATTATGGGAAACAGATTGGATGAGATGGAGGAGTGAATTAGCTCTTTAGAAGACTCAGAAATAAAAAGAATCAAAGCAGAAAAGGACAGAGAAATCCAAAGTTAAAAAAACGAGATCATGCTTTGAGAACTCTCAGACTCCATCAAGAAAAGTAATATAAGAGTTATAGGAGTCCCAGATACTGAAAACAATAAGGGAAGTGTTAATATATTCAAGGAGATAATAGAGAATTTCTCAAGCTTAAAAGATGAAATGAAGCTAGAAATACAAGAAGCAAGGCGTACCCCAAATTTCTATGATAGAAAAAGAAATATAGCTAGACACATAATAGTAAAACTACCAAGAATACAAGACAAGTAAAAAATAATGAAGCTGTCAAGGGCAAAGAAACAGATAACATACAAAGGGACACCCATCAGGCTAACATCAGACTTCTCGGAAGATATACTATGGCAAAGGAGGGAGTAGAAGGATATATTAAAAAAACTGCAAAACATCAAATGTCAACCACGAAGTTTGTATCCAGCAAAGCTTTCCTTCATATATGAAGAAAAAAATATGGACTTTCCCAGACAAACAGAAACTCCAGAAATTCAGCATGAAAAAATCTCCTCTACAAAAAATTCTACAACAAGCTCCAAAGCCAAAACCATTAGAAGAATGAAAAAGAGGAACAGTATAAGACAAGGGAAAACATAACACAGACAAAATGGTGAACACAGATGCCAGCATATCAATTTTAACTCTAATGTAAAAGGACTAAACTCAGCAATAAAAAGGCACAGAGTAGCAGGCTGGATTAAAAAACACAATCCAACCTTCGGCTGTCTTCAGGAAACACATTTAAACACAAAAGATAGGCATAGACTGAAAGTAAAAGGTTGGAAAAAAGTCCTACAAGCTAATGGACCAAAAAAGAAAGCAGGAACAGCCATACTTATATCAGACGAGATAAACTTCAAAATAAAAACGGTAAAAAAAGACAAAGAAGGGCACTATATAATGGTCAAAAATACAGTATTTCAAGAAGATATAACACTCATCAACATATATGCTCCAAATGAAGGAGCACCAAAATATATCAGACAGTTACTATCAGCCATGAAAGAAAGCATTAAAGAAAACACTTATATAGTAGGAGACTTCAATACCCCACTCTCATCAATGGACAGATCAACAAGACAAAAAATAAACGAAGAGACCAGAGCCTTCAATAAAGACCTAGAAACCATGAATCTAACAGACATCTATAGGACTCTGCACCCAAAAAAGTCAGAGTACACATTTTTCTCAAATGCACATAGATCATATTCCGGAATTGATCACATAGTGGGCCACAAGACCAACATAAACAGATACAGCAAGATCAGAATCATCCCAACTATATTCACCTATCACAAATGTATCAAATTAGAAGTAAATCATGAAAAGAAAGCTAGAAACCCCCCACATCATGGAAATTGAAACCTGCACTACTGGAAAAACAATGGATTATAGAGGAGATCACAGAGGAAATTAATAAATACTTTGAACTGAATGACAATGAGGACACCCCATTCCAAAATCTATGGGATACAGCAAAAGCAATTCTAAGAGGGAAGTTCATAGCAATCCAGGCTCACATCAACAAACAAGAAAAAACTCAGACAATCTAATTTCACATCTCAGTGACCTAGAAAAAGAGCAGCAAAAGGATCCAAAAAACAGCAGAAGAAAAGGAATTATCAAAATTAAAGCAGAAATAAATAGAGTTAAAAAAAAATCCAAAAGATCAATGAAACCAAAAGTTGATTCTTTGAAAAAATAAACAAAATAGATAAACCCTTAGCCAGACTAACAAAGAATAAACAAGAGAAAACACAAATAAGTAGGATCACAAATGAAAGAGGAGACATTACAACAGATGCAAAAGAGATTCAAAGAATAATCATCAATACTATGAGCAGCTATATGCCAACAAGCTTAACAATTTAGAAGAAATGGACCAGTTCTTAGATTGATATAACCAACCAAAGTTAAACAAAGAAGAAATAGAATACTTACACGGACCAATCACAAGTAGTGAAATTGAAGCAGTGATCAAAACACTCCCTAAAAACAAAAGCCCAGGACCAGACAACTGCACAAATGAATTCTAACAAGCTTTTAGAAATGAGCTAGTACCTATTTTATACAAACTCTTTCAAAAAAACTGAAGAAGAAGGAACACTGCCAAATACGTTCTATGAAGCCAACATTACACTAATACCAAAACCAAACAAAGACAGTATAAAATAAGAGAACTACAGACCAATCTCCCTAATGAACACGGATGCAAAAATCCTCAACAAGATTCTTGCCAACAGAATCCAACAATGTACTAAAAGGATAATTCACCATGATCAAGTGGGATTTATCCCAGAAGCCCAAGGATGTTTCAATATATGGAAATCAATCAACGTAATCCACAATATCAACAAAAAGAACAAAAATCATATGATCATCTCAATCGATACAGAAAGGCATTTGACAAAGTCCAACACCCATTCATGATGAAGGCTCTCGAAACCCTCAGAATAGAAGGATCATTCCTCAACATGGTAAAAGCTATATATGACAAACCTACAGCCAATATCATCCTCAATGGTAAAAAACTGAAAGCATTCCCCCTAAGATCAGGAACAAGACAAGGATGCCCACTTTCTCCACTGCTATTCAACATAGTACTAGAAGTCCTAGCCAGAGCAATAAGATAGGAAAATGACATACAGGGAATACAAATTGGAAAAGAAGAAGTAAAACTATCATTATTTGCAGATGATATGATAATATACTTGGAAAATCCTAAAAGCTCCATGGAAAAACTACTTAAAATAATCAACCAGTTTAGTAAAGTAGCAGGATACAAAATCAATGCATAAAAGTCAGTAGCCTTCCTATACACAAACAACCAACCCGAAGAAGAAGAAATCAAGAAAAATATACCTTTTACAATTGAGGACAAAAAAATCAAATATCTAGGAATCAACCTAACAAAAGAAACTAAAGACCTATATAGAGAAAATTATAAAACACTGTTAAAAGAAATAGAGGAGGACACAAAGAAATGGAAAGATATCCCTGTTCATGGATAGGAAGAATCAACATTATCAAAATGGCCATCCTGCCAAAAGCAATTTACAGATTCAATGCAATACCAATAAAAATCTCAATGAAATTCTTTAAGGAAATAGACCAAATATTGATGAAATTCATAAGGAGACATAAAAAACCCTGATTAGCCAAAGCTCTACTTAAAAAAAAAAAGGAGAATGGAGGTATCACACTCCCAAACTTCAAACTCTACTACAAAGCAACAGTAATTAAAAAAAAAAAAAAGCATAGTACTGGAACAAAGACAGACACACACACCAATGAAACCATATAGAAAGCACAGAAGTAAAATCACACAACTATGGACAACTGATCTTTGACAAAGAAGCAAAGAATTTGCAATGGGACAAAGATAGCTTATTCAATAAATGGTGCTGGCAAAACTGGTCCACCATATGCAAAAAAATGAAACTGACTACTACCTCACACCATGTACAAAAATCAACTCAAAATGGATAAAAGATCTAAATGTAAGACCCAAAACTATAAAATATATAGAGGAAAACATAGGCCAAACACTGCAAGACTTACATCTCAATAGCACTTTCGATGTGGCAGTCCCCAAAGCAATAAAAAAGAGAGAAGAGATAAACAGGTGGGACTACATCAAGATAAAAAGCTTCTGTACAGCAAAGGAAACATTAAACAGAACAAAAAGAAACCCCACTGAATGGGAAAAAAATCTTTGCACTCCACACAACAGACAAGGGTCTGATCACAAAGATATACAAAAAACTCATAGGACTCAAGAAAAATAAAGTAAGAAACACAATCAAAAAATGAGCAGAAGAACTTAAAAGACACTTCTCCAAAGAGGACATACACATGGCCAACAGGCACATGAGAAAATGCTCAGCATCCCTCTTAATCAGGGAAATGCAAATCAAGACCACAATGAGGTACCACCTCACACCGGTAAGAATGGCACACATCAAAAAAACCAACAACAACAAATGCTGGTGAGGATGTGAAGAAAAAGGAACCCTAGTACACTGCTGGTGGGAATGCAAGCTAATCCAACCATTATGGAAGGCCATATGGAGGTTCCTCAGTCTACTAGAACTGGACCCACCATATGATCCAGCAATCCCACTCCTAGGAATCTACCCAAAGGACAAAAAGACACCAATCCAAAAGAGCACCTGTACTCCTATGTTTATCGCAGCACTATTTGTAATTGCTAAGACCTGTAAACAACCCAAATGCCCAAAAGTAGATGACTAAATCAAGAAGATGTGGTACATATACACAATGGAATATTATTCAGCAGTCAAAAATGAGAAACTAGGGCCATTTATAGAAACATGGATGGAGCTAGAAGGAATTATACTCAGTGAAGCAAGTCAGAAGGCAAGAGAAAAATATTGGATGTCTTCACTATTAGGAGGAATATGAAAGAGCAACAACAACAACAACAACAAAGAAAAATAAGCTCAAGGAATTGGGCAGTTATAACCAAAAGCAAACAAAAAACTCAGTAAGACCAAAAAGCCAAAGATAAACCAAAGGGCCCATTGGGGGCAGGGGAAGGAGAGGAGGGCAAAGATAGGGATGAGGGCAGAAAGAGCACCAGGGACTGAGGTGATGGTGCACGGGTGGAATGGTGGTGGGTATTCCCTGGGAAATACAAACGATGTCAAATATAATTAATTAATTAAATAAAAATAATTAAATAAAAAGGGGAAAAAGTATTAAAAGTTCACAAAAGAAAATGAGTCAGAAGACAGATGCCATGACAAGAAACTGGCACTACATAAACTTCTATCAATTTGCAAGTAAATCTCTTTTACTAGTAACATATAAAAATGATCTTTAATTATTTGGAACAATGGAAGTTACTCTGATTTTATTATTCTCCTTCAATAACTTTTCTTCACTATGGATATTTGACTTCATTTAAATATTAAAGAAATACTTGTTAGTAGTCACCAAATAATTTACTGGGATTTTATTCACAGCATCTCTCTATATTATTAATTATAACTCCATGCAAATCTATATTTATTTCAAAGCAAAAAACACATAATTAAAAATAAGTATTCTGTTGGAAAAGACCTTGCAATTTTTGACAGTATTTCTTCTGTCTCAAGACTCTTTAACAAAGGGCATTAGCCTGCACCGGTGATCCACACCTTAACAATTACTACACAATATTGATTTCTGATTGTTATTCCTTCTGTAGTTGCTATCTAGTTATTTTAAGAAAAAAAAATCTTTTATTTTCTCCTAATTACTTGATCTTTCATATCCACCCTAATTTTAGGGTATACCAGTGAGTTGGAGCTGATTGATTTTTCCCACTGGTGACATTTACATTCATTGTCATTTTGCCATTTTCAGTCTCCTCTTAGACAGTGTTGAACCTGGTACCTGAATTGAGACAGTTTGAAATTTTCAGATCTGTGCACTAAAGTCTGTTATTTTAACCATGCTTCCTGTATTTTGGACTGGTGATAGTGGGAGAAGTGTATGTGACTTTGTCTTGGCTATTTGCTTTTTCTGGGCTTTCTGAGAATCTTTAGAAGGATTATAATATTTCCTCTTCCTAGCTGGGAGAGATTTCCTCTATATTATGTCTTTTTCCTTCATGAGTTGATACTTGCCATCTTCTTCCTTTGGGAAATAGGAGAGAAAATGGTTTATAGAAAAGAGAATAACTTTGAGGCAAGTTTTTAAAGCTAATTTTGGTCACCACCTGGATTTCTAAGTTATTCAGTGACACACGGTCTTTGGAATTTAGGTGAAAGACCATGAAAAATTCAGCAGTTACCAAAGGAGCCTTGCTTTGTCATGAAGAAATGCTTCCCAGCTTAGATCCCTTCAGGTTGGAGGCACCAGAGATATATTTGCCATTGCTGGTTCTGTTTTCTTTCTGTGCCATCTTATCTCCAACCTACGCCTCATTAACAGGATTAGTGAGAAAGTTGTTTTTTAATTATAGAAATTAAAGTTTTTATTAAGGAATCTTGTTATAATATGTTAAAATAGTTTCCCATTACATGTGTTTTATTTGACAAACTTTTGTAGGTCTGGATATTTTATATAATTTGGACTTTCTGGTTCTTGACAATAATTAGCGGGAGTTGATTAGCACCACCTCCTTTAAATGGGCCAGGAATTAGTGTTTGCCTTATTCCTCACCCATACTCACTAGGAAAATTATTAATGAGATACCAAAGGATGTTTAAAAAGGAAGTCAGTTTCCATTTCCTTTATCCCTGGGGAAAATTTTACTATGCCTGTAAATTTGCATAGCAAAATAATTGAATGAAAATGGATTTGTAGGTTTTTAAAAAAAAATTATAGTGGCTAATTGCTAGTGTCATCATTTTTGAAAATTAAATTTTAAATGTTTCTTCAGCTTAAAGGTGGAGCCCAAGAATAAAGGATTAAAGCAACAGCAACAACAACATAAGAAACTTCTGGCAGCAATGCTTTCTCAAGATTCCTTTGAGTCCCTCCATAGCCCTACCCCATCTGTAACGGAAGAAGATATTGATAATGAAGATGATGCAATGGAATTGCTGGGTAATTTTAAAAATTAATAATTTCTCTTTTTCCTCTTCTCTGGCATTGTAAAAATGTGTAGTGATTAAGTGATTTAAATAGTTTGGAATAGTTTTCTTAAAGAACCATTTGACATACTTTTACTTATATTAGACCTTTTTTGAAGTTGCATGTGAGAACTAGAAATCACATAAGCATATGAAGTATTTATTAGACTGTATTTTGTGCTTTGTATATGCAGCACTTTACTTTCTGATTATTTAATCAAGCTTTATTCTGTGTGCAATTGTGATAAAAAAAATCAAGTCTGTCTGCTTTATTCTCTGATTATAATTGCTTTGATCACATCTTTTGTCTATAAAATATATCCAAAGTACATGTTTCAGTCCTCATCCCACGATGCCTCCCTGTTATTTTAAGGATGTTTCAGATAGAGTAAAATTTAAAGGGGCAGATGGTAAATTAATTTTCTATGTCTTCCATAAATGATAGGAAAGTTTGCAGAAATGTCTGTTTTTTAGGTCCATTTTCATGAAAATCTTATCCATGTAGCTATGTAAGACATACTTTAAAATCTTTCACAGAAACAAATGTATTTTTGTTTCATTAGAAATACCATCACAGTAATTTTTAAAATAGAAATACCTTTTGGAAAACCATGTTTTCCCCAAAGGAAAGAAATGAAATTTTATTTTAATGAGTATTTCACATATAAAACAATGTTTTTATTCAGTGCTGCTTGTTACTCTATTCTAAATAATTTGAACAATTTTCAGATACTTTGTCATGATATATTTGAAACAGAATAAATGCAATAATTTGAACACTCTAAATAAATTTAACAGATTAAACACAGAGTTCTAGAATTAAAAACATTCTTTTTTCCCTTAAACCAGATTTCTGTGGCAGAATGATATTTATTATCTATCATTATGATAAATGACATAGATTTCGTGCATAGACCTACACAGTTATTGGTCAATGATGGCAGGTTGACTGATGTTATAACTGCATTCATATCAGTACTCAGAAGACTAGGTTATAGCATTTCACTTCATGCTGTTCCTCTTTTTTTTTTTTAAATTAGAATAATTAAGTCTAGGTGCTTTTTAGGGAATCATATTGCCCTACCGCTAATCATTAATGTTGCAAATGTGCCAGATGTGGTGGTGACACCTTCATTCATTCACCTTTCCTTTTAGCTAACTTTGAGCACCTTCTGTATGCTAGGCAATTGGCTCACACAGATTATTTAAAAATGAAATGATTATCTCAGTTTGCAAGGAACATTGAATTCAAGTCTTCAAGATAAAAATGTAAATTTGGACTCTGACAGTATATGCTACAGGTGCTAATTGGATTAAGTACAAAGTTGTATATAAAGATAACAACTAAAGTGGAAATAGGGTACAGGGATCAGGGAATATTCATTCAAGAAACTGATTCCTTTGTTGAATCCTGAAGAACAAGTACATGTATGTTCTATAGGCAGAGTGTGTTTGTTAGCCCTGTGTGTTTGCTCTGCTAGGAGTGGACTGTTGCACTTGTACTATATGAGGATACCTGTCAATTGTTCCTGTATTTTGGTTAGTGGCAGTAAAGAGGGGAGGCTTTGAGCAGTGACTATCAGTGCAAGGGCCAGGATGTTGTTTGAATAACATCAATACTGACATTATTATAGTGACATTGGATTGTGTCAATATCCTCCTCTCACTCCTTTCTTTTAAATAACAGTTCATGGTCAGCTGATGTCCATGTGAAAGCAGCTCTATTCTAACTTACAAAGAGGATCTTTTAAAGAAACCCAGGCATGCACAGAATCACTTTGAGAGATAGCCTGATAGTCCCAAGAATATCTAGGTAGAGTGAGGAAACTCAGTTATATGAAGGGATTCTTTAAGGAACTTAAGGTGCCCCCTCTGTACCAGTACCCCCTACAAGCCCAGATCCTTTGTTCTGAAGTTTTAGTCTCCCCAGCTAAAGATCAAAGACTGGGATTTGGAGACCTTCTAATCATGATTAATTAGTAGCTGATTCTCATTATTTTTCCAGTTAGAGATTTTAGCTTATAGTTTGAATAAATTTAAGTACAAGGGAGAGCTAACAGTTTGGACTTTCTCCGTGTAACTGCACCTATCTCCACATAGGCAGTTGGTAGTATATTAATGCTGTTCTCTTTATTGTGAGATTTCCCTGCAACAGTGTATAATGTTGTAAATCCATTGGTTTATTCTCTAAAATAATGTTATATGCAACTTTCCCTAATGCCTTATCTCAGTGAAAGTCTACAGAAAATTCAATCCAAGAATTTTTTGCCCAGAAAGTTTATCAATTAAGTAAAATGTTGCTTGGATATGAAATATATTTGTCTCTAAAGCTTCAATATTCTTGTCCATTAATCTCATCAATTATTTAAAAAACATCTATTTAATATATACCTCCAGAATTTTCCTCATATAAAAATACATGACTTACAATGTTAAGTATTTAACTAAAGTAATGACACATTTCTTACACAAAATAGATGTGCATGAATAATTATAGTTAATACAAAATTAAGAATTTATCACTCAGAATATAGTAGTGAATGAGTACTTAAAGTATGAGTAAAAATGATTATGATTTTTTTTAGTTTTAAGATATGACATCTTCAATAGCTATGTATATTCCCTGGACTTCAGGTTTCACACTAATTGATAAAATGCTTCTATCTAACTTTTTAGTCTTTTAAATATTATATTTCCATTCTTTTGCTTATTGTTAAAGAATTCAAGATAATATATTTTAAACTATAGAGAAAAATGTGATTTTGCCTAGTGGATGAAAATACAAACGATAAGTGATTGAGAATTATTTGAAATAAAAGTTTAGTACACAGAATCATTGTAAATTACAACAAAGGTATCTGGTACTTAAAATATCTTTTGAGGTCTACAGCTTTGTGTAGCATGAATTTATTATAGCTCATTTTTATATAACAACTGTTTTGCATGGGAAACACTTTGTGTAGTAATAAATAAGTAAAAAACATAATTATTAGTTAGTGTTAATATAACAAGTGATTATTCCTTGGTAAAACTGGTTGATTTGAAGGAGAAAATGTTTTTAGTTAAATTAGTAGAAGCTAGTTAAACTATGGATCTTTATTTTGTTTTTTGAGGTATCTAGCATTGTCAGTATATACTGTTTAATATTTAACTGTTATTTAAATGTACATTTGTGGAATTCTTTTCTAAGTGTATAGGGCATCTGAAATATTTCAGTATAGCATGCATAATTTTTAAGTAGACTAAATCTTTTCTGTAAGATTTCTAAAATATTACCTTTAAACTCATAATACAAAAATAACTTAATATGAGATTAACATATATCAGATAATAAAATATCCTCATTTTTAGAACTTTTAAGATAAGACAATTTAAGCCCCTCTGAACTGGTGCTCAAAAAAGCATAAGACACTGAATAAAAATATCTTCAGGATATTTTATTTAGGCTAAGTTGTCAAACTCAAATAAAGCAATTCTAGAATATTTTTGTAATTGTAGTAGAAATTAATTTTTACAAAGGTCAAAATAAAAAATCTTCACATATTTTAAAAAGTCATTAAAATCAATGATTTTTCAAAAATGGAAGAATCACAATGGTACAAAAATAGATTTATAAAAGAAACTATATACTCCATTAACTTTCACAGACACTTTGAGGACCTTTATTAATTTGAAAGATATTTTAAGTGTATTAACTTTAGACGTTAAAAAACAAGTTCTTAGGCTCAAAAAGAACAAGTGACTGGATTAAAACCATGATGCTCTTTTGACTTAATATGGAGTTATATACTGTTATTTCACCTTAGTCATTAATTCACAGATTTTTGTCAAGAGTAGAAAGAGGAGTCACAGACTGCCTTTCATCTATTTTTCTTTTAAAGATAAAATATGATACTTTTAATATTGTGCATGTGTCTATGATGTGTGATGAGCATGCGTTATTCAAATAACTTAAAAGATGGAGAATTTTTCTTTAGGTTAACCTCAACCTTTTAACTGTGTAAGAAATAGGAATGAACCCATAAAGAAACTTATCAAAGCTTTTTTTCATATGACCACAAAATAGAAATGAAGCTGCTATATCTTGGGGAAAATGAATATATTTCAGCTAATAAATTTAAACCCATTTTCATTACATTACATTACATACAATAGTCATCTTATTATTGATGAAATGCTAGTTGCAGTGATATGTTTGATTATTTCCTATATGGTTTCTACATTTCCTATATGGTTCATTTTACAATATGATCAGAGTTATTTGAAAGACACAGCTACTTTTGTTTTTACACATTTCAGTATAAGATACTAAATTGTTTTAGGCTTTCTTAGACAATATCTAAAAATTGCATTCATAGGTGCTTAAAAAGAAGAGTATTAGTCATGATTTCAAAACTTTGCTCATGATTACATAAAAATAAAAATTATATTACTATTACACCAAGGTGATTGTAAGTATATTTTATGATTTAAATTTAATAATTAAGAGCAAGTATAATTATAGTGGTATTCTTTTCAAAATGTAATAATTGAGTTTCTGAAACCTCAGTATCTTGCCAAACTTTGAAAATAAAAACTTAACATCTAAGGGGAATCATTACATTAAGGTAATTTGGCAGATTATTTTGCATTGTGACTAATCTCTATAAGTAAAAATACACTTTCCATTCTATTTTTTAAGTTGATGTCTTCTTAAAGGGAAAGCAAAGCACCCATATTTGCATACTAAGAACATGCACTTCATCTAGTAGTGACTGCTGTCTAGTGGATGTGTGAATGCTGTCACTCATTGATGTGAGAGAGAGAGAGACATGCAAGGTGGGAATGGAAAACAATGAACTAAGTTGGTGGTCACAGATACTTTGGTAGTGGGTGCACTATGGCAATTACAACTGTAAGAGGGATGCTGTAGTCCCCAAATAACAAATAACAAATAACAGTGTAAACCAATATTACCTCAGTTTAAAAAAATGAAGGAAAAACTTTAAGGATGTATAAAAATAAATCTGTCTAAATGCCTATATTTTAATTATATATGTGAAATAGTGTAAAGCACAGGAAAACATATATACAAACTTTGTTTACTTTGTGTTTTGCTCATTGGTACTATCAGGATAACAGAAATATTGTGAGTTTAAAATGAAGATTCTCTAGAAAGAATTCTTTTAAAAAGTGTAAGGATTCAAAACTTAAACTGTGTGAAACCACTATTTGTAAATTGCTTTAATATTACTTAGAAATTCATTCAGTAAAATACCAAAGTAACCTAATTAGGGAATTAGTACATATGTAAGATTAAAATATTCATATTTGTAGTGTCTTAAGATATAACAATTATGACTATCACTGAAGTATCTAAGTCTCAAAGATACTGAATAAAGTATCTTCCAAATACCTCAAAGTAAATAGCTCTTTTTTAAAAATATAAGGTTTTCAAAAATTCCAGTAATTATACCAGCAATTGAGAAATACAGTTAACCAAGCATTGGAAATCTACATATCTTCTTAAACCTTTACTAAATGAATTTGTATAATGAAAACTGGAAACTCACACACAGATATATGAAAATTATCTTTCGCATGCTAATTTATAAATATTACCTCCTGTTAAGCCATGTGACATATTACAAAAGATGTTCTATGTAATGTCCCTGCTGTAGAGTTTTGTCCAATATTTGATTTGTAATTTCAGCTTGTTCTGTGCTGTCTTTGCCTGCACAAATGCCAAGTAAGCTCAGATTGAAAAGTTGGCTTGAGTAGGGTTGAATAAAACTGTACTTGTCTCTTCATATTATAGTCATAGCATTTGAGAAAATCTATTCAAACACATTCTTTCATTTCACAAGTATCGTGTATCTGTTATGAGAATATTAGTTCATATTAGCAGATAACATTAGGAATGTTTTTTGCTTTTCTTACTTTTCTTATCTGTCTGGGTTTTAGGGAAAGTTGAATTTAGTGAACATTGTCTCTATATGTAACCATTTTGTGGGTCTAGCTTCTCAACTAGTCTAATAGTTCATTCATAGATTTATTAATTTCTCCAATGTATCTATCACTTATAAAGTTACTATCTGCATATCCTTGGAAGTTCAGGTTTGCACAAATACAGACACATTTCATAAAGTATTCATTATTCAGGGATCATTCCCAAGATTTGGTTTGCTTAATCATGGGGAACTTATTTAAATGCATATTCTAGTACTCTCTGCACCCAGTGTTTGGCTGGTTAGATTTGGATACAGTCCATGAGCCAAAATTTTGAACAGGAACCCTTTATCCCCTTCCTCAAGAGATTCTGTTTCAAGTGATACATAGACTATAAACTGAAAAATGCTATGTTTGATGATTTTTGTTGTTGTTTGATGTAATATATTCTGAAGCAGAGTAATAAAATGATAGAAAGTCTAAAGTTTACAATAAAAAGAAACTGGAATAGAGATTTTTGTGTTAAACAAGATATTTTAAAATGTCTCCTGGAAATAGGAAAAGTTTTAGGAAGCTTTGGTTAACACAGCACTCATCTTCTGGTTAGTGCTGTTTTCTTTGCTGATAGCATTTTACAGGCATTTAAAAATGAAATGTTTAGTGTAGAAAGATTATATATACTTGTTTCATGTTTGACTTATATTTATGTTTAAATGTCTTCATTCTTCATTTTGTTTGTTTTCAACAAAGTAAGAGAATATTTCAAATGATAGCAAGGATTCATATGGAGAGATTGCCTATTAAATAAATGTAAACCTGCATGACACCAAAAAATATACATCAACCTTCATGAGTACTTTCATGGTATTTAATAATAAATGTTGCTTTATTTTCTTTTAAAAATTTTTACAGTGGTAAAATTAGGACAACAAACCAGAATAAACTCAATAGTTTTATAGTGACAACTAAATCCATAAATCATTAATAATTGTGCTTCATCTCAATTGTACACCTGTGTGAAAATGCCTTTGAGAGATATCTGTTTCCACTAATTTTCTTGGTGCATTAAGATCTAATTCTAAATTCAAAATGATTTACAAATTGTTGCACCCATAGCAATAATATGTTAATATATTCTTTTCGTATTTAGACCATACCTTTTCCCTGAGTATTTTGCAAAAGGGTAAGTCACTTTGTGCCATAATATATGTGATCTGTGGTCAAAGCACAGGACTAGAAATCCTAGGACCACTTCTTTTTGCTGCTGCTTGCTAGCTTTGTCATCTGAGCTCATCATTAATTGTATTGATAATATGTTAGTAACAACATGACTCTCCTATCCCACAGGGATGTTGTGGGAACAAAAAACATGATATTCTTTGAAAGTGCTTTTAATTTTTTTAGTCATGGTTAGCAAGAATATTTGAAAAAAACAGTGAAATTTATATAAAAATTTATATAAAAATGGAAATCATTGTATAAATATCATAACCTAATTGAAAATCAGTGTTAAGTGTTTTAGGGTTATGTTGCCCATTTCATTTCCTTATTAAACTATCTTTCCAACTTTCAAGATGGTTTGTTTTAGCCATGGAAGTGATTTTCATATAACTTGACTGAATTTGAATTAATTTTGTAACCTATGCCATTTGAAAGTCAAAATCATGGCTTTATGTATTTTTCTTTAAAAATACTTGTTAAAAATGTGCAAAAAGTATAATTAAGAATTTTTTGCATTTTATCATCAAAAATAATAGATATTAAAGAGGTGTTAAAACTCTACGGAATTGTTTAAAAATTCTTGTAGTAATCTCTTTATATTGGACATTTATCGCAACAACACTGACAACTTTTTTACTTGCCACTAAAGAAAAAACTTTAAATTATTGAAGTTGAAAACCAAAAAAAATTAACAGAAGAGTGGTCACAAAAAGATAGCTAAATTATCATGTCTTTCATGATAAGCCTGTAAATATTGAGTAAGAATTATATAGTATAATAATAAGTGAAAACTCTAAGGCATGTTAGTGTTAGACAAATGTGCTACCATTCAGAGCTCCCAAGAACAGCAAGATACTAGTTTGTGGGTAGGAAGGTTTGAAAAGCCAACTGATGAAATAGTATCAGTAGTTTTTGTTAAAAAACAGAAAAAATATGAGAATGTTGGGAAGAGGAGACTTTCCTAAAAGAACCCCCCTCATACACATACAAAAAAATTAATCCGTTTTCCAATAAATATGTATTATTTAAAATTAATGAAATTGTGAAGGTTTTCCCTATTTGTTGTTTTTTGTTTTTTTTTTTTTTTACACTTAGATGAAACCTTTAAAACAACACCTAGGATTTCTTTTAATCTTTTATTATACTGTAATGCCTTCCCAGTCTAATCTATGGAGGTAATAGAACTGTTCCACCTTGCAGAGAAAAAAAATAAATAAAATTCAACAATTAAAAAAGAATACTAAAACATCTCAACAGGAGATGTTGTCTAGAATGTGGAGTATCTAGAATTCTCATTGTATATGAAAATTAAAGTTTTTGTAATCGCTATTGTGAAAATATTTAACAGCTTCTGTAAAGTTCAGTATGTAAATGCCTGATGGCCTAGCATTTCTTGGGTATTTTCCCAAGGGAAATAAAACTTGAATTTAACCCCAACAAAAAATAAAGTATCGATCACTAGGAGAATTTATAAACAGACTATGATTTCATTATACAACAGTAAATCTAAGTACTGACACATGTATGGATGAATCTCTTTGCCATGGCCTGAGCTGTTTATCCTTTAAATTCATATGCAGATACCCCTAACCCCTAATGAAATAGAGCTTTCAGGAGGTAATTATGATTAAATAAAGTCACACGGTGGATTCCTAAACAGTGGGACTGGACCTTATTAGAAAAGGTCCCATTGCAAATACTGAGAAAAAAATAATGTGAAGCCACAGTGAGAAGGTCTCTTTCAGTAACCCAAAGGAGAAAGCTTGAATCAGACAATGACCTTGTTAGCATTGTAATCTTAGACTTCCCAGCCTCCAGTACAGTGAGAAAACAAATAGCTTTGTTTCATTTACCAAGTCTGAGATATTTTGTGATGGAAGCCTAAACCAACCATGACACTCATTAGCATTGTTGGACAAAAATAAAACAGATATATGATTACATACTATACTAATTTTATCATAAAAAATTCAAGAGCCAGCAAAACTAATCTTTGGTGATAAAAATCAGAACATAGTAGGGCTTGTGACAGTTTGGCATGAGGAAACTTTCTGGGGTGCTAGAAAAATTTTATATTTTGGCTGGGGTGTACATTACAAGTGTATATATTTTTGAAAACTTATTACACATTTAATGTCTGTATTTCACTGTAAATTTGAATTAAAAAAACCCAGCAATTTTCATGTATAAAATCATGGGCACATATGTTACATTATGAGTATATTAAAGATGTCAAAATGAAAGTTAACATTTGTTATTGATTCTGAAATGAAATGATAAAATTTCATGTAAAAGTCACATGAGGTATGAAAATAATTCAAATCATCCTATGGACATTTGCTATAGAACTGTGTCATAACCATGATCCCTGATAAGTTTTTCTAAAGTCTGTACCTGTTGTATGCATGATGCCTGGGTAATCCTTAGGAGAAATAGAAATTGTCATTTTAATTTCATAGTCAAACTTCAGAAAGCAGAATTTAACCTTTGATGATGATATGCTAATTTTGAATACACTCTTTCAGTCTGGTTACACTATTTCTATATACTGAATTTTCATATACCGGAATTTCCATTCTCATCAATTTGCCTGTGATCTTAAGAGCTAAAGATGTGCAAATTTAACCTGAAAATGTTCTTATTGTCAACTGAAAATATATAGTGTTACATCATGAATTTGCTTATATTCTTTTTTAAGCATCTTTATAGAGATAAAAACAACATGAAATTCATTTGTTTAAAATAGTGTGTCCGATTCCGTGATTTTTCCTATATTCACAGAGTTGTGCAACAATACATAATCTGTTTAGAATATTTTCATCACCCAGAAATAAAACCTATCAACAGTCACTCCCATCTATAGATGATAATTAATCTATTTTTGTCTGCATACTAGTCTATTCTGAGCTTTACATAAAATGGATTCATATGTGGTCTCTTGTGAAATGCTTCTTTTACTTAGAAATATTTTAAATATTTACCAGTATTGTAGCATGTATTTTTACTTTTCTCCTTTTTAAAAAATAATCTTTAATTTTTAGATCCTTTGGATTACAGCAAAATTGAATTGAAAATACAGAATTTTCCCACATATTACTCATCCCCACATACATACAACTTCCCATAGTATCAACCTCTTACATCAGAGAGAATACTTATTAAAATAAATGAACTTACATTGGCACATTGACACCCAAAGCTCATACTTTATACCAAAGTTTATTTTTGGTGTGTGTATTCTATTGTTTGTGAAAAACATATCATACAAAGTAGTTTCACTACTGAAAAATGCTCTGTGCTCCTTCTTTTCATGACTTTATCCCCTTAAGCCATTAAGATTACTGGTCTTTTGTTTTCTCTTTTTCAGAATAGCGTATGGTTGGTGTGTTTTTTAAGACTAGCTTCTTTACTTAGTAATAAACATGTAAAGTTCCTCAGTGTCGTTTTATGGATTGTTAACTCATTCCTTTTAAGCCCTGCATAATATTCCATTGTTTGGATGTACTACAGTTTAGTTATCTGTTTACCACTAAGTGACATCTTAGCTGCTTTCAAGTTTTGGCAATTATAAATTAAGTTGCTATTAACGTCTAAGTGCAAGCTTTTTGTGGATATAATCTGTTTTGAGTAAATACCAAGGAACACAAGCATTGGATGGTATGGTAAGAGAATGTTTATTTTTATTATCTGTTTTTAAAAAAATCTGAAATGCTTATTTGTGTCATGCTAATCTTCTCTGTGTAGCATAGTTCTACTTTTACTACATATGTGATGCCCAAGCAAGCATTAAGTATGCTTATTTTTTTAAGAAACTGCCAAACTCTTTCAAAATGACTATACAATTTTGCATTTCCACCAAAAATGACTGAGAATTTCTATTGCTCCACATCTTCCCCATTCTTAGGTGTTGTTAGTGTTCTGGGTTTAGCTATTTTAATAGATACGTGTAGTGTTGTCTTATTTTAATCTGAATTTCCCTAATGACCTATGATGTGGAACATCTTTTCATATGCTTACTTTCCATCTGCATATGTTCTGTGTTGAGGTGCCTTTTAAGTCTTTGGCTGATTATTTGTTTTTAAAGATTTATTTATTTATGCATATAAGTACTGGGGTGTAGGCCAGAGGTGTGGGGAGGGAGGTGAAAGGATTCACCAGAGACAGACTAGGGAACAGAACTGGCAGATCTAAATACACTTCTAAGGGGAATATCTGGAGAGACAGGAGAGGTCTGCTGCAACATGTGGGTCAGCTTCCTGGCCATGCACTGAACTCCTGCTGCAGTAGATGCAGATAGTGTCATAGTGCTGAGACTTAACCCCTTGTGCTACAGGAAGGCCCTGTGACTCATTTTAGAAACAGGATGTCCTTTTTTTTTTTTTTTTTAATTGAATTTTGAGAATTCTTTGTATGTTCTAGATAATAATCTCTAGTTTTTCTTCTGGGACATCTGAACACCTGAGAGTGACACTTCTATATGTGGGTATTTGTGTATCTGCAACTTTTTGGATTTTGCTAAATTTCATTTCTTTATGTACATGACTAAGTTTCTCTAGAGTCTGGGTAATTGTTCCCAACAGGTGGAGTACTGTGCTGTCCAGGTGCATTTGTAAATGTGTCAAAGTATTTTTACTTGTCATAAACTCTGTGGGCACTTACTGGTATTTAGGAGGGATGTTAAATATGCTGTTGTGCAGTATTGTTCTGGTTGCAGAATACTTTTCCTACTTGTGTCAATAGTACCCCTGTTAAAATGTATTTCTCTAGCTTATCTAAGAATGAAAATGCTATTTATACCATCTGGTGTTTTTACATCTTCAGATATGGCTCATATTGCCATATTCAGCTCTAAAGTAATTGCACCTTTTTACCTGCCATCAATAGTTGCTGTTTTCTAAAACTGGACTCTACATGTATCAGGTTTCAGAAAATCTTTGATTATGTGAAATGATGGATGTTTTACCATGATTGTGGTATCACAAAACAATATATGCATGTATTGAATCGTCATGTTGTTCACCTTTAAAAATCATGTTCATATAACCTAAAAATATCTTTGTCAATTTGATTAGAAAACAACACTTTATTATAGACTTTTATTTTTCTGATAATGAGGTTAAATTATCATTTTTTCCATTTCCTTATTTATGTTACAATGTTGATTTTTTTTTTTAGATATTTTGGCTCATTTTCTCATTTTCCCATAACTGTGATTTGTGGTTACCTTGTCCTTTGATATTTTAACTCCCAATTGTGTGTGTATATGTATATATATATAAAATTATGAGCTGTTTGTTGTTTTTATTTTCCCTCATACTTGCCATTCTTCATTGTCATATAACACAATGTCATACAACTATTGTATGGTTCTTGAATGTTCTTTTTTTCCTTTAACATATTAAGTAGACATACATTTAGTCTTTGAAGTGAATCTATCATTACCAGTTCTTGAGATGTTAATTCTTCTTTAATTCTGTTGTACTTATCTAAGATTTCTATACTTAGAATGGCAGGAAACTTTTTATGATGTTCAGTTAGACATATTGGTGGGGAACTTATAATTATCTAACTTGAATGAAATGTAAATACTCATAAAATATAGCAGAATATGCAGAGAAATACATAAAAACTATTAATTTATAACAAACATTAGATGGGTTACCTAATTAAAAATTTTAGTTGTTACATAAATTTATGTGAGCCATAAACATATAAATAAATACATAGGAATCTATATCTATATATTAAACCAGCCTACTATCCCTGGTTAACTTTGGAGAGATTTTAAGTGTGAGGGATCTTTCTTTTTTTATTTTATGTATTTCTTTATTGCTTGACTTTGTACTAGGCATCTTTTATTGAAGTATAATTAACATTACAAGATATTTCATGTGTGTAGCATAATAATTTAATGTTCATATTGCAAAATAATCACAACAAATATAGTTAAAATCTGTACTTTTCTAACATTTTTTCATGTGATGAGAACTTTTAAGATCTATTTTTTTAAAAATCAACTTTCAAATAACCAATGCAGTATTAAGTATAGTTACCATGTTTATACATGGGCTTTTTTTTTTTAAAAGATTTATTTATTTATGCATACAAGAGCTGGGGTACAGGTCAGAGTCGCGGGAGGTGAGAGGATTTACCAGAGACAGAGTGGGGAACTGAACAGACAGACTGACTGGAACAATGCTGAGGGGAGCAGCAGTCGAGGCAGGAGAGGTCTGCTGCGCCATGTGGGTCCCCTCCCTGGAGGGCGGCAGGGATCAAACTCATGCTACAGTGGCTGCAGTTTGCCTCATAGTGCGTTGCCTAACCTGCTGCGCCACCAGAGAGGTCCTGTACACGGGCTTTTAAAGCAATAAAAAGGTGTTAAAACCACTAATGATTTTAAGATAAAGTGTTCTGCAATTTCCATGATTAGTATTTTTAGTAAAAGTGAAAACTAATAAATTTAAAATGCAGGTTTTGAAAGAACCTCAGAGTGGAACACCTCCTATCCCCCCCACATACCCAGGATGAGGGCATAGGAACAGGTGATGGATATGACTGGAGCAAACCTGCCTCTCACCCAAGACTTGTCCATGAAAACCACCCAAGAGGGAAGTCAGTATACCTGTAACCTCCCTGTGTGTCAGCCTTGTGGAATTTTGGGTTTGTTACAGAGGACCTCAGAGTTTTATGTATTTTAAAACATCTATAGTCATATAGGTTGTAGGTATGATAGATACCATCCACAGCTAGTGTTTAAAAGTCAGTTGAATTTTCTTGTCTCAGCTATCACTGACTTCATGTCTGGTAATCATAAGCTATGTTTAAATTTTTTTCATGCTTGTTCAATGTTTCACAAGCCATATTTGATTCATCCCAAGATAAAGTATAAGAATGTTTACAATAAAAAGTCTTAAACTCTTTTCTTAGTTTATTTTTGATTCTACTTTTAAATTATTTCTACCATATATGCGACCTATGTTATTCACACCAACAAAGTCAGAATGTATATTTTACTGCATTTTGGTACATTAATAGAACCAGAGTAAACTTCTTTTTCTCACTACATACTGATTGAACAATACTTCAGGATATATTTTTTTCCTGCAGTGTAAAATCAAGTCTGTTAGTATCTAGTCTGTGTTTTGTAATTAACTCATCACCCATTTATATTTGGCATTGTAACTCAGCTCTCAGTTCTAGGCAAATAATTTTGCACTGAAAAATCCATTAACCTTCTCTGTGGGGGAGTCATTTTCCTGTAAATTATATTGCCTAATTACCTGATCCTCTGGAAACTAATTCTAAACTTGATCCTCAAAAGCTTAACTAAAATGTTTCTAATTTTAAACTACTTACAGATTACTTCTTATAGATGCCAGATTCAAATAACTATTACACCTATAATTAAGTGACTCAGACAAAACTGTTATTATATTTAGTTGGTATTTATTTGCTGTATACTCATGCAGATCTTGCATGTAGAAAATCCCCCACCTTGCTTGTGGGTTATCAGAGTGTGCTTTGGTGTCCTTGTAAATCACCTTGCCATAGAACAACTTTGCAACAACACAAAAGTGCCTTTATCCAGGCAGTTTTCTACATCATGAGAAATATGCTTTCCAAAAAATAATTGTTATTCAGAATATATTGTGAATTTCATTATCACTTCTACTTAATATTCAGTCTGCAATAACAAATATTTTCCTATGTACAATTTCCTTCTAGTGGCTGGGAGTAATGGTACCTTTCCAGGTATTTAGAGCACACGCATCAGAATAATGGGTGCATAGCATTTGGCAATAGGAGATGAGCATCTAAGAATTAACAATAGATGGGAATTTTAATGAAATGTTTTAGAATATTCTTAAAACTCTTTTGGGAAAGATTGTTTTTGGTAAGAGATATCTCCAAAAGATCTTTTTTTGATTTTTGGCCACATGATTAAAATGCCTTTATAACTGGAGAAAGAAAGAGTAAAAAGAATTTCCCTTAAAATATGGACAAATGCTAAAAACTTAGAGTTCACAAGGTGTTTCTTTATGAATCTGCTTCACGTCTACTGGTCCTTATATTTGATATTTGAAATTTTATACTTCTATGTATAGGAATATAGATGGAAAGTATATATTATCCCTAAACATTTTTATTTGTGTTAATACATAACAAAGTAAAATTGTTCACTATTCAGCAAACATGGATCGTATAAATAATTAATTTAAAATTAAACTTAGAAACTATGTATTCACTTCTGTTTGGACTTTGAGTCTGATTTTGATGATTGATCAAAAATTTGCTCTTTACACAAATTTTGAAAGCAAATACATTTTTCTGTTTTTTAAAAACATAATAAAATGTACCTTTTACAATAAGTTAAATTATCTTCACCACACAGAAAATTTCTAACTATGCAATTTCTTTTTTTTTTTTTTTCCTTTTCTAAAATTGTAACAGGGAGATGGGGACAGGGGACCTGAAGGGCAAGTATGGAGCTGAAATTTGTTACAGATGGTGCCTCCTGGGGGGGAGGGTGGCACAGATGAGGATGAGTAGGACCAGATACAATATAGTGTACTTAATTATTTGAAAAGTCTTCTTCATTATAGGTATGTGGTGTTAAGGATGGGTAAGAGAGAAAGAGGGAGCACAGGAGATAATTTCGTCTTGTAGCAAAAACAAAAACATTAGATATAAAAATATTTTTATATTTGCCTATTTTTCTTTGTGATTATATCTGGATAACAATGCTAATAGAGGTTAATGATTCTGTTACTCTAAACTGTTTAAGTCATTGATTATGCCATGCCCTAAGCTAGGTAGTGAAAACATAGACCCAAATGAAATAGTCCCTACCCTAATACAGCAATAGAACAAAAGAAAAAAATTCAAAAAAAGGTACAAACCCATGTGATCTATACAATATAAAAAGTATGTACATGATATGATATGCCTCAGAGGAGAGGATGATTGGATTCTGTTATAGGGGGAAACCAGGAATGTTTTAAAGGAAAGTATTAGGTTACAGAATTTTGAGTAATGAAGAACGGGATTTCTTGTGTAGAGATGGGAAAACAAGTTTCTCTCTACTCTTGAGGATTTTTGACTGAAATATCCCCTGTAATAAAGAGAGGTTAACAGGAGATAAACAGTTTTATTTTGTAGATTTGGATCCTCAAATATATGAGACCCACAGTAGTAGCCGAAGCAGGAAGCTTTTATGTCATTTTTACAGGGAAACAATACATTTGTGAGGAGTTGACAAGACAAGGAAATTTGGCCTTGGTATAGTAAATTAGTAAAGAAATGTAGATTTTCTCAGTCTCCATTACCTTGAGTTCCTTGTCTCTAATGGTCAGGATGACCCTTTACTTCCTGGGGGAAAAAGGGTACCTTTCATCTGAAGATTTATCGCCTATTTTCGAGGACATACAGAGAACCAGTGTGTTCTTTTTGCACCTTCTGTTTCTTAAGAAACTTTAGTTAAAAATAATCAGTATGGGGACCTCCCTGGTGGCTCAGTGGGTTAAGCAACGCACTATGAAGCAAACCGCAGCCACTGCAGCACGAGTTCTATCCCTGCTCCCGGCCAGGGAGGGAACCCACATGGCGGGGCAGATCTTTCCTGCTGTGCCCGCTGCTCCCCTCAGCAGTGTACTTCAGTTGATCTGCCTGTTCTGCTCCCCGCTCTCTGTGGTGAATCCTCTCACCCCCCCTACACCTCTGGCCTGTACCCCAGTGGTTGTATGCATAAATAAATAAATCTTTAAAAAAAAAATAATCAGTATGACAAAATGACATAATGGGGGAATGGCCAGAACCCGATGTAAAAAGTTTGCACAGGGGAGGATACAACAGTAATAGTAAAATCTTAATGTTAGTTTTCAAAAAGTTACAGGTAAAACAAGAAAATATTTGCATTTTTGAAGTTATTCTGGTTGTAGGAATTATTTGAATAGAGCAGTTAGCAATGGCGTTGGAGGCCATCAATACCTTGTTGCAAGAACCCAGGTGAGAAATAATAATTACAGTACAGAGGTGAGGGAGAGAGAGGAATCTAAAATGACTTCCATGTGTCTGTTACCAACCTAGAAAAGAAATGCAGGAAAAATATGTTTTTGTTTGGGATGAGCAATAATTTCATGTTAAAACAAGTTTTGAAGTTTGTTTTTTATGACATTTTATAAATTACGTGGTGTGTGGGTAAATATAAGTTGGGATACGACTGAAAAAAACAAGATAGAAAACTTAATTTTTCAAATTAAAACTACTTATATTTTTATAGAAGAATAAAGGCATACCAATGGAAACTTGAAAAATGACGTTAGTCATATTGCAATTCATAATGTCATAATTTTTCTTTAGTTGTTACAAGAGACCTGTCTAAATATAGAAGAATCATGGTTGTGAAAAGAGCATCTGGATTTGTTTTTATTCACACATCTCAGCAGACATCTCAGCTTAAAAATAAAATCCCAACATGATTTAGGTACAAAATTAAACACCGAGCCAGGGACTTCAGAGTTAGGAAAGCAGTAGGTTAGACAAACAGTTAAAACATACTGAGTGTTATGTACTATGATGTAGCAAGTATGTTAAGCTATGGGAACATATGGATGAGTTCCACATCCATGGAAGATGTTGGAGTGTGAAGGGAAAGTTTAATGGAGCTCATGACAGAGCTGAGTCCTTAAAAGTCCAGTGGTACAGAGAAGAGAATTAAAAGAAAACTTGGAAGCATTCATACTTCAGCAGTTCAGGAGATGGGAGGCAGATCATTTGACATGTTGAAGTAGACTAGTTGGCTGAGGTCAGATAATATAGTACTTTGAGTGTTACAGTTAGTGCTTTGGATTTTCTTTGGCAGTTAGTGAAACATTATGGGAAAGTATAAAGATAGGTGTCATGTGATGATACTGATACAGATATAATTAACAATATATATGAAACATTAGTACCAGTTTGAAATATGTATTAGAATAATTATGATGAGTTAGGGAGAAGTATGCCTATGTCTATCTGTCTGTCTGTCTGTCTGTCTGTCTGTCTATCTATCTATCTATCTATCTATCTATCTATCTATCTATCTGTCTAATCTATCTAGAGAGAAATACTGTATACATTCAAAGTAAGGAAAGAAACAAACTTGTTTAGGACCTTTTACTGTGTTCACTTGGTTTTATATAAAAAAATAGTCACATCTTCTGAACATTTTACTTCTAAGTATTTGCCTACCACTCTCTTATGCTGTTTCCCAGTTTGCCCTGAAACCAGGACCTAAATCAATGACAACAGATATACCTTCCTTCATCTATTTGGCAAGGAAAAGCATGATATTATGTACCTGACACTTGGGAAACCCATTCTCTTCTGTGACTTTTCATCATGTTTCTGCTGCTCTTTTAAGTCAATAAGGAGATTTATTTTTGTTCAACATTCAATAAATCATTTCTGCAGTCTCACCCTATAACAGATTCTGTGCTAGGGACCATTTCTCATCCTCTGAGCCTCTGATTATATGGAAGCTGGGAGGAAACTGTATACAATTCTTATACATGTATTAATTCAATACAGTGGTGAGGATATAGAAAGATTGTGAGAAAAAATTGCATCATTGATCCTAAAGCTACTAGGGATGCATTATGCACAGTTTCTAGTAAAAAGCTTTATTATATAGAGGTGAAAGAAGAGAGAGGGGAAGTGTTTTGGCCATAATACATTGATGCATGCTTTGTTGTATAGTTTATTTGATCATGTTCTTAGGATTTTCCATCGGATTGAGAGCTTCATGAGAATTAAGGCTTCATCTTTCCTAGTTTTATACCCAGTAATTTACGATGGCATCTGAAGCATCGTGGCTATTCCTAATACCTGTCAATTGTTAACCCATAATCTTTCATTAAAGAACTAACATTTCTATTCATACTTTAATCTTGATAATTTGCATCATAATTGCTGGATCTATATCCAAAACTATATTTTATAATATTATCACTGTAATTATTTGAAAGGTCCATTTCCTGGATGTGCAGTCAATTTTTATTTCAAATTACTGTATTAACAAAGTGATACCTTTCAAAAATGTGTTGTTTGGGAGGTGGGAGGGCTTTTAGCCTATACTTAATGTCCAGTATTCATCTCTCTGTATGAAGACTGCTTGACCAATTCTAATACCTCTCTCCTCCTAATATTACTAATATTACCATATCCTCTACTATCATTATATAATAAAGTTTCACAGAAATGATGTAACTTGTTTAGATAGCTAGGAAAATGTTTTGTAAGAGAAGAAACAATCAAAATACTTATTCAAGGCAAATAGGTATAAACCTATATGAAGCAAGTCCTGTGATCATTACTTCCTACATATTGAAAAGCTATTATTTCAGATTTCAAGCTGTGGCATCTGTAAATATTCCCAGCTCTCTTTAGAGAGGAGGAATTGAGTGTGAATCAGGAAAATGAAAACACTAAACAAATGCTGTGTTAACTGGATCCTATAGTAAAAAATGGGTAATTGTCAGTGATCTTAACAAAAGCCTGAGTAAGTATAAATTTTACAAAACTTTTAAAATGTTTAAGAAAATGTTTTATTTTTCCTCGAGTATGGTTACCCACAGAGCTCAATACCACAGTGGGACAAGGGAAGTCTGAATGGAAGTGGTATAGAAGGTTTTGGAGGGATCATATTTCCTATTTGAGATTATTTGTCTTAGTTAAAATTAAAGCAAAGAAATATTAACTCCATCAACAGTATGTGACTAATATCATCTTATGTAATATTGGACTTACATAAAATAAAGTTTATATCATTAATTTTTTTTATTGAGGTAACATTGATCTAGAATATTGTATGTGATTCAGAGATACAGGTTCACACTGCTTCAAGTATATGTTACCACACCACAAGCACCACCAAGATACCCATAGTCTTCCACTGTAGTCCACTGGGCATCCTATCTAAAAATTGTGTAGATTTATGATGAAATGGACATGTGACTGTATAATGAGATCATCTGCTGGGTTATACAGCAGAAACATATGCAGATTTCAAGGAGGATTCAAAAAGAAGCAAATAACACTATCTAAAAGAACATAAAACAGATATGTAGAGAAAAGGGGAACTACTAAACACAATTTAGGTTCAGAAAGGGGAGTTACTAAGCGCTCTCATACAATGTTTAGTATAGGTTAGGTAAGATGGAAGAATAACTGAAAAAGAAATACCTGAACTTTGTTTAAATTTCAAAATAAACTTGCTAGGTTATATAAATAGAGTCTAATATCCTTAACTAGTTTAGTCTGCTATTAATAGTTTCTTAAGTGAGGAAACATCTTCATAACCTATGTTTTGTTAGTGTGATACAAATACATATTTTATTATTTCTGAAGTGTTTTTATTTTACAAATAAAAAAAACCTCCAGTTTTCATTAATTTTGCAGTCATTTATAGACCAATGTATTTCACTTAAAAAAGTAACTAGTATTTAAAAGAACAAAAATGGAATAAAATATTGTTGATCATTATAACTTCTATCTATTGAAAAGATGGTATCTTGATTATATGTTTTTTCTTTTTACATTTGTGGAAATGGGACTAGACTGGAAATTGAGTGTGTGAAGAGGGATACGTAATCTTGGAGCCAGTCAGCTGACTGACAGCTCTGCCCTTGACTGTGTCCTCTGGATCTTAGGCAAGTCATCTCACCCTGTGGGCTCTGGTTTCTGTTTCTGTAAAGTGAAAGAATAGGCCTGGGGATCCTTAAATTTCTTTCCTACTGGTGAACATATTTGATTTTTTGAGAAAAATCTGCACCTGAAAAAGATCACTTAAATTCACTCAGGTGCAGGTGCACAATTTCATAGTAAATGTGAGAGAAAAGTTTGAGTAGAAAGTATCATAAAATTAAATAGCAATTATTTTTTTAAAATATGTTATATTTTACTTATAAAATTTGGGTTGCTTTTACACTTTGTACTCATTCTTAAAACATGGAATGAACTGGGTTGACTTTTTGGTCATGGTTATGGTCACTAATCTAATACCACAACCCTCATGCATATTTAATATTTCAGCACTATACAGAATGACCATAGGTAAAAAAAGTTTTGCAAAATTTTCTGAAGGTTCCAATAATTTGTCAAGGTTCTCTCTCAATTCCTTGATTGAGGGATTTTCGAGGTGTAGGTTAATTTGTATATGTAACCATTTCACTGACAAGTATTTTTGAGTTATATTCATTCACTCTTTGGTTCTGAAGTACTAGATTGACAAAATGAAGCATTGCATAGTACATTTTTCTTATAGAATATTCCTTGATTTTTTAAAAAGATTTATTTATGCATATGAGAATGGGGGTACAGGCCAGAGGTGTAGGGGGTAAGAGGATTCACCAGAGACAAAATGGGGAACAGAAGTATAGTGCTGAGAGGAGCAGTGGGTGAAACAGGAGAGGTCTGCTGCACTACATGGGCCAGCTTCCTGGCCAGTGAGCAAACGTGCACCACTAGGGAGGCCCAGAAATGTATTTGATTTTGACTAGGAATGTAGGGCTCTTATCCTAGACCCAACTCCTGTTATTTGGAATTTTTCCTTTTTTTTAACCAAAATAAGGCGCAAATGCAGGGGGTAATTCCATCTAACCACCCCACTAGTCTTTCTTCCTGAAGTCTCTGTCTCCCTATGGTTTATCCTGATGATGTCAGCCTGTAATCTGCCTCTCTGACAAAAGGCAGACAGGGTAAGAAAGTCAATATTAGGTGGAGAGAAAAAAGAAAACAGGTTTGTAGATGGAAGGAAACTCCTCAGATGTTATAACATATAAAGTAATGTTTGGATTTATTGTACTCTGAAGACTAGGCTGTTTTTCTGGAGAGAGGCAGGTGAGGGTTAGAAGGAAAAGAAGAGGAAGATGGGGAGGAGAAGGAGAGAGAAGTGAGGGAAACTGAGAAAAAATAGAAATTTTAGTAAATGCATTGAAAAACAAATGTGCAGGGAAACAGAGGACTGGGTTGCCTCTCTGTCTTCCACTAGTAGAAGAAACTGACTCCTAGCCAGTGCTCTTGAATCTGAATCATGGGCAGCACGCTGGCATTTCTAGTTAACTAGAATCACTCTTCTCACGAAACTGTCTTAAATAGATATTTTTTACTTTTGGCCCAGTAAGGAAATGTAGGAACCACAGAATTGTACCTTCACTTTCCTTAGGTTTTTTTTTTTTCACTTTCGGTATGTTTTTCTTTATTTTATGTTATGTCTAACCACATCCTATTTTGTCCTTTTCTGTCTGTATTGGCCTCATTGCATCTATTGTTTTGTGTTATCTGTTGCACTATTTTCATGATGTTGTAGTACTAGATCATTGCTATCTTAAGGAACAGGTTTTTGTATAAGTAGTTATTTATCAGAGTCAACTTAGTTAACTTATTGTCCCTGAATTTTAGAAAACAAGTCAGTTTCCCCAAAATAAACTGGAACTCAAAGACAAACTGGAACCCCCAAATAAGGCTGCTAACCCAATGGTTAAAAGTCAGGGTGAACCAAAAAGTGAACCAGTGTTCTCAATCCCCAAATAACCTCTGAACCTTCCCTCATAACCTGTAAAGGAAGACTTTCTTCAACTCTGAGTTCCTAAGAGAGGAAAGATGGAGAAAGTGTTATGGGAAGAAAATAGCAAGAGGGAAGAGCATTATAAAGAAAAGATTTATTTATTTATGCATAGAAGAACTGGAGTGTAGGTTGAGGTGTGGGAGGTGAGAGGATTCACCAGAGACCCCAGAGTGGGGAACAGAAAAGGCAGATTGACTGAAATACACTGCTGAGGGGAGCAGCAGGTGAGACAGGAGAGGTCTGCTGTGCCATGTGGGTCAGCTCTATGCCTGAGATCGAACTCATGCTGCAGTGGCTTCAATGGCTTCTTGGGTTGAGACTTAATCCTATGCGCTACCAAGGAGGCTCCAGGATGAGCATTTAAAAGAGAAACACAGGGTAAAATAATAGAACAGAAAGGGCTCGTCTTTTGTATTACAAATCTAAAGAGTCTATTAACCTTAGTGAAAAACAGTGATATACAAAAAGTTCATCATCAGCATTGCTTAGGCTACTATGTTATCTGGCAGCATGGACTACAATTTACTCCTTTTTATCTTACCTTTAAGCAAAATGTTTGATATGGAATTTAGAGGTTTATTATGAAATGATTTGTTAAAAACAGAGTGTAGCTATATAGCTACCAAGGAGTTTTTTTTTTTTTTTTTTTTATGAAGTGTTAGTGTATCCAAAATGGATGACTGTAAGCAACAGTAATACCTTGGAAGAAGATACAAATTATACATGACCAGATAAAGAGAGGTAGTAGAAGTCAACCAATAAAAGCTCTCCTCAGGATTTAGTTGCTAAACACTGTAGTATTTTTAAATCTAGATTTTAGTTATATTTTTAATTATTTGCTAAGCATTTTAAAGAAATTTTTGGAACATCTATGGCTAAGTTAATTGTAAAGTTGTACTTCTAATTTTATATGTAATTATATAAAATACTACTTATTTTGGTTATTATGAAGTATTAATTTACTGAACTTTAGTTAATAGTAAGAATCAACTAAATATTTAAAATATATGTGTTTCCAGGAGGGACTTTAATTTTAAGTTATATTAGGTTTGGGTTTCTAACATCAACTCTAGTAATGTGGTATTATGCAATTTAATAGTCTCTTTAAGCTTTGATTATTAATCTGTAGAATGTATTACTGTAAAAATCAACTGAAATAACGTTTATTTTTCATAGTATATAGCAGGTGGAGAGAAAGAAGAAAACAGGTTTGTAGATGGAAGGAAACTCCTCAGATGTTATAACATATAAAGTAATGTTTGGATTTTGGTAATATTTGGTAACTTAATTATAACTAAATCAATAGATTTTATAAGGGTACAAATTTTTAATGATCCACTGTTGAAAGACCTTTATAGAAATTCTTACAATATAAATTATTTAAAAATATAGACTGATATTTTAATAATAAAATTGGTAAAAAAAATTCTGTCTTTAATGTTGAGAACAGAGTTTGGAAACCTTTCTGTGAAAGTGACCAGAAAATAAGTATCTAGCTTTTTGGGGTCATATAGCTTCTCACTTAAAGAGTATCTGTCATTATATTGCAAAATCATTTATAAATGGTGGGTGTATATATGGCATGGCTGTGTCCCAGTAAGTCTTTATTTACATAAACAGGCAGTAGGTCAGCTTTAACCTGTAAGCTTTTCTTTTTTTTCAGTCCTGTTGCAGATTGTCTGCTTTCTGTTACCATGATCCACTTACCTTTCCCAAAATAGAACCACCTGGTTTATTAGTTATTAGAAATAAATATCTGTGCCATTATCTGTAATCTTCATCTACTTACCCTCTGGAAAAATTAATTAGAATTAACCCTGAATTACTTATAGTTTGTTCAAAGACACAAAAGTACAATTATGATACAGTATAAGGCATTTTTTTGTATGATTTGATAACACACATAGTGGGAACTGGTTAAATACCTGTATGAGGCTGTTGCTTTTATCTGGTGTTAGCTGAAGAGAGCTGAGCAACACGTCAAGGTGGGAAAATTATTTTGAAGTAGGAAAAATCAGAGACAAATTGGAACCCACAATCACCACTCCCTACCTCTCGGCCTCCACTTCACTAGTAGAGATAACTCCCAGAAGCCAGCACCCTTCTCCAAGGAGCTGCCCATGTCATCCTCTCTGTCAGGGAATTCAGAGGACAATGTCAGTCGTTGTCTTTAAAGTTTAAACATGACTTTTAAGTTTGCCTCGACTTTTAAAATAGCCTGAGAACAAAAGCTGCTCACTTTAGTATTTTAGAATTTGCCTTCATTGAACACCTACATGTCCTCCATACTTACAGTTTATCTATTAATATGTGAATAAACAAATTAATAGATAATTTGTGAGCTCATCAATTGACCACCAGGAACAAAACTTCTATTCAGACACTCTTTAATTTCAGTCTTCCCTATAGTGAGTCTCTTTTCATTCCTCATTCCCCCCTATTCCATAATCTCAAATTTTTTATCATCCTCAAAAATTTGGCTGGAAGCCCATGTTTTTCTATATTAAAGACAATTATCTGTCTTCAAAGAATCGGCACCATTATTTTTTTTATTAAAATATTTTAAAATTTACATATACTTGTCATTAATTGTAATCCCCATGTATTCCCCATCACCATCTCACCAGTGCACCATCACCTCAGTCCCTCGTGCTCCCATCTTCCCTCAACCCCCCCCCCTCCCCACCAGGTGTCCCCAGTCTGTCCTTGTTTCCTCATTTTTGGTTTTTGAATCGGCACCATTATTTATGGGCAAACCTGAACATGACTTGAGAAAAGAATCACTGGCTAGGGAAGTTGTAATTCTGAAGTTGAATCTGGCTTAAGAACATTCAAACAAATGTTGGTATGATGTTAGTTTCTTTTTATATTTCTTTACATGTACTCTCTCCTGCTTATCCTTAGAAAGCATCCTTTCTACTACTGTGTCATTATGACTAATATCCAAACACATTCAAACATGGGAACAATAACAGGAGAGTGATGTGCCAGAGACAGAGTATGACAATGATGTCAGCATTGAGCAACATAGCTATAGTGCTCTCCTGTGCTGAGGAAGCAATCTTTGTGCTAATAAAAAAGAAAATGCATGCCATCTTCATTGTGAATATAAAGCATCCAATATTAATTGCCATTCTCTTTCTAACATATCACACTTGAAATATATCTTTGACTACTGTCAATAGCACAGTGTTTTCCCCTGATGAGTATAAATCCTGTGAAATAAATCCTTAAGTCCTTGCTAGTCAAAAGGACCTTCTGAACCAACAGCATAAGGATCACTAGAAGCTTGCATGCAGTGTGGGATCTTAGTCCCAAACACAAAGCTGCTGAATCATAATTTACTTTTAATAAGATCCTTTGTCATATATGTGTAAATTAAGGTATGAGAAGTGCCAATTTAACTTTTGTAGTCTTCTCATTCAATTGGATATCATAATACTTACACAAATGATCAAAATGATTAAAAGAGATAGTGTATGCTGGATGGCTGACACAGAAGCCTAAGGTAAAAGGAGGTTTTTCTATACTGAAGAGAATGAAATGGATATTTCAGTTATTCTGACTGATCATGAAGACTAATGGAAGACTTGATTTATTCAAAAGAAACATTGGGAAATGGCACCTTTCCTCAGAGAAGAACCCTGAAAAAAGTATGTCTATCCATATGAATTAAATTTTGAGAATCAGCCATCTCAAGAAAGTCATTCCAGTGAGAAACTGCCTCTCTGAGAAGGGGTGCCCTTTGCCGTTGTTGAGACCGTATTCATTTAGTCACAGTATCAAATTTTATTTTTGGTATGTCTCATTTACATATACTGAGACTTTTTAAAATTTCTACTTAATTTGTTTGTAAGTAAATTTCCAAAAAAGGAAATTAGCCTTTGAAACCTTTGTGGTTATGGTAAACTGTAGTCAGTTCTCTATTCCTGAACTTGAAGACCACAGTGGCAGTAGAAACAAGGTCAACTCCAAGTCCATCAGAAGCTATATATACATCATTCCTTTCATCTAAAAATAGGTAGAGGGCACTAAAGGTCTGTAGAAGCTTTCAAAGTTATTCTTAATCCTAGTGTGCTTATTGTTTGATGATTGAGCTTAATGTAGGCAGATGTCCATGTGCTATGAATAGCTGTAAAAAAAAAAAAAGAGGTTTGAAAAATGCTTTCCATGTACAGTCATATCTACTACAGTTGGTAAATAGCATTCATATCACCACAGGAAAAAGCATAAATTGCAGACTATTCTTTTTCTATGTTAATACTAAGGCTAGCTAGGTATTTATTTCTGTTGCTCACATAAACTTCATAGATGAACATATTGTTTGGGTTTTCTATCTGCTATAAAAAGTAAATGTAAACTTTTAAATACTAACAGTAATATAAATAATAAATACATATATGTAGTACTTCAAATAATTTGTTAAGTAATACTTTTCAATGAATTTCTTCATCGATCTTCCCATATAAGATTGCTAGTCTATTTTAATCTTTTCCACTGGAAGATGTTGTTAAAACTCATCACCAGCTGTGAACCTTACCCTATCCTTCTAATACTTTCAAACCATAAACACTGAAAGATTCTTAGAACAGTGTTTCAGTATTATTATAATCACAATTTCTAGAATTACACATTATAAACACACACATATATACACACACATACACATATTTCTAGGATATGTAAACTATATATGAATATATAATTTCATATGTAGTCCTAACAATGATGATCAAGAAAAGAATTATATTGTATTTATTTGTACCCTTGATTGGTATATATAGAGATTTGCTTCTTATCAGGTTACCTTACCTGGAATATTGCTTTACTTGAAACTAAAGGGTACTTTCTAATGCATTTCACATCTATTCGCCTATCATAGATTATCATACTTTAGTGCACAATAAAAAACATGTTTTAGTTTTATGGCTGCGCTCTGTTTCATGAAAGTGCTAAGCTTAGCAGAATAGCACTGGGATGATCAATGCTTTGAATCTGATAGATTTTATGTGTTTCAAAACAGTGTGGATAATCATAAGGCATGACCTATTTTTGTATGTAAGGCTGTAATTTGCCTTTCTATTATTTAAGTCTCTTGGGGCAACTGAATAATTCTTGGTATTTTTTCATAATAAGTCCTTCGTTAAGTAAACTTAACATAAGTGTAACAAATCTTATTTCCTTCTGATGAAATCCTCATTTTCTTTAAATACACTATAATCACTATAATATACTGATTTTTTTTAAAGTTCCAGTTCTCTCTTCATAATATACTCTAGTTAAATGTATGTTAATAAACTCATCTCTTATACATTTTTGGATTTTTCCGTATTCACATAGCAAACATTTTCTTGGCACACAGAATAGCCTAGAAATGTTATTCTAGATCTCTTTGTCTTTTATTCATTGATTGACTTTTTAAATATATTCTAACTACATAATTTTACATTGATTTTTATTAAATTTTTGTCTAGTAATTTGATTATGTTAGATCATGAAAAGTGCAATGTATGAAATATTAGTAGACATGTTACTTAAGAAAAACAATTCTATGGTCAAATAAATTTGTAAATTTATTTATGCTATGTACCTGTCTTGCAGATTTTCAATGACCATTGAATGAATAGTCAAAACTTCTGAAAAGTTACTCATTTAAGAAACCAATTTTAACTTTATTTATGCAACATTTCCCAAATTTATTACTGAATTATTATCTAAGAAATATTAGTGATATACCATAAAGTCAGTGTCCTGGTTAAAACATTTGGTGAAGTGTTAATTTATCTATTGATCTTTTTTATTTTTATTTGATTTTCCAATAATAATAATTTCAGTTTCACCATCTGTACAAAAATATAAGTATTTGATTGGTGTTATTTATTGAGAATATTGGTAAAAATGAGTGTCATGTAGTTATGAGAGGTTTACCTTAGTTTACTATCTGTCCCACGGTTATACAATATTCTGTGATCTCATTGTTCAATCAGAAATTATTCAGTTACCTGATAAATCACCCATCCTGTATTACTTCATCTTGTTCACAAAATTAGAGTAATATCTGCTGTCTAAAATCATGTTATTAAGTTTAAAAAATGTCAACTATTAGCATCTCTGTTGTATTTGATTGTGCTTTAAAGTCTTAAAACTACAGAGTATACAAGACTTCTTACAGATCATATAGAATTAGATTATTTCTAACTCACAATGGAAATCAGAGTAACAGATCACTAGTTATGTTTTTCTCAACTATGTAATAATAAGGTAGTGTAAACATTTGTCTTCCATTTCATATAGTCTCAAAACATATGCATAAAATGCTACTATTCAGTACTTGGTGGAAGATCTTATTTGAAATTCTACAAGATTACAAAAACCTGAGAGCAGTGGCAATTTCTTCAGAAGTAGAAAAATAGTACAAATTAGTCCATATTGGAAGAGTTTCTGTTTGCTATGACTTTTTCAGTGAAAGATTGCTTTTCTTCTTGATACAAAGCAAATAGGTATATATGAATTCCTTTCTTTCACATATGTATTTGAATAAAATTAATTCCACAGCTGTAAACTGTCTTAAGTAAAATAATAATTTTATGTGAAATCTAAACGCTAAACCACATTTTAAAATTAGTTGTACTATGCCTGCAAAGAAAGAAATATAAATAAAACCCACAAACGATTGGAAATGTCATTAGGAGAAAGGCACAAAAGAGTTATAAGTTTTTTATTTGCCTGCACATGCACCTTGTACTTAGCTCATGTGATGCATTCTTGTCCTTGGTAATTATATTAAAATAACAATACAATGGTAACATAATTCAGTGTATGTTGATATCTAAAACAATGTGATTTTTGTAACAACTACTCCCTAATCACTTTTTTTTGTCAAGCTCTTATTCTTCAGTTATATTGCTACACTTGGCACTATAAAAAATATAGTTTTCTAATCCTTCATACTGTCATTTACTGAGGTGCTTGTATTATGTTACTGCCTCTTTTTTCAATGCCATGTGTGTTGCAGGTAGTAGCAGCATACTAAGAGTTTGCAATTGGTATTAGTGATGGATCCTCCTTTTTTTCACCCCTGAAATTAAAAAATCTTTTGTCAGAATAGCAGTATGTAAGAACTCACAGACATTGATAACATCCTGAGTCTATATTGAGACTGAAATGCTCAGTCCCTAATATGGGCACTAAACATTCTTTTAATTGGGTTTCTATGACACAATATGATAAAACTGTACAAGCTGTGTGTTCAGAAGTGTCCACATTTGTTAGAGAGCTGTAATTTCTATTCTTCAGGAACATCCTGTTTTTATGAGATTTAAATATTATCATTAGAACTTAGTGATTTTTTTATTTGAACAGTTGGATGATGAAACATGCTTACTTTTTCATATTAACTTGTATGAGTTGTGATATTTCTTTTCTCTTTTCAATTTATTTTTAATAAAATTGTATTATTTTGACATCAAAAACTACTGTCTTTCCCAAAGTTTCTTAGGACAAGCACAATAGCCTTGCATTTATTCCTAAGATTCAGGTTATTAATCATTTACTTAACACCAATGAGATACTCTTTTATACACACACACACACACACACACACACACCTCATTCTATATGTTATCTATTTGCTTTTCTAGAAATGAAAATTAGTACTAAAATTAGTATGTGGAAATATTGAGAGTCACATTTCCCTGAGGATTTGAATCTCTGAAAATCTAGGGTACAGGAAAAAACGCAAACAGTATTCTTATCCTAGCATTCAAATAATTTTTTTCGTTCTTCTAAATATGGTGAAAAATCTGGACTGGAATGTTAAGGAAAACAAGAGTCTTTAAAATAGCTGTTTACTCTTGAAGGTGATAGACAGTGTTCATAGTATAAGGAAACCCCGCTACTTAATTACTTTATCTCAGCCATGATCTTTTCAGTATATTTGTCTACAAAATCATTAATCACTATAGTTGAAGCATTTATATATTTGATGTATATTTGTATGTTTGATGTATATTTTTCTATTTGGTGGTATGTAGAACTTCTGAGGCCAAAATTTAATCTTCTCAGTGATCTTTAAAGTTAGACAAAGATTGTTGTGAAGATCTGATAGTTGGGAGACATCTAAAAGTAAGTAAGTATCAAAATAGTATTTTGTATTTATATCTGAAAATCAAAAAGGCAAACAAATAAGTCCACAAAAACAATTTGAGAATTTTCTGTGAATATGTGAGTAAAAGAAAGTATATTAAAATGTATACAAATCAGTTGACTTATGAGAGTGTTTCTTTGTATAAAGCAGACATCTCCCAAAGAATTGTGTCTTATATTACTTAGTTATTTACATATATATAAGACACATACACACACACTTATATTACTGAGTAATATATATTACTTAGTTGGTCATGTAAAATATGCATAAATATGTTAAATGCTTTATCCAAATTCTTAATTACTTCTCAAAGTGTTCTGCTTATACTAGCAATATCAGTATCTTTGGGGAGTTTACTAGAGACACAAAATATCAGGCTTTACACAAACATAGAGTCAGAATTTATTTTTAATAATCATTCAACTTATTCATACACACATTAAACAAGTTCTATATACTTTTCAAAAATAATTTTAAATGCTTTAAAATTATTCTGCGAATTTCAAAGATACTGTTATAAAAGAATTTTAATATCTTAAATATGTAACTAAGTCTTAAAGTTCTTAAGTCTGTAATGTTAATTTTAATATTTTTGATTGATTTATGTTGTGAATTTTCACTTGAAATATCAAAATATATTTAAGATACATGTTATATTATGCATTAAAAATGATATGAGAGAAAAATTGAGGTAAGTTTAAGGATATGTTTTTATGCTTAAAATTCATTATACCACAAGGGGGTGCTAATGCTTTTGATTTGCAATTTTGAAAATTTACATCTAGATAAAATTAAGTTTAAAAAGAAAGGATGGAGAGATTTTTTTGCATGTATATAAAATAAACCCACATAGAACAAAATGATATAGGTTATTCAAATGGGAAACTGGGTTGTAAATTAAATTTTCTATACAAGATTCTTTCATGAACAAGGAATAATTTTAAAACTTACTTGTTATTTCTACACTTTTTTGAACTTTCAACAAAATGGGAAGAAAATGTTTACATGGAAATATAAAAGAACCTATACTATAATGTGAATAGCTCTCTCCTGAGACTAGCATTGGAGATTAATTATTTTTTATATCTTTTTTTTTCATTTCCTTTTCTATTGTTGTCATGAGATATTATAACAGAAACAAAATAGCTATTTTAAAGAAAGGGAGAGAGGGAGGGAGGAAGGATTTAGCACTCATTTGCCAAAATATTTTGGGGTAATATTTAATTTTGATTAAGAATAACAAATTATTTAAGCAAAGAAGAAGCATTTTAGGCCTTGGGACTAGTGTTAAATAATATTTGCAAAGTCATGGTACCCTTGGGGTTTGCTGATTATATGTGGTAGTGCAATGTACAGAGCAGGTTCTCAGTGGACCTGGAAGATGGTTAAAGAAGTCTTGGAGTTCTCAGTGGTCTTTTGAGGCCTTTAATGATGTTTCTACACCATTTGTAGTGAGGCAACAAGGTGCAGGGCAGGCAGGGAGGCCTGGGGGCCCAGGAGGCTGGCAGGACTCCCAGCATCCCCCTTTCCTGCAGGAATCTTTACTCTATCTGGGTTCTCTGGCGTTCTCTCACAGTTTCTTTGTTGGCCTCCACTGCAATCCGCATCTCAGTTCTCTGCTGCAGTGCTTATGCTCTCAATCTCTTGGCTCAATTTTGCCACTTAGGCATGCCCACATCATGTTCCAGGTGCCACCATCAGGCGCACATATATGGCCACAGGAGTTGCTCATTGTTACTAATGGCAGGAGGGCAGAAAAAAACATAGTAACTTCCATTTACCCTACACACACTAAGTCTACAAGGAATATAACATGACTGCATTTTGGGTCCCTACTGAAATCAATGCAGCATTTGACAATCTTTCAATGGAAACCTCTTATCAAGTGAGACTATGCCTAAACTACAAGTGTGTTCCTGTAGCAGGATATACAAATTATTTTAAAATAGGATAACATTGATGTGCTTGTCTTACTAAATCTAGAATAAATTGGTGGTCATTGAGGTAGGTTTCTTAAGTGTGATTGATGTGTTAAGGTAATTCAAGTCAAGGTAAGAAAATAAAGTACAGCAAAACATTTAGTGAAATTTACCTGTGCTTCATTGTAGATAAAATACTATATATTATGTATATGTATATATATATATGTAGCCTGAAGAATTTAACTAGATAGCAGGTTTTGTCCTTGTTTAATTTATCCCAGCAAATTCACAAAATAATTTTTTTCATTTAATTAAAAGATGCTTCCTCTGTCTTGCTATTGAAAATGTGATCTGTAGATGAGCCACATCAGCATCACCTGGGAGCTTGTTAGAAATGCACGCCTGCATCCCATTACATTTGTGGTCTGAAGACTTTCTAGCTGAGAACTTATTTTAAAGATGGGTGACTTGAATAAGTTAGTTTTATAAAAGAATTGCAAATGTAGGGCACATGTGCTACTACTTTCTTTTACTACAACTGAACATACTAACAGCCATCATTAAATGAACATGCTACTCTTTCCCCTTGAATTCAGACTTTGCCTGAGATAAATTTTCAATCCAGCACTTTGAGTAGTCCTAACATAGATTCACATTAAATTCATTCATTATACCAAGTTTAAGTATCTGAGTTTCAGATTATCAATATTATTCACCCTTAGAGAAATCTAAGACACAAATTATTTTATAAAGGGCTGTTCGTAAGAATATTGATATAAGAAGAATTGACATAAATATAGTAGGTAAGATTATTTACTTCCCAAACTGCAATGAGTATTTTGGATAATATCCCCTTGGATCAAGAGTTTATTTTTTTCTTAACTATCAGAGGATTAAAGAATATGAGAAATCACCCAGGCCCTGCCTCTTAAATTTATAAGAAAATATGAAGAGGATGAAGAAGGGAAGGGAGGAAATCTAAAATGCCTATTTAAAATACCTATTATTAAAATACCTGTTAATAGTTACATTACTTTAAATAATGTTACATTAATGTGTTATCATTTGACATGAGATTTTATTCATTAGAAATTAAAACTCAGCTGATTTTATAGTAAACATTATCAATTCAATTATGATATTCTTATGACTCCAATCAGGTTGATTGAAGTTCAAGGCATGTGCTAAGTGTAACAATTAGGTTGAATAAAAGGACAGAGTTCACAAGAATTTAAATGATAGAAAATTTGAGTCATTAGCTTATGTCTACCATTATAATCAGTGAGTGTCTAATATTAATGTCATGAGGAGTTGCTGCTGATCACTTCTGAGAAAATAAGAAATTAAAGAATTTTTATCAGTTATGAATTTAAGATTGCATATTCTCACAGATAACTTTTCTTGTGAATAATGAAAGAGAGATTGGTTTTTCTAAAGATGGAGATACCTAGTTGCTAGGCTTTAAACACTATTAAGATCAGGAATGAAATCTTTTTCTAGTCTAGAGGCTAAGTGTCAAGGCATGTTCTTCCAATACCATTTTTGTCCTTAATTTTATAGTTATGTCCCTTTCCTTTTCAGTTTTTTGAGTATGTTCTCTTCAATTTAGATATGATAACTCTTTCAATGTTTCTTTTGCAAACTTCTTCATGTCATGATTATGTGAGAAGGCTTTTATTTCTCCCTCATAGGTGAAGGAGAGCCTTGTAGGATAGAGTATTCTAGATGGCAGTTTTTAATCTTTAAGTGTTTTGGTCACATCATTCCATTCTCTCCTTAGTCTTTCTTCAGAGAAATCAGATATAAGTTTGATCAGGGTTCCTTTCTAGGTTATTTGCTTCTCCCTCTAGCTAGCTTCAATATTCTTTGTCTTCAACTCTTGAATGATTCACTACTTTGTGTCTTGTTGTACGTTTCATTCTGTTTAGGTGTCCTGGTGTTATTTCAGTTTCATGGCTTGTATATTTAGTTCTTTATGTTTGGGAAATTTTCCTTTATTATTTCTTTAATTAAATTTTCTCTTCCCTTACTCCATCCCCTTCTGAAAACATTTTATATTGCTATTTCTCATGGATGATTCTCAAAAGTATTTCTTCATTCTTTTTTTAATATCATTCCTTCTTCTTCCACCTGGAAAATTCTTTGTGCATTATCATCTATGAATTCACTGAGTTCATCTTCCATTTGTTATATTCTACTTCCATAGCTTTCTCCAGAATGTTTTATCTTTTGTATTAACCTTCTTACATCCTGCATCTCCATTATTTTTTAATTAAATCTTCTATTTATATTTCTGCTTGTTAATTTTGTTTCTCAGTACATTTGTTTTTCTGAGATTTTTTTTTGTATTAGAGCTTTTCTAAAACAAATGAGGTTTAGTTCCCCTTCAGTTCACCTTCTTGAAAAATAAAGATGCTAGGGACAATATGGAAATGGCACACGCACACTACAATCTGTTTAACCAATTCCATACTCATTGAAAGTGGTTTTTATGAGTGTTTATGAATCTTAATGTATATTAACCTCAAAAAATTCTAGGTGTCCCTCTACCGTATGACTATGAATATGAACTGTCACGTGAAGGTGACATTTGTATTATGGAAGAATAAATAATTGAAAATTACTGATGTAGAATGTTTATAACAATACTTGTGGATTCATAGGCTATCATTGGGTGTACTAATTCTTTTATATTATTCAACAAATATTTATTATATGCCTACTGTTTGTAATGAGACACATAGATAGAACTAGAAAATCTTTCTAAATATATCTTCAAATACATTTGAAATATGCTCCCTTTTGCCCTCTGAACTCACTTAAATTATTACAAGAAGTCCTCCATCCTGATAGAATTCTCTAGAGCAAAAGGAAGTTGAATGTAACCAGATCAAAGAATGAATGCAAACAAGGAGATTTGAACAAAACAGTATTCATCTCAGTGTCCATTATCCTCAGTAGGGGTGTTACTTTGCCCCACCAACTGAGATGTATATATCTTTATATAGAAATCCTACTTATATGCATATAAATATACATGTTCATATATGCAATGTCTGGTCTCTTAGGCACTGATAGCACAGAAAGAGCAAATGCTGCAAAAAGAGAACAGATGTGAATCATTAGTCATAAGTATGGCCAGGATCAAGGTAAAAAACTGGGCAGGTGGAGTGTTCTCTCTGACAAAGTAGTCCAAAAATCTGGAAAGAGAAACATTGTTTAAAACATAGGACTTAAAATAAATCATGACTGTGACTTCCTTAGTCCTGGTTTTCTTCCTTTTCTTTTTAAAACCTGGTTCTTATTGCTTATAAATGGAATATTTGGCATGAAAAAAATAATAAACATGAATTGAGCTGTGATGGGACTTAAAGGATTTTAAAAGAACATAGAATTAGATATAACTTTTTCTCCCTCTGCCTCTGCAGTTTATTAAATGTCATACCATTGTCATTTTTGTGGTGATGTGGAAATAAAACTAAATGGAAAAACAGAATTTCTAGAATGTTATGCAAAGCTAAATTTTGTAGACTTCAGGAAGTTACTCTAGCTTCGAATATTAATATATCTAAACTAAGAACCTTTTTAATTATAAAATTCTGTCTTTACCCTTGATGCTTAGCATAGGACTGTAGGCAGAAACTTGAAAGTTAGTTTGCCCTTAAGGCCCTTGCAATTCAATTCTTTGAGCAAAATGAGGATACAATAGCAGTGTCATGGGTACATCTGTAGATGAGAGAATGAAAACCAGTTGCAATGTTTAGGGTAGCTTCTTGGAAGTGACATAACTGTGAAAAAAGCCCTAAAAGTTACAGATTAATTTTAAGGGGTTAATTTGTGGATTTGGTTTGATCAAATTAAATGGTTAAAAACAATCTGGAATCTCACATTGATTAAGATATATCTTAGGTAGAAATATTGAAGAAATTGCTATGTAATAGTTTGGATTTTGCCACGTTACCTTTTTATTGTTATCTATCACTGCATAACAAATTATCATAAAACCTAGTATCTTAAAACAACAAATATTTATTATTTCACAGTTTTGGTGACTCAAATTAGTTGGATGGCTTTGGGTCAGGGTTTCTTAGTGAGGTTAGGTCAGGATGTCAGCTGGGTTTGAGTGGGGCTGACGGATCTGCTTCCAAGTAGGTTCAGTCATATGCCTATTGGCAGGAGCTTAAGTTCCATTCAACATGGATGGTTCCATAAGCCGCTGAAATGTCTTCATGACATGGCAGCTAACTACTTCAAGGGTAGCCATTCCAAGAGGAGAGAAAGAGAGAAAAAGGAAGGGGGAGAGAGAGAGATGAGAGACACAGAGAGACATGCACAGAGAGAAGGCACAGTATCTTTAGTGAGCTAGTCTGGTAACAATTATCACTTTTGCATATTGCTAGTCACTCAGTTCAATTATCATACGAAGTGGGAAGGAGTAGGTGTGACTACCCGGTGTCAGGGTCACTAAGAGGTATCTTGTATGCCGGCTACCACAAATACTAGTGCAAACTACAATGCATAGTAAGAACAGAATATGGGTAAGATTTTGATGTTTTGTTTGTGTGTGTATAGTTGAGAAAAGAATTTAATTTTTTGCTGAGAAGAAGAATAAATTGATAGGTCAAGCTAATCAATTATTAGGAAATAGATCTTAAACAGAAACCATTAAAATGGGCTACGTATTCAGTTATGCTGTATAATTTGTTAGTTTAGGGACAGATCTGATAATTAAGTGCTTTAAACTTAATTTATGAGAGATATAAAATATTTCTGAAATACTGTAGAAATCTTTCTGTGCCAAGAAACCTTGAAGTTTCTCTTTCTACTTAATTATATTAATATTTGTTATAGAATGTAGGTTCTTGGAGCACATCTGCTACCTTAAGAAACTTCTATCAGTGTATTTCCAACATTTTTAATGATGATTTATAGAACTTAGTTAAGTTTCTATATGAATAATAAATGTAAGATGCCCGTTTGTCTTTGAGCCCATGGACACCCATGGTGTGGGAAATTGACTTGACTCCAAGGAATAATTTCATACTAAATAGATAATCCTGTGATACTCTCTTCCCTACCATAAGCTTTGAACTTAAGTGCTGAATATAAGAATGATCAGGCTAAGGTTGTATTAATACACTAATTCAGCATTCAAAATATGTTTTAAAATGAATATTCTGTTCCAGCTATAATGCTAAGAAACTGGTGTGTAACTATGGTCCCTGTCCTAAAGGGTCATGAGATTCTAATAGAACAGTAGTCTCCAGCTGTTCTGGATTATGCCTCTCCCTACTTTAAAGGGGGAAAAAAAAGTAATACATGTATATATAATTACTTAGAAATTATCTACATGTCCTCTGTCATCTGTAATCTTTGAGTGAAAAATAAGCATTTAATGTTAAAAATCTGCACTTATTGTCAAATGTCATTAGACCTTTTTTTTTTTTTTACTGCTTGATGAGACTGACAAAGTCTTATACTTATACTGATCTTTGGTTATGTTTTAATTGCTAGTATTATCTTTGATCTGTAGCTTTTATTCAGGAACCTTTTAAGCTCTCTGTTTTGTGAAGCTGGTTAGTTAAAACTGGTAGATCCACTTAATCCCCTTAATCAGGCCAAATTGTAATGCCTTTTAACTCACCAAAGACAGATGAAGAAAGGTACAGTGCTAACTGCTCTGCTCTGTGAGAATCCAAATACCTCTCAATGTACCTCATGTTCTTTCCCTGAAATGTGACCTTAAGACATGAAGACAAAGTGAGGGTACCAACACTGATCTATAAATAGTTTCATTTTTTATTTCCTTTTTGAATAAATAAAATAATCTAACATGTTTAATATTTTCTTCTATTGTTTATTGAACCATTTCATGGTTAAAGAGTTTATTTTACTCTGGGGGATGAACAAAGAAATAGACATATGCCGCTCAAATCAAGAGTTAGTAAACTAAGGCACAAAGTGCAGATCCTACTCTTTTTTTTGTAAATAGAGTTTTGTGGTAGCTCAGCCATAGACATTTAGTAGCACTTTTTCTATGGCAACTTTCATGCTGAAGTGATAGATTTGAGCATATGCAGCATAAACTCTATGGCCTGCACAACTAAAAGCACTTACCATATGGCCCTTTAGAGAAGTTTGTCAGCTCTGTTCAAGGAGCTTTAAATAAGTATACAGAGTAAATGAGTGTCAGGTAAATTTGAAGACAGTGCATCTTACTGATTTAAAGCCTTTGTTTAATCACATCTCTGTTAAAACCAACTATTGTGAGCCCTGGTCTTATGACTCAAACTAGTTGCTTAATTTCTTGAAGTCACACTTCTCTATAATCTATTGAGATTATTTTGAGTATGAAATGTTGTGTGTACAGAGTACCTAATACAGAAAAGTATGTAAGCTATCATACTGACTATGGATAAACTAGAAAACATTCTCTGAGGTCCCTTCAAAATCAAGGATGTATAGCAACAGTTACCTCTCTCCCTATCTATAAATGTTTTTCTCTCATTTATGTTTCATTGCACATGATCTCTCTACTTTCAAGAGAGATCTTTCATATTAGATATTGATATTGATATTATAGGCATACAGAATTAGGAAAGAAGAAAAGGAGGGAAAAATATTACAATCCATGGCATGACTTTTAAATTTCTCAGAAACAATTTTCTTAAGAAAAATGTGTTTGTTACTCTTCTTTTTCATTAATCTAAAGAATTTAGCCTTTGAAGCAGATTGTTGAGTTGTGCTATAGAACCTAGGTAGTGAGATAGCAAGATTCTAATTAAGGGAAGTATTGTCACATAGGAGCCGGAAGATAGTAGGAAGTAGAAGAGAACATGTATATAAAAGAATCTTAGTTCTTATACCTATTAGAAGCCAACTTCAAAAGGTAAAATCATTAAATGATTGAAATTAAGATGAGTGAAATCACTAAAATAACGAACTAGGTGTGGAAACACCTGTGGATGTGAACCTGAAAATCAGTGTAAGCTCAGCCTCTAGAAGATGCCCATTCCTTAGCACATAGTTTTGTCCAAATATGATGTGAGAGCAGTAGGGCCTAACTGGCAGAGGGGAATGTCTAAGTGATGGACCTGAGGCCATTCAGTCTCCTCACATATAGCATTTGGCTAGTGCTATCTATCTGCACCCAGAGATAGTTACATATTGATAGTTGAGACAGCTGGTGGACCAGCAGGTGTCTGAGTTAAGAATGCTATAATGTATGAGTATCTTTATTGTAGTCATGGGCACCAGAATAATATTCTTTAAAAAACCCATATGAGATCTATCCCACCAAGGATACCAGGAACACAAGACCAGGATCAAACCAGTGACAAAACAGAAGAAACATCTGAGAATAGATGTGATACTTCCTTTATTGCTGCCACAGGGTCTTGAGTTCATCCTTCATCAAGGATGGGAGGAAAATATAAATTGAGATATTACATAAAAGAATCTAAGTCACTTCATTGGAAATGTTTAACTGAAAATCCTCCAGTTTCTTTATTTGACAAAATAATGTTAATCATGGTTTCTTTACTTTTTCATTTCCAAGTAGGATAGAGACCTTGAAAGGAAGACTAGATATGAAATACAAAACAAAAACTATACTATCTTTGCATGTTTGGGCAATATCAAACAAAATTTTAACCATTCAATAAGATTAGGAGTCTGAAAAAAATCTGACATTACTGTTTTAAAGATAATTCTGTACCCCATATTACTGAAGGGAATGGAGGAATTTTGAGAAGTGAAATCAATAGGTGAATCTTCATGTTACTTATTCTACTATTAAGGGATATTTCTACTATCTTGTTTAAAATTTTTGTTCATTTCATTTTTCTTACATACTTTCAATAGGATGAGTCAATTTTACTTGAGCTGATTAAAAATGTATACATTCTATCTTCAGCTATTTCCCCCTATTTTATTAGCATAAATGCATATTTTTATCTTCCCCTACCAATATTTGAGCTAACATAGTGTTTACTTGCTCTTACTTCCAACTTTATTTATTCTGGTTTCATATAGAATTGTTTTTAGTTGATTTTTACAATTGTACTTGTTTGTTTACAATAAACTTTCCTACATAATTAACTTATACTCACCTCCCAAACTCTTAGCATTCTCTCATAATTCATTTCTCTCTTTCAAGAGGCTATAGTTGATAAACTGTAAGCCCTTGTACATATTTCTTTTAAAGTTTGCCTTTTCTTTTTCATGAAGGGTTTACTGCCAGAACACAGGCATCACAAAACCCACAGCTAATCTAAGCCAAAATGGGAAAAGAAGACACATCAACATCATTGTCATGGGACTCATCAGTTTGGAGAAGGCTAGCACTATAGTCTTCTGGTGTACAAAAGTGGTGGAATTGACTAAAGAACTATCAAAAAATTGCGAAGGAGATTACTGAGATGGAAAAGGGCTCCTTCAACTATGCCTGGTCTTGGATACATTGAAAACTGAATTTGGAAATTTGAGACCAGCATTATATGACCATCAATAATGTCCCACCAAGAAATTTTTACAAAACATGAAATTTTTACAAAACAGAAATTTTTACAAAAACATGGTTACAGGCACCTCTTAGCCTCGTTGTGCTATCATGATTGTTGGGTGCTGGTATTGGTGAATTCGCAGCCAGTATGGCAAGAATGGCAGAAACATGGCCTTACTACTTACACACTGGTGTGAAACTAATTGTTGTTGTAGACAAAATGGATTTCACTGAGCTAACCCATAGAAGAGATACAAGGAAATTATTGAGAAAGTCCTTATCTACATTATGAATATTGGCTACAATCCTGGTACTGTAGCATTTGTGTCAATTTTTGGTTGGAATGGTGATAATATACTGGAGCCACATGCTGATATGCTTTGGTTCAAGGGATGGAAAGTCACCTGTAAAGATGTAGTGCCAGTGGAACCACACTGCTTGTGCATCCTGCTACCAGTTTCTCTAATAAGCCCTTGCACCTGCCTTCAGGGCGTCTATAAAATTGGTATCAGTGCTGTCTCTGTGGGCTAATTTGAGAATGGGCTCTTCAAACTTGGAGGACCTTTGGTGATCATCTTTAGTCCAGTGAATGTTACAGCTGAAGGAAAGTCTGTTGAAATGCACCATGAAGATTTGAGTAAAGCTCTTTCTGGGCTTCAATGTCAAGAACATGTCTATCAAAGAAGTTCATTGTAATGATTTGTTTGATGACAGCAGAAATAACCCACCAGTCAAGCAGCTATCTTCATGGCTCTTTTGATTATCCTGAAGTGTCCTGACCAAATCACTGTTAGATATATTCTTGCGCTGTATTGCACAGCTCATGTTGCTTTGCTTTGCTGCTGTCTCAGGCTGAAGGAGAAGATTGATCATCACACAGGGGAAATCTGGTGATGCTGCCATAGTGGATATGGCTCCTGGCAAATGCTGTGTGTTGAGACTACACTGACTGTGCCCCCTCTGGACCAATTTGCTGTTTGTAACATGAGATAGACATGAGATTGCCATGGATGGCGTCAAAGCAGCAGACAAGAAGACAGCTTGAGCAAGCAAGTTCACAAGTCAAACAAGGAAATTGAGAAGGGTAAATGAATATTATTCCCCAATAGCTGATTAATACTAGTCTCTATCAGTAGTAGAAGACTGGCCTTAGTACTGTTTATGTCAAATGGCCATTTAAGTTTAATAATAAATGCTGGTTAATGATAACAATTGTAAAACCTTCAAAGATGGAAAGGAGAATGTTTTATACACTCTGGGTGTGTGTGTGTGTGACAGTTTTAATGTATTAGTTTTTAATGTCAGTACTTTTTAATGGAAACAACTCAACCAAAATTCTATCAGTTTTGAGACCCATTAAAACAAAATTTAATGAAAAAAAATTGTCCTTACATTAAATCAATGATGAACATAAAATTTTAGTTTAAATAATTTCTTTTGAAAATATATAAACATTACTGAGAAGTATGATGGTGTTTTGATTGTTTCTTGTAGCTAATCTACTTTTGATCCTCAAAGCTTTTAGTATATCTGTGCAATTAGAGTTTTTGCATTTCCTCATCATGATCTTATGCGAAGGGCAAATTCTTTCCTTTATTTTCTTTCTATTTCTCTCACACTTGAATCTGAGGAATTGCATCTTCATGGAAAATTTGGGGCATTATTTCTTCAAATATTGACTACTTCCCAGACTGTTTTCTTTTCAGCCAAGTCTTCCACATTACAGAAGTTGATATTTCTGTTTAGATTGTCCACATATTTTTTATTTTTTCCTTATGCAAGTCATTTTTATCCTCTTCTGAAATGTTTGACAAAGATACGTAAAGCTATTTCCAAAACACTGATTGATTCTTTTGTTTTTATCTATGCTTATGTTTAACAAATTCAGCCATTTATTTCTAATACTGTTTGCTTCAAATGGTCTTTTTTCTTACAACTATTAATATTTGTTTTGTGACATGTTTCCGATATCTCTCTTTCTCTCAGAGGACATACATTAAGTTTCTTATGAATTTTCGTTATTTGGTATAGATTATTCATAGTAAACTTTCTTTAGTATGGATTATCCAATTTGTATGATTTTTTTTTATTGTATATGCCCCTTGAGTGCATTTATATTATATTCCATTTGGCAATGTGATTGAGACCTAGGTGAAATGGCGAAAGTTCATACCCCATCTCCAAATAAATTTTTGGAGTTGAGTATGAAGGTGGGATAAAGAAACTCAGGTGTTGCAATGTTAGCTCAATGACAACTTCATTGGATTACCATATTCCTTGGACACTTTTCCAAGGCCTCTCTCATCTTATGTTTAAATATCGTGGTCTTGCTCTGAACACATTTACTTTTAGTTATTTATGTGCTCTCAAAATGCAAACATGGATTTAAAAAACTAAGAAAGGCTGGAGATTCTTGGCCTACTTTCAAGTTAATAATGCAGTCTGCTATAGTTTCATGGATGCTAGCAGAAAACATGAGACTGTATTATAGACAAAGTCCCATTCATTGTTAACAGCAATAGCTGTAGTCATGTACCAGCATTTTTTTATGTTAATAACTTAATCCTCATGCATAACATGATGAGTCCAGGTGACACCTGCACTTATATGGGATACACACACACACACACACACACATTAAAAAACAGACACCACACCTAGGAAATACTTATTTGTGATAATGGGCTGAAAGCAAATCTTTTCAACTTTTTGTCCTGGAGGAAGATATCATCTCTAAACATTCCTGCCCTCTGAACCTTAGTAATATACTTTTGAACTATACATTCAAAGTCTGTGCACTATACAGACTTCCATTTAAAGATTTTTCTGGATCAAAACACAGTAGAGTATAGGAGTGTAGTTATTTTAATTATCAAAGAATTTCCCAGTTTGTACAGTTATGGGTCCTCATTGTACATATAGTTGTATGAAACATTTAAGTCTTTAAAATATTTTCTACTGAAGATTAAAATTTGATTTTTTTAATAAAATATCTTGCAGTTATATTGCTCCATGATAACACGCACAATTTCATTGCTACAGTTCACATGGAGGTAGAAAGTTTTTGGTTTTCCTAGGAATTCTTAATGAGACCACCATCCTGCTCAAAAACATACCATATGCCTATAGAGTAAAACTTCCGAAAACTCAGTCATTGTTTAAAAGGGCAAAGATGAATGAAATCTGAATCATTTCAAATAGAATTTTTCTTTTGAAAAGTACAAGAACACAAAGGAAACTCAGAGGGAAGCTGTCAAATTAAAGTCCTGATCTCAGAACATCAGAGATACTACAATCCCTGTCAGGATTTTAGGTGAACCTACTTTCATGAGGTTGCTCCTAAGGTCAGAATAACCCCCACCCACTCCATGGAACAAGGAGTGAAGGGGACACAAAGGCATCTGGAGTCAAATGGAAAGCAGGGTTATGTGTGCTCTCATATGGTTTCCAGATTGACTTTCTGACTCCATTTCTATGCCTGGAATTATTCTATATGTATGAAATGAGGGTGTTTATTTTAAGATGATTTTATAGAAAATGTCTATCTTTTAAACAAAGGACCTCATCCATGTGCTTTGGACTAGTATTTGAATTATAAGTAAGAGCATGACCTTCACATTGAAAATTCATTTGTCTATTTTTCTAAGTACAGATCCTGAGAAATCAGAGGAACTTAAATAGATGTATCCTGCAGTTCAGATAATATATATGCCAAATCAGTGTGTGTGTGTGTATACTGATAAAGGAAATTTAAATGGATTTGTTCCCTCATTATTTTGGCATCCAAGGAAGAATCCCAAAGGGACTCTCATTGCCAGAAAATTGATACTATAAAAGCAATTTTTTCTCATGTTTCAGATAATACCTTTAAATCCTACTTTAAACCTTAAAGTAATATAACTGCTTGGAAAAAGTAACGTTATTCCTGTTTCTTGTCACAGTCTGACAGCCAGTAGCACATATGTCTTAGTACTTTGTTTATACTGATAAAGAGAAATGAATGTGAGAAACACTTTATATTAAAACCCCCAATTTTTGCCTACCCACAACGAGTTATCATTAAATATTTTTGAATGATCACATTTGTCTTTACTACATAAAGAAAATATTTTGAGCACCAACTGTGATAAAGTAATTTATAAATTCAAAATAATGTTAGTTATTATTTAAAAAAATTAAAAAGTCATGTTAAGCTAATATGACCACTTGGGCATATGTAAGAACTTCCTCTTTCCTCATTCCTTCTCATACCAATTAAAATAAACAGTACATAACTACTGACAACCAAGGAAGATGGCCCCCTATTTCCATAATACTTGAAGCATTTCTGTGAGAAATAATGTAAAGATCAAAATAAACACTCTACAGATCAGCTTCAACTCCCTTTCTCCCTTTTCTAGACAGTAATACACTATCCCATTAGTATTCCCAAAATGCTAAAGGAGTGAGGGATCTTTGATAGTCTAACAGCATACCAGTTGTGATTACTTTTGCTTCTAAAGATAAAAACAATGGCTGGCAATAATTCTTGGGAACCAAGGTTTATAAAAATTATCTTCGATATGGTAAAATTAAGTTTTCAAACTGTGAAAAGCACCAAGGGAAGAATCTGTAGCAGAGCTCACCTTGCTGACATACATAGATGTAGAAATCGGGGTCAACAAACACAAAAATGAAACTAGAAACCAAGTAAGATATTCATCTCCTATGATTACCTGTGGTACCATTTCCTCCCGATTCTAAGAGTTTTGGTTCATTAAATTTTCTTTCAAAAGACCTTCCTTTTCAGTTGTGAAAAGAGAATTCAGTTGTGTAAAGTAGTCAAGCATTGAATGAAGGAATCCAAAGCAAGTTTGTTTCAAGGAAAGTATCCAATATGAATAGAAAATCTCAAAAATATTAACATAAAGAAAATAAAAATGTCCTAGACTGTAAAATAAATAGGAGAAACTAATAAAAACAGGGAGAGGATTTACTATTGATAAACTGACAGGGTTTACTATATAAGATATTTGCTTTGTGTTTTCAGTATTGAGAAAATATGGCATTCATAAAATGAGATAAAATAGTATATGAAAGAACAACATAATGAAATTTAAATGGAATGGGAGAAGATAAAGGAAAAGTAAAATAGAACAAGATTATGTCAGTACATAAAGAGCAATCTAATTTCTGTACATTTTCATCAAGAAATATAAAAACCCCCTTCAAGATAGCCTTAAAAAGTAAAACTGAAACTAATGGAAAGTAAAAGAATATATATATATATATATATTCATGATATTAGGGATAAAGTTGTTTTGGAGAGGACAAATAATGCATCAATCATTTTCAAAAAGTAGCAAGTTGAGCATGATCAAAATTAAAAAATTCAGCTTCCCAATAATCATGTTTACTGGAGTACAAAGTAGGAAGAGGGACCAATAGACTATGGTGGAGAACTAAGGTTGTCTTGGTGATGAGTGGATATCTGATCTCTGTGGATATCTGTGGGGGTATGAACCTGTGCATTTGAATCATACATACTGTTGTAAACCAAAATTACCTCGATATAAAGAAAATTCTGAATTCATAATCTACTGGTGGGAATGTAAATTGATACAACAATTTTTTTAAAAAAATAGTACCTTTAAGAATATGTAAAGGTAAAAGGAAAAATAAGATAAGTATATACACATATATGTGTAAAGAATATGTAAATGACTTACATAAAGGCATGAATACATGATCAATGTAACTAGGTGATATTGCAATATTTGGATCAGTCATCTTGATTGGTTTTTAAAACTCATGATAAAAAGAACCTATTATTTTTATCTATTACAATTTTGTTCTTTCCTTTCTGAAGTTCTAATTCTTCTTTTGTGATAATTTTCTATCTGTTTAGAGAATTTTCTTTAGCCATTCTTTAAGGGTAGATTTGCTAGTAGCAAATATTGCTTCACTTGAAAATGTCATTTCTTTTTAATATACTTTTGATTGATAAAGCTTTGCAATGGACAGTTTTTTATTTTCAGCACTTGAAAAATGTGTTTATTTCTTTCAGTGTCCAGTTTTATATAACAAACTCACTGTTACTTGAATTCATGTTCTTCTAAACTAAGTCATCTTTTCTACAGGTTTTTAAAGATTTTTTTTCTTGGTCTTTAGTTTTTAGTAATTTAATTGTGAGGTATCTTGGCATGGGTTCCTTTTGAGCTTATATGTGATTAGCTCATATTCCTGAATCTGTGGGCACAGGCTTTTCATGGATTGGAATGTTTTCAAATATTTTTTTCAAATACTTTTTAGTACCATTCTCTTTCTCTTCTCCTTCATACCTATAAACATTTTGTATAGTTTATAGGTCCCTGAGACACTGTTCACTTTTTTTCAGTTGATTTTTCTTTGTTGTTAGAGAAATTCTACTGATCTGTTATCACATTTACTGTTCTATCTTTTATAATCTCCACACTACTGTTGCTCCCACCTATTATATTTATTTCACTTACTATATTTTCACTTCTTGTTTTTACTTGATGCTATCTGTTGTTTCTTTACTAAGATTTTCTATTTACTTCACAAGAATTGGGAAAGTGTATCGTTGCTCAATGAGTGATTTTTGAAGATGGTTGATTTAAAATCTTTGTTTGATTATTCCAATATCTAATAATTTCAGGGTTGGTGTTGGTTGATTATGTTTTTTCTTTCATATTATGATTTTGCTCATTCTTGGAATGATGTATGATTATTTTATGTGTCATACATTTTGTATACTATACTATGATATCGTGAAAACACTCTTACCTTTTCTAACTGGCAGCCTCCATGTTAAGATAGAGCCAAAGCACATAAGCATATGTGCTTAATTTCTCCATGGGCCCTGAAAATACCACCTGGCAGAAGTGGAGCACCTTCCACACTGTCTCCATGAAGATACACAGAATGGAAGTTCAGCTCACCCTTCAGCCATGTTGATAGTTTTCTTGTGAGAGTAGGGCACTGACTCATATCATCTCATTGACTCCAAGTGGGGTATGTAAGCCCACTGACATCCTGGGGGTGGAAGCGAAGGACTGACTGAAAATCTTATTGTTCCATGGTGGGCATGAAAATTTATCCCAGTGAGTTGTGCTGGTGATCCAAGGGAAGGAAGGGGAAATGTGGAGTCTGATAGCCCACCTCCCACCACCTCATTCTAATGCATTGATCCTACTGTTGTGGAGGTTCAGCTTCTTGCTGACACTTAATGACACCATTTGGGGGTGAGTGAAGCAAAATAGTGACTAATCCTGTCTTACACCACCTTCTAAAATCTCCTGAAGTGTTCCAGGGTAGAAGCTCACCTTATCACTGAGTGACTGATGTTACATTGTTGCTGAATGGGGGATAAAACAACTCCCAACATACCACTGAAACTAGAGAAAAGAGGAAGGTTTTCTCTTAGCTTTTGGCTGGTGTGTAACAGGTATTGGCATAGGTATTTTTGTTTTGCTAAGTTATGCTTTTCTGGACCTTTTGCTAAAGGAAAAAAAGCTTTTCTTGGAATTTTTTTTCAAATTTCATAAATTTTTTTCAAGTTTCTAAATCCTGGCATTTGTGGATTCTGGTTACCATAATTCCATAGACAAAGGACAATAAGAAAAATCAGGGAATTTATTATCATGTCATTCCTTACTATGCCTGATATTCCTCCAACTTCTTTTCACCTTGCAAAATGTAGGTATGTTTACTTCTTGTACATTCAGAATTTTTTAGAGGAAAGAGCTGGGAGGAGTGCAGCTACTTCATTTTAACTGGCACCAAAAGGCTCATTCTTACTGTTGATAGTGTAAAATGGGAAACCATTTTGGGAAAACGCTTAGTAGTTTCTCATATAATAAACATACATTTACCTTATCATCCTAGCAATTAAATATATACTTACCATAGCAATTTTTCTTCTAAATATATAGGCCCAAAGAAATAAATTCTACTTTTCTGATTATATTCCAAATGCCTTCATTTATAATAGCCCCAAGTTGGAGATAGCCCAGATGTCGAAAAAAGAAAATGGAAAAACAGATTGTGGTATTGTCATACAATGGATTACTAGTTAAAACAGCAAAGATTCATTTATTCAGCAGTATAGATGATTCTCAAAATATCATGTTAAGTGAAGTAAACTATAAAAAAAGAAACCACATTGTGTGATTTCATTTACTTGAACTTCAAGAAAAGTCCAAACAATTTGGATAGAAAATCAGTATGAGGGAAGTAATGGATACTAGAGGAGGAACAAATGGAATTTTCTTGGGTGATAGAAAACTTTTATATTTTGATTGTAATGTTTCCTATAGACTGAATTGCCAAACTTTAAAATTATAATAAAACTTTGTGCATTTCACTACATGTGAAGTTTAACTCAATAAAAGAAATAACAATAATGCTTATGTTCTAAATTGTTTTGAGGGAAAAGATCTCTGCATTCTACTGACTAATAAATCACAAAGCAGAAAATAAAATTAGACTAAGAAAGAATATAAGAAAACTGAAAAGTAGACCTATGGAGTTAAAATTTACATTGAGAAATAAAGTCATAAAAACATAGAAATTCAAAGTGTATGGAAGACACTGGATAGAAAGTTTTCAAAAAATGTAGATGAAAGGATGAAAGATCTGAATGTGATAAAAGAGATAATGTCATACATAAAGATAGAGGCATATCACATGAATAAGAGACCAGAAACAAGTGGAAGAAAAAGAATATAAGGTTCAAAGGCAATAAATTAGTCTGCAAATTTAATATTAATAAGAAATTTAATATTAATTAGAAAATATAAGAAAAAATACAAGCAAGTTCTAAATTAAGGACATTTCAATTTATGAGAAATGTAAATTTATGACAAAAGTAATCTTACTAATTCTCATGTACTTAAAAATATGGATTTCCTCATAAAATCAGGAGTAAGACAAAAGAATTACATTTTTCTGTAACTTTAAACCAGTATTATACAAAGCATAGCTAATAAACAGAGGGAAACAAACTCATGACCATTTGAAATTAATTCTGTTATCTCTTGAAAAAAATCCAGAAAACAACTATTATAATTAATATGTTTGGTAAACTGATTTTTACATAGTAAAGTATTTGGCAAATTAACTTGTATTCATATTATAAAGAAAACTGGCTTTAGTGACCAAGTGCAGAATTGTATCTTATTCTTCTTCACATCCCCTTTCTTGGATTAACGTATGAAATAAATATTTGTTGGTGGAGAAGATGACTCTAATATATCCTGACCCGCTTTAACAAAATCATACATAAACAAAATTTTATCATTAAAAGGTAGTTCATAAATTACTGGAAGAGGCAATGGAATAAATTTTTACAGTCCTCTCACTAACTCTTCAGTAATGAGAAGTTGGCTGCATTTTAAGGACTTCGATGTCATTTATTACTTCAGATTGCAAACTTCTGAAAGAAGTTAAATTGTATTTGTTATGTAGTTTGGAGCTAGTGAGAATAATGACATGTAATAAATTTGTAGCACATGTGTCTAGTTTTGCTAATGATTTGGCAGATTTCATGACTAAGATATATTCAAAAGGATCTAGTTGAGGTGTTCAACAATACTCTAATGAATGTGAATTGTAGAGCAACTTTGGAATTATGAATTTATTTTCAGTGAATTTCCTATTGGAAAATGAACACAATAGAACTTTCTGGTTGAGAAAATAGAGAAGAAGTAGGATATTATATGGTAGCTTTTATTAATTTATTTATTCTCTCACTCAGTAAGACTATTGATACTCCATTGCGTGCTTGTAGTGAAATAAACACTGAACACAGAACAATAAAATATGGCTTCTTTTCTCAAAAGAAAAAGGCATATCAAACAAAAATTACAATACCATGTACTAAAGTGGTTTAATAGGAACACAGAGAAAAATGAGCCAAACCACAATAGAGCTATGTATGAGCACAGTATTGAAGAGCCTTAAATTGTGGATAGAATTTCTCTGCTGAAGAGAATAGAGATGATGAGAGGCTAAAGAAAGTATTGCAAAGCTCTGGGAACAATAGAGCAAAGCTATAATGGAAAGAACCAGCATGATGTATGAAAGTAAATTGGAAGCAGCTATTCAGTGACATTGGATTATAGTCAGGAGCAAGAAAAGAAACTGAGACATTACAGTATCACATCATGCAGGGACTCCTGTGATAGTGAAAGAAATTGAGTTGTACTCTCCATGCAAGTGTAATGGGTGTGAGATAATTGACCAGGTTCACATAGTCTCTAGACTTTATAGTAGCTGTGTGACAGATATATCCGAAGGAACAGGACAAGAAGTATGGAGAAGAGTCAGAGATTTTTGCAGTAGTCCAAGTGCATCAACTCAAGGCTTAATAGTAAGGTTGCAGTAAAACCAAATATGAGAAATATTTGGGTGGAATAGGAATGAGTTCCTAATTTCTGTGTTATATAAGTTTAGGTGTCATTGATAATTTGGGGCCAAATTCAATGGAATTATTCTTAGGACTTTCTAGCAATCTGTAATAGTTGAAACTCATGGGAATGAAAGTGGTTTTCTAGGAAAGAACAGGGTAAGAAGATATGATAATTAAATAATAAACATTGAGGAATCACAAAGGAAAAGCCAAAAAAGGAAGAGTTAAGAGATATAAAAGAACTCAGAAATATTGTGTGGTCAGTAGTTAAAATCTGGAAGAGTTTTAAGAAAACTTGAGATTCATGGGTGTCCAATTGAGATGGAGGACAAAGTAGTCTTATTGGGCTTGCCATTTGAGAAAACTCTGTCTCTATTAAGAAAGTGGTGTGGTGATGGTATCAAGTTTGCAATGATAGAAAAGTAATGGCGGATAGTATAATGGGGAAAATGCATTTGTGTTGTCTGGATGATGAGTGCAACATGCAACAAAGTGGTTAAGTTCTTCTTTTCCCGTTAATATTCTGCCTCAACTTTAGAGCCCTATGGACCTGATGCGAAAAGCAGGTCAGATGAGCAGCAGTTATAACCCAGCCCCTAGTTTCCTGGAAGGCGAGAGGTGACAAGATAAAATGTAGTGAAACTAGGGAAATATAATCAGATTGAGATAAAGAATGAAGTTGAAAGGTGAACAGAAATCAATTAATTAACCGTATCAACTAATTTATTGGAAGTTTGTGCTGTTTTTAAGATTCTTCCAAATGCAGTTAGGGATCAAGAAGGACTGAGAGATATTGAGCACTTTGTGTTCATCATAATCAGGAAAAATTACATGAGTTTAGAATAAAAGACCAACTTCAAGCATGAATGTCTAGTGTTTACTTTCACTATACTTATTTAATGTTTGATATGCATGCAATATAAGATCGTTTATATAGAATAATTAAGCTTCTTAATATAAATTTTTGCAATAATATTAATATTAGGTATGTTATTCCTAAGAGTTCTGTAGAAGAGTAGTTATATGAAGGGAGAGCTAGGCATGAAAGAATAACCTTGAAGCCAGTTACACGGGATGATGCCACAGTTTGTAGAACCCCATCTACCAAGCGTTTGCGTTGATTCTTCTGTATAACCAGTGCACATATTATTTATGTGGTGATTGTCTCCAATAAAGTACTGCCTAGAATTGCTCCAATTCATTCATAGGGATCACAGTCAAATGTTTTTTAGTGTAGAGAAAAATACATATATATATATATATATATATATCTCATGCCTATGTATATTAAAGACTGACATAATTGTATTTGGACCTTGTTCATTAAAAACTAGGTAAATTTTCATATACTTTTGCTTTCATTTATACACTCAGGAAGCTTCCTTTGTCATTTATTAAACACTGGAAATGCGCAGCTACCAAGCCAGAGCAATAGGACGACGATCTTATCTCTTCCTTGATTTTTAACTTAATTGAGGCAACTAAAAACTGTAACAGTTTAGTTAAACATAATAAATGATGGAATTTTAGTGTAATGTGCATTTTGCTTATATATTCCAGTGGTGACTAGAGATTAATTAGAAAGCATTTGTTTGGATTAACCAAAGTTTTAAGTTATAGTGAATATTTAGACAATCTTTGAGTGACTAACACAGAGAGACCTCAGGGAAATGTTTAAATTGAATCAATTTGATTCAATAGCTTGAATCAAAATGTGGAGATGGAAACAAGCAAGCAATGTTTAGGTAGAGATAAGGAAAGATGAGCTTCTTACATGAAAGACTGAACTGACCACTTGTATTTGTTCTCAGTTTTAGTTATCAATTTTACTTATCTTTTAGTAAAAGAAAATTGAAACACTCATGGGTCTAAACTAAAGTCCCTTGAGATTTTATTAGGTCCAGTCTAAGACTGTTACCTAGAAACAAGAAATGAATGCATTTGATAAGTAAATATCATGAAACCATTAGAATAAACTAAGGTTATAATCATAAAGTACTCATAGCACAGAAGTCAAAATATAGCATGTTTAGTGATTTTTTTAAGTAAAGTTGGATGAAAAGCTGTAATTTACTATTTAAAATTCAACTGAAAAATCATACTGTATATTATCAAGTTTTATGAGTTTCAATTTTGTAGTGAAATGAACTTGTCAATATCAGCTTACCCACCAAATCTTTGTCAGAGAGATTGCCATGTATTAATTCACTTCTACTATTTATAGATCTTGAATCTGTTTACAATTTAAAGAGTGAACACTAAATGCATGCTAATCTCTGACTTCAATTTTCAATGTATTTACAAACAACACACATAAGCAGAGACCCCAAGAGTAAAAACACCAACAATGAAGTTTTGTACTTCAGTGAGAATGATGAGAAAAGCTTTGTTTTCACAATAATTTGAAATTAATATGACTTGTTATCAAATGATATATGTTCAGCTTAAAATTGCCTTTTCCTGGAAAGTACATAAAATCAAATTTGTAAACGACAGTTTACGAAGTAAAATATACTGGTCTGTTGTACTTGTAAAATGAATATGCAAGGTGAGGGACTGTTTTTTTTCCCATAGCTACAGGAAAATAGGGTAGTCACCTGGTATCATTCTCTGCAGTATGTCCACTGCTAATCCATTTTTATCACTTTCCAGACTAATAATATTATAACTACAATTCTCTGACAACTATTTATGTCAAGATTCTTTCTGATAATTTTCATGCATTAACTAACAATCATGAGTTATCCCCTGCTATTCCTCATTTTACTTATAGGGAAGCTGAGGATCTCAGATGTTAAATAATTTGTTCTACATAACATAGTTAATAGGAAATTTGATCAGAATTTAAATCTTAGAAGCCTGACCCCAGAAGTGACATTCTGAACCACTAAGTCAATTTCATCTCTTCAGCATTCTGAAATGTGATGGAAATTATATCATGCTCTGACTTAAGGGCATGAACCGCTTTTTCTTGTCTGATCATTTTAACTTACATTGCCATTCAATATCTTCCATAGCTAAATATTACTTTACTCGTTCAACTGAGTGTCCCAGGAGGACCTTCAACACATTGTCAAAAATCTATTACATGACAAGAACTATCTATGGCACTAAGGATACAGAGTAAGTCTCCTTGACTATGTTATGATTATTGATTTTTAGGTACTTAAGAACTAGCAAAGAACACTGACAAATCAATAATTATAATGTTCCTTTTCCTACCTCATTGTTTCTGCTAAGTTTCTTATTTGTTTCTGGACCTTTTGATAATATGATTATTCCTGTGGGTCTTATAGATATGTTTGAATTAATAAATCAATATACAGGATAAAATATCAATTTTAAAAAATATTTAAATTCCTGGCTATTTATAAGTGTCATCTTTTCCACAATTGACTAATTTTGTTTCTAGCACTATTTGATTCTTCATCTACTTCAATTCATACTTGTGGTTTTGCCACACACGAAGTGTTGTTTTCTCACATGGGAACATTGAACATATTTATTTTTTCTTCCAGAAATGTGTACCTCCAAGCATATTGCTTGACCTTCATCTATGGGATCAAAACAGTAGAATAATTGGCTTTGGAATCAAGTGGGTTTTTTGTTGGAACAAATTTTTTATATTATTTTTTATTGTGGTAAATCATTTATAATATTCTAAATCTAGAGTTATGGGTTCACACCTCTATGAATTTATGTTACCATACCACACAACACCAAAGCACCCATATAGCTGTACCTGTTTTATTCAGTTTCCCCTTTATTATCTCTCACCCCTCTAGTAGATTCCATTTTGCAATTGTACTTCTAATATATGTTTTAGATTTGTTCCTTTGTTTTATTTCTTTATATTCTACATGAGTGAAATCTGATATTTGTCTTTCTCCTTCTGATTCACTGCTCTTAGCACAATTCCTTCCATTTCCATTCATGTTGCCACAAGTGACAAGATGTCATCTTTTTTTTATAGCTGAGTAGTATTCCATTGTATAAGATATTCTATTATTTACCACATCTTCTTAATCCATTCATTTTTTTTTTGTTGGTCATTTAGATGGTTTCCATAATGTAGTTATTGTAAATAGTGTTACACTGAACATGAGCGTGTATATAGCCTTTGAATTAGTATTTTTTTGTATTCTTCAGTTAGATACCTAGGAACAGAATTGTTAGATCACCTGGAAGATAAATATTAATTATTTTAAGAAATTTCTTACTGTTTTCCATAATGGTTGGACTAATCTGTATTCCCACCAATAAGGCTATAGAAAAGATCAATGAAACCAAAAAACTGGGTCTTTGAAAGGATAAATAAAATAGAAAAACTTCTCTCTAGATTCACTAAGAAAAAAAAAAGAATAAAACTTGAAGAAATACAATCAGAAGTGAAAGAGAAGTTACAAAAAATATCTCAGAATTACATGGAGAATTAAAGATCATCAAAAAATTACATATGCAAATAAATTGGATAATCTAGAAGAAATAGATTTTTAGAAGTGTACAGTCTAAGACTAAATCAGGAAAAAAATGGAAAACCTTTATAGACCAATTACAAGCAAGGGAATTTAAAAAATAATCATGAATGTGTCTTAATTAAAAATTGCTAGCAGCTCATCTGAAAACTTTTTTGTTGTTGTTGCTCAAGGTTCTTGCCTCAGTAGTGATGTTCATAGCTGATGAGTGATCATGGTAGCAATTGCTGAAGTCTGGGATGGCTGTGGAAATTTCTTAAAATAAGACAACAGTAAAATGTGTTGTAGGGATTGACTCAAGAAAGATTTCTCTGTGGCACATGATGCTATTTGATAGTGTTTTACACAATATAATTTTTTTTCAATATTGTTTGCACTTCATCTCCCTGAATTCCTTGCTATGTGGAAGAAGCTTAGCAGTTCCTATATGCCCTGTGAGAGCACAGGAGCACCTGGGACCTGAGAATAATGGAGATGCCATAGTAAAGGGTAAAGGGTCCGCACAACAAAGGATGTGTGTATCACAACCTGACTGAGTCCAGGAGAAGGTTGGATGGGACTCTGAATCCCCTGGTAAAGCTTGAGCTAAATCACTGCTGCAGTTGATCTCTAGGATTCCAGCCTTGCTGAGAACAAGGGCAGACACCAAACTGGATAAGTGTAATGTTTTCCTCAAATCCATAGCAGAACACCAGGGAGAGCAATGTAGCTGCCTGGTGCCTGTTGTCCTGTCCTAAAGACACTAGATGCCTGTTTAGGTGGCAAAAGAGAAAAGTCACACACACACACAAAGTGCTTTTGGAATTGGAAACTAAATTTGAACGTATCTATAATAAAAAGAAATTAAGCTTACTGAAAGAGAAAGTTAGAGCCAAAGAAGATTGTCTTCTTTAAAAGGCAAATTTAAGGATATGTTAGTTTATTAGTTTATTTTAGTTTTGTTTTCCCAATTATTCAAAAAGAAAACACTTATGTAGAGCACAGAAGATAAAGAATGTTACATTTTTATTCTATTAATTATAGTTAGTTCTGGAATTTCTGCATGTTTTGGGGACTATGAATAAACCAAACCTCCTAGAGTAGATTTTTTTTTTTGGAAATAGTGATCCGTAGAGTTAGAAATACATAAATATTTGTCTAGATGTGGGAACACGAGTATATTGAAGTTGGATCTGAAAACAGAGTCAATATGTTTTGTATAAAAAAAGTGCTCTAATTGCAAAAATTCCTTACCGTATACCCGAGAAGAAATGTTGACTGAGTTTTCCTTTGGCACTAGCTTCTTATCTAAGTCATAGCTGTAGTTCATCTTGAAACACTAAGCTAGGAAAATGAGGAACATGGATTAACATAATACATTAACATAAATGGATTATGTGGTACTTTAGTGCTTTAGTGCCCGGCAGTGTATGTCTGTGTGTGCACATGTGTGTGCAAGTGTGTGTGTGTTTATGTGTGTATCTTTTATGCAAAGCTACTACAGGCTAATTCCATTTTTTGGTCAGAATGTATTTCTGCAAACCACACATTGGATCTGAGACTGAAAAATGGGTTATATTTTTCCTACCCAAGTTATTTTATAATTTTGGTTTTTCAAGACACAACATCAAATCATAGCTATAATCAATACTCCTACACAAAGGGAAAGAAATCTGTAGCAGATTCCTGAATTCTGCTATCCTTATAAAAAACCTTTATAATACCTTAAAATAAAAGATATCAAAATATATACTATGGATAAAATATTATATAAATTAATTCAAGGTGGGACCCCAATGTACATTAAACATCTAAAATACCCATGGGAAAGTTAGCTATATCTTAAATTTGGCTAAAAAGTATTATTTTATAATATTATTATAATAGATAATCTTTAATTCATTATTTTGCTTACCATTTTGAAATTGGGAACACATTTTAAGGAATAATTTGAATAAGTTATTCTAAGTTATCTTAGAATAAGGTGGTTTGGAATTTTAATGTATTTTATGTATAATAATAAGTTTCAACTGATAGTTATTTTAATAATTTAATGTAAAACTACCTACTAAAGTAATTCTTTTTAAGACTTCTGTAAGAATTTTTTTTAAATAACTTGGGGAAAAGAAAAATTGTTATTGCATTTGTTATCCATAGCTGTGTGAAAGATTATCATATATTTAAAACAACACTCATCTCACAGTTATTTTGGGTCAGGACTTTGGTGTTTCTTTATAGCTTGACTGGGGAAGATACGCAGTTATTGGGATTCAGTTCCTCAAGTGGTGTTAGATTGAGGACCTCAGTTACTAGTTAGCTATTGTCCAAAAACCACTGGGTTCCTTTTACTTGGATCTTCCTATTATGCCAACTTGTTTCATTAAAGTTATAAGTCAAAAAAAAAATTGAGAAAATGTGATAGCAAGATGGAAAACAGTCTTTCATAACTTAATCATAGGTGTGATATCCATTAAACTTCATTTTACTTCTTGGAAGGTTGTTATTAAGTTCAGCTGATCTTCAGTGGGAGAAGATTATACAAGGGCCTAAATGCCAGAGATCAGGGGTCACTGAGTCATATCAGAGTCATTCTGACACAGCTATGTTCAGAATTTTATTCTTTATTCATTTTCCCTCTGTTTTCTTTCTCATGTACAGTGCTCTTGAAGGGCAAAGAAATTATGGAATTGTGAGTAGAAAAGGGTCCAGGACATTATGTGCTTTTTGTATTGTTTATATGGCAGCATGGTAGGTTTATGGTATAACTCTAAGCCTGAGGTTTTCATGATACCAAAAGGCATTATAATACAGGACCATGGCAGAAAATACTTCAGAAGGAAGAACAATCTAAAGGTGATACATTTGTTCTATTAATCATGATGTTGCGTGTGGATGCAAACTGATAGGGAGTTTCACTGTAATCAAGAACACTGGAGATGAGGCAGCAATTAGAAAAGGTGGGAGAATCAAAAAGAAAGGTGGAATACAAAATATGGAGCAGACCTTGGAAGCAATAATTGATGAATGATTCAAGATGTTCAAAGGTGATTTGAGGTAATTTTTGCTGTGCACAGTTCAATTTAACAATCTTTTTCATAGTTTCATGAAATACCTAGTAAAAATCTCTTTTAGATATCATTTTGGCTAAGAATAGATGATTAGATACTGAGATTTGGATTAAGGCAAAAGCAGATTAGCCTGAGAAGACTAAGTTGTATTTATGCAACAAAGTTTCTCAGTAATGTAGTGTGAATAAGATATGTATTGTTTTATAGTTGGAAAAAAGTAATCTCAGTGTTCAAATCCGGAGTGTGCTATGTACTAGCTGTGGAATTTTTTCTAACTCAAATGTCAAATTCCTAAACTAAAATTATTCTAAACTGTCATTTGATCTATACTTTAAACTGATTTAAGAACTACCCTATCTACAGTCAACCCTCTATTTTCTTACACCTACTCATTGTATTCATGTATGATTCTTATCTGTAATGTAGGCAAATAGAAAATAAAATTATCATTGGCACAGGAATTCTCAACCTCATTGTTGATATTTTGGAATGGCTGATTCTTTGTTGTGGGGGACTGTCTTTTACCAATAGATCCTAGTAGTATACATTCATCTCTCCTTCCATTGTCCAATGTCTCTTTGTGGTGGGGAGAGGAAGAAATCACCGATGGTTGAGAAACAGTGATTTAGATGTTGTTTTTTTTGGTTCATTTTTGTTTCTTGCAGAATAATAAGCATGTAGTTTCTTAATATGTAATAGATACTCAATAAATGGTAGTTTTCCTCTAAAAACTTGATTTTAGAGAGTGGTACCATCATACAGTGTTAGATATGTGTTTGATATATAGAAGGTAAATAATATTCTTAATAATTTCTGTTTAAACATTTGTTTGGAAAATGGTTTGTTATAAAGGTTTGTATGTACCCTATATAAAAGCTGACCTCACCTCTAATACTGACCAGTCAGCTTTAGTTCCTGTCTCTTCCAATTAATACTATGTGCCTTTAGGAAGTACTTCAGACTGTCTAAGGGACCTTTCCTATAAAATGGAAATATAATATCATGATGTTAGAATGATCTGCTTACTCATTCATTCACTATGTATCTATTGAACATCTAATATGTACAGAAAATATGAGAAAGTCTACCCTTCTGGAAATTTATTAGCAGAGAATGAAATGCTAGACAAATAAATATATTATGTAATTCTAATATATAAGAAATATTATGGAGATTAAGAAGGCTAATAGGATAAAGAATTATAGAAGATGCTTTCTTAGAAGTCAAAGAAATGCCCTCATAGAAGACAAGGTTGAAGCAGTTACTTGAATGAAGAGAGAGAAGCACAGTATGGTCCTATTTGAGGGAAGAACACTGCAGAAAGACAATATACAAAATACACAGACCTGAAGGTATCAGCATTCTTGGATTACTCTGGGTACAAAAGGGTAGAGTTACTGTTTAGGCAGTATATCATAGAACCAATTCATGCATCTTTAGATTTTTATGTTCTTTCTTTATCACCAAATACTCATTTTTAGGAAACTGAAATTTATATAATGTAGGAAGTAAGATGAGATTCTTAGGTGGTATTTTGTCATATGTCTTATTATTCAAGAATAGCTCCATAGAGGCAGCTATCCAAGAAAATGAAACAAAATTTGAAGTTATCTTGTAAAATTTCATTAGGGGTGGCAGTGTTTTGTGGCATGAAGTGTAAGAGATGAGAACAGCATGTGAATTCCAAGAAAGCAATACAGAATGGAAAGAGGATTTATAATGTGTCAGACAGGGTGGCAACATCTTGTGGCATGTGACTCCCATCTCAGTGATGGGAAAGGTATGTCCTATTCCTGCATCTCGCCTGTGGCACACCACAAGGGAGAATGAGTTGGCAACCACAGTCCAAATGCATGAGCAGTAATTTTAGTATATGGCTGGCCCTGACCATCTTATTTTTCATTTTTCTTAAAGTGTTATTCTTTTAAAAATTTATTTCAAAGGACTGTGCATAAGACAAAATTAAAAAGGGAATTTGGTGAGGTGAGAACAATGATAGCTATGAGACTTAATGCTGTTTTTAGATTAACTATATTGGATGTAGAATCTCAGTGAATAATGTCTAGTTTTGAGATGAGCCAAACTAAAGATAAAATACAAGATAATGAAGAGGAAAACAAGGTGGCAGTAGAGGATGGTAACCATTCTCTTTTCATTTCCTGATATTCCTTGAAATACAAAGAAAAGGTAAACTAATAAGTCTTAATTTTAATTATTAATATCACATTAATTTAGTCTTATGTATTTGTGCCATGTATATAAAGTAAATTGATTTTAGGACCAGTCGACTTTATTAAAGATAGGTTTAGAGCAGAGACATAGAAAGCTTAATCGCTACTATTGGTGATTTGTATATGAATTTATCATATTCTTTCCAAAGGTCTTAATTTAAACTTAGTGAATTATGTCATCCATGGAGAAACACTCAAAAAATTGAACTCAATTAATACTTGTGGTCTGAATCAAGAATCAAAATATTATCAGATGTAGTGCAAGGCATAATTCTTTCTTTTATGACTTAAGTTGATGAGCAGTCATATTAATACAGTGCGCATAGGAACTTCTCTACATAGGATTTTATTTACTTAAAAGAATCTCTGAGAACCTAAAAAATGTATTAAATATGTTCAATGATAAGTTTAGAAATAAAAATAATAAACGTTAAGTCATCTACAGTGATGAGATACTGGTTGTTGCAACATAATGGTGCCTCCTAAGGCCAATAATCATTCCGTAACTAAAGTCACTATTGTGAGATAATAATTATATGATTTAGCCAGAGATATATCCCATGTCATTAAAAATGAAATAGATACACTTTTTAACAGCAGTTAAAATTAATAGTTTTTAAAATATTAAAAAGTTAAAGAAAATAGTTATTTTTGAATATTTTATATAAGTTACCTCATTTTCTGTTTACTAGCTGTGCTCCTTATGCCTCTACATCTAAGCTCTTTGCTGATCTCCTTCTTGTGGATGCCCCTTATTGCACCTCAGATCTGGTACTTAATGATACTCTTGTGACATTGATTGCCCCTAGATTTCTGTGTTGGTCCCAATGTGTCCTCACTTTTGTTAGGGCTGTAACTGGGAGTCATTTATACCTTGTCAATCTGCTTATATAGCAATACTTGCTATAAATCTACATGCCTAAAATTAAGGTTATTTTTATGAAAGAGTTCTCACAACCTCTGTCAAACCTTCAGAGGGTGACAAACTTTGAGGAAAAAGTCAAATTTTTGTGTATACAATATAATCTCTTGAATTTGTGGTGGGTAAAAGTTAAGAAAAACAAAGATGCCTTCTGATGCAGAAACCAGACTTTGGGTAGTGTTTGGATTTGAATTTGCTAGAAGCACTAGTATTTTTTGCAGATTGGAGGGAGAAAACCACTCCCAGATGTCTTAATTTTTCCAACTAAAAGAAAGCCTTCACAATTTATATAATGATGGGTTCAATTAGCACACAAGTCTTGTGATTCATTTGCAGTCTAAACGAACAGATTCGAGGCTATAAATTTTTACAAACGTTTGTGGTCATCATGTCTTTGGTAATTGGTGGTCAAAGAAATTATCTACCAAGACTGGTAGATAAGAAAAAAATACCTTATGAAGGTTCTTGCTCCTCTAGCTAGCAATAGAAGAAATGGAATATATTTATATATATATATATAAATTTGCATAAACATTTTCCATAAGTTCCAGATTTAATCACTTTGTTTATTGATCTTATGTGGTCAAGAAAAGTAAATATTCTGTAACATTCTCTTATGTTATTGAAAATTGAAACTTCAGCATAACATTAAAATTCCATAAGACTTTTTTTCAAATGCGGTCCTAATGTAAAAATTTAAACTAAGGTTATTCTAAAAAGTTACAGCCTATCATTTCTAATTATGTAAAACTTTGTTTTATTTTTTAATATTTATGAACTTGCCTAAATTCTACTCTCCTGATGCACTGAGATTGAATGCTGAATTCATATTTGAGGAATGATTGTAGAAAGAGAGACCCATAGAAGCATGGTCTTAATATCCTTCTTTCACCTTTCAACCAGCTAAGTGAATTATGTTTTGCTATCCATTCTTTCTTTCTTTTAAGGAAATATAGCTGTCTCACATTACAAAACCTTTTTCATAAATATTTTATTTAAACTTGTCTAATTTCTTATATGTTTTCTTAACATTTGTTTTATGTTTAATAGTTCACTCAGAATATATAACATCTGCTTAAAATATTTGACCAAATCAGCTCTATCAACGTAAATCAACAGACCAATTGCAATGCAGGGAAAAACTGCCATATAATTCTTGTATAACCCAACATTGAATCATTGTTAAGGGACTTATATTTGGAAAGCTTCTAATTTTTGTTGTAAAGTTCCTAGAAACAGATGTGAAAATTCACTCATATCCCACATTGTTTAGTTCAAGCAGCTGTAAATTATTTCATGGATTACACTTGAATGAAAGTCCTGGGATTATTTCATCTAGGCAGCTGTTTTTTTCCTTAAAGTTAATCAAAACAATTCTTTGCTTGATTAATACTTGCTTATTTGCTATTGTATATAGATAAAGTGCTCACGTCTTTAGTCATAATTTAGTTTTTCTCACATTGTTCCCGTGAATCAAAGATGCATTATGGTTTTATAGGCTATCTTTCAAGTAATTTACTGTTTTGTGTTTGTTGTAAAAAACATAAGTGTGGTGTTCCCTCCTTACATACATAACATTCACATAGTGCATGCATTTCACTTGTAAAGAAAGGTAAACATAAGAAGTGTCACTGTTTCATTTGAACCATGGCTTTTCTGTCACTGTGGTCTGTGTCTCCAGTCTCCACTCTCACCCTCCATTCAGACACACTAATCCATACTTCTCTCCTTTTGTCTACAAACATACATGTGCATATCTTCAAGATAATTTCAAATTATCTCACCACTACCAAACGAAAGGTTTCATTCACTACATCCTGTTGAATCTTCATCTGAAATTAACACCAATTCTTTGCTTTTTCTTCTTGTTGATATTCGTTTAGTCTAGGACCACAGGCATTTATACACTTATTACTGATAGAGATGTCTATGTGCCTCTATCTCCCTGTTTCCAGTTTGTACTTTTCCACATAGCTATGGGCAAGTGCAACAAATGTATCCCTTCAAAAACCAATTTTCCAAAAGTCAATTCTAAATAAAGATAAATTTTAAAAGTTTTAAAAAGCATACAAAAATCTTCCCTCGGCACTTATATTAATAAATGCTTTAAATAGTCTCATAGGAGCACAACACTATCATTTGAAGAAAAAAACATAGCAAATATCAGTTAATGTCTACATTAGACACATTTCTAAAACACTAATATTATCCTAGTAAATGAGAAAGATTTAGTTCCTATTTCAAGTGTCAAAGAAATAGCTATTTAAAAATACTTAATCATAGAGGTATATGTGTGTATGTATATGTGTGGTTATGTTTTAGAATGTGTATATTTTGAACATAAATTTTTGTTATTATAAAATATAATGTAATATATATTAACTAAAGAAGAAACAGACAAGTTTAATCTTCATAGTAAATTTTTAACTACATAAATCTAAACTAATATTTAAAATGTAATCAATATAAAAGTTATAATGAAATATTTGCATGACTTTCCTCATACTAAATCTTCTAAGTCCTGTATTATTTTACTCTTACAGCATTTTTTAATTGGGACTAGTCACCTTTCAAGTGCTCCATTGCAGCATGAGACTATTGACTGATGAGTTAGATGGTATAGTTCTAGAATACATTGATTATGTTGACTGCATTATATATATATTCTTGATATTTAATTGAATATAAACTTGTATATTCTTAAATAAGGACATTAATGAATGTGCATTTATAGTCAGGAGGGATATATTTTTAAACTTATTCACTGAATATATTAGTTGAATATACTCATTTCAACTGAGAATGATTATAGGTTATATTTTATTCATAATATTACCCATGTTCAAAGAAATACAATGTAGTGTTTTATGAATTAAAAAATAATTGTTGATTTCAATAAAAGCATCTACAGTTTTCACTTTAAAACCTATTTAATTAAAACAGAGAGAATGATACCACTGATGTTCAGAGATTCTAAATTTTCTATATTTAAACATGTTCCTGAAATTTCAGCCCTTGACTACCTTATCTTTATCCTTATCCTGGTTAGAGTCTTACTCAAATTCATTAATTTGTTTTCCTCTCTCTCCTTTTCAATTCATGAAAGCCTCCAAATTTAAGTCTTAGGTATTTCTGTTCTTTTCTTTTGATTAATTAATCCTAGATACCTGTTCCCTTTAATAAAGTTATCAAGACAATGGAGCTATGTTTGGACCTAGATTTGTGTTTTATTTATTTATTGTTTGTATTTAATCTTTGTTAATATAGATTATTAGCATCCTTCCATGACTAAATGGAATGCATGATTCTGTACAGATGTATCACCCTTTTAGAGTTTGGTAACACTCAATAGTTATTAGGAGCTCATTGACTTTCCTTGGCAGAACCACTACTGGTAAATTAAAAAAAAAAATGAAAGAATGAATAATTCTGAATAAATCCTCTCGGAGCACTGCAGGAGTCAGTTTCACTGCCATCATCATAGTTACATATGACACTTGCACAGCCATAAAATTGAAGTTTTAGTTTCAGCACCCTGAAGTCTCCAAAGACCCACTAAATGAATTCCAGAAGTCTTCTTCCTCTAGGATTCTTTTTTTTTTTTTTAAAGATTTATTTATTTATGCATACAAGCACTGGGGTACAGGCCAGAGGTGTGGGGGGGAGGGTGGTGAGAGGATTCACCACAGAGAGCAGGGAGCAGAACAGGCAGATCAACGGAAGTACACTGCTGAGGGGAGCAGCGGGCAAGGCAGGAGAGGTCTGCTACGCCATGTGGGTCCCCTCCCTGGCCGGCAGCAGGGATCGAACTCGTGCTGCAGTGGCTGCGGTTTGCTTCATGGTGTGTTGCTTAACCCACTGCGCCACCTGGGAGGCCCATTCCTCTAGGATTCTTTCACTCCCACACTGTGATAGTTATTCTAAACTGGGGGGAAAAAGAAAAAGGTGATGGCCAGATAGGGATGGGTGGCGCTAGGCAACCTTCAAAATGCCTTGTTAAATATAAAACTGCAAGTGAAAGGAAAATTCTGGCATAGAACAGTTTTTACTGTTCATCAAGATATAGTCATAAAATTCATAAATTTAAAAAATCATCCCTTTCTCTTTGTGTGTCAAACAACCTCCAAATGCTTAGGTAATTATCATGAAACATCATGCAGCTATTTTGTATCCTGTTTGTAGTAGAGGCAAGTAGGTCATTAGCGTTTTAGTCCTTGAACATGGACCAAAGGTCATGGGTGGCCATAACTGTAGCCCCGAATAAACTATATAATAGTTTCATTTCAATATAAAAAGTAAATTAGTACTCGCCTCATAAATAAGTCAGTGTTGGGTGCTCTGTAACTCTAAAAGTGAAATTGAGGAAGCAGATTTAAGTTCTAATTCATAGCAATAAGACCCCTAAAATTGTTACTTCAATTAAACAATCTTCTTTTAAATTTTAAGAAATCTGGAAAAAAGTGAAAGCAGAGAAATTTGAAAGGAAACATTTTGGAATGTTAAGCAGCTATATACTTTCGTCTTTTTTAGCAGTATCAAGTATACCTTAAGTCCATCTGGAATTATAGTGAGAATGTTTGAGAGATTAGTTTTACATTAAACCTGAGAGATCTCTTATTACAGTAGCTCAGTAAAATTCTAAATCGATTACCCTAAATAATTATTCAACCTGTGCTTTAAATACATCCAGATTTGGGGGTTCATCTCCTACAGTGCACTCTACAGTCTTGTCTTTGAATAGCTATACAGTTAAGAAGATTTTATATTGACTCAGAAATGTGCTTCTTTTTCCTTAGACCTGTTGCTTCTCTATAGCCACGGTGGAACTATGACATCTCTTCCCAGTACCAACTCTATTGATATTTGAATATTGCCATTACAGAAATAAATGAAGATTTCCCAAATGAGAATAAGCAGAGAATAAGATTGCCCAAATGAAAATTATTCAGAGTTTCTTTTAGTAAATGAGTTAGCCATCATCACTTGCAATGACCAGGGACCCTAAATGCAGGTAGGAAAATGGGGAAGTTTTATAAAGAATAAGGAAAAAAGGGAAGGGAAGCTTGAGATACATTCTGACTGAAAGTTGAGGTGTAGGGAAACCCAAGACAGGCTAACTGGAAACAGACTATCTAATACAATCCATTTGGAGAACACATTTGACTTTTTTGGTTGGTTCTAAGGAAATGCAGGCAAAATGAAGAAATTGTCTTTAATTAACCAAGTCCTAATAAATAATTGGGCCAACTTTTTCAGATTTTTACAACAGATGTGGTTTGACTTCATTGGTTGATTACAGCAGAGGATGTTGGTCAGTGTGCTGATGTATTATCTACCTATTGTTTAGATAGTGTATTCAATCTCTCAGTTCCCTCTTTTGGTCTTCTCGCCCTTGCAGGCAGTTGGCTAAAAGAAAAATAAGGATCCAAATCTTACTTCACCACTATGATTGTTCACTTGTCTCCATAGTCAATTGTATCATAAGAAGTTTTTATTGTTTAATGTATCATCTTGGTGACTATCTGATAAGAGAGTGGCTGCATGGACACATAAAAGGCTCTGAATAGAATGGACTCATAAGTACCATCGCAACATATATTATCATAGGGAAAACCCTGAAACCCACAGGCCTTCCATCTACCAGTTCATATCTGAAATAAACAATGTGTCCCCATAGGAGTAAACCCTACTGACATAGAGGTGGATGAGAATATTTTTGACCAAAATATCTCTAGGTTTTCTCAAAGTTTTCTTAGTTTCTTTTTCAAGGATATCGTTGATTCATCCCACATTTACAGAGGTTTGTAGGTGGTAAGAGCAGTATGATATTTGAATAAGGGATAATGCTTTACAAAATGCTTTTATAATGTTTCTTGTAAAGTGTACCCCACAAGTGGTAAATCTAGTATACCTCAGTACTTGATATAAAAGTTTATGTTCCCAGGATTGGAAATAAAATTAAGCAGCCTTTAGCAATTACAAAGATACTAACATTTTTGCAAATAGATACTTCAACCATCTGGAAATAAACATCCAATAACTAACACATACTCAAATCTTATGGATGGTAGAACCATCCATCTGAAAGTGTGCAAAAGGAACTTTTTTCTGACCATGTACCACATTTATGGTTTTTCTAGAATTATGTTGTTGACAAAGACACATGACTCAAAATGACCTCACCTGTGTTTTTAAAGTTTCCCCAGATATGTTGATTTAAAATAGTAGACAATTGATCCATATCATGATATGTATTTTTATGAAAAAATTTAGCTAAGATTCATTTAAAATTATCTACTGCCACCAAGAGGTTGTCCAGAGAGCACCAAAGATTACTTGAGTGAAACACATTCTTGTCCACTTTTCTTTTTAGAATGAGGGAATGAATATTGATATTTATAATGGTTTCTTGAAATCCTTTAAGGATTTATCCTTTAAGAACATAGAGAGAGTCATAACCTTAATTGAGACTGTTTGCTTGGCAAATGATGGCAAGATTTTTGTTGTTTTTTTTTCTTGGAAGAAAAAACTAAATGAGCTACAGTAATTTCTCTAACAGAGGTAAGAAAATCATGAGGTGCTTGTCTTCTGCAGAATCAGGAGTGGCATATCTGGATATTGTAGTGGTGAATAGTAATGGTAAAGTGAGAATAATAGAATTTCATGAGAGGTTAATTTGTAAGCTGAAAATATTGTGTTCTTCAGAAGTATAATATTTATATTGTGTGAAGAAATCATTAACAGGGGAGTCTATAACTACTACCCAACTCATAGTTCTTTATCTTCTTTGAAAAAGAATTCAATCAAGAGGCCAGAGGGCAAGCATCCAGAGAAGCTTTAAACTTATGCTTGAGCACAAGGGAGATAGTGCTGGAAAAGAACATTTCTAAACTCTTTCCCTGAAGAAAGCCAGGAAAAGGGTTGAAGAGTTTGTTTTTCAGGGTGACATAGAGGGGAGTAGCATCATAGCATGTTTTGGACTAGATTACAATGGGGCATGCCAGAACGGTTCCATGTTCTTCATACATCACATATCTCACTAGCATCTCAAGTCTCCCCCCCAGGGGTGTACATTTTAGAATGCTAATGAGATATTGGTCTCTCTAGGTCAGATTCTTTCATCATTTGCTCATGTGGAGGCCATGGCTATACCTCTTGTAGGAAATTGTGAAATGATCATTTGTCAGATATAACATCTTTTTCTCAAGTTATGGCACTTTTATTCAGTCTGGTGGGATATATCAAACAGGATGTTACAACAAGATGTTACGCAGTGATCTGTAGCTTGTGATTTGGTCCACCTGTTTAAACAGGATGTTGGGCAACTCTTTCTTGCAAGCTCACAATTTATTTAGGCCATCTCAGAACTAGTTCAGCAGAAGCATAGTTTTGAAGTGGTAAATATTGCCCTAAAATAAGAGGAATTAGTCTTAGTTCAGGTCAGGGCAATGAGTTTTTGATGAATTTGAGTTAAAATAAAGCCTAAGGGTATGTCTAGATTGCTCCTATATGATTTGCTAAAAGTATTTTTAGTTAATGATATTTAAGGAAGGAGTCTGTTGACAAGATTTCTTGAGATTATACAAGGTCTGTCCTTGACTTAGACTCAGAGTTGTCACTATCTTAGGAAAATTTGACAGCCCTTGTTTGCAGTCTGGGTCCTTACCGGTGCACTCGAAAGGCACCAACTGTAGGCACACAGGACAAAGGTCAATAAAGGGTTTTATTTTACAAAAGAAGGGAAAATAAAGTATTGAATAATACAAAGAGAAGAGAGGGATACAAATCCGAAAATGTCCTACCAGATCCTCCGAACTGGAACCCAACAGCACATTGAGAGCTGGCTCTGAATGAAGAGACAGCTCCCAAGGCCCACATGTTTGGTTTTATACCTAGTCTGGCTGCTTAACTCCACCCTCAGGTCCCAGTGATCCACTCTTCGATAATCATCTTTTAGGATTTGTGGTTTTGAAATATTGGTGGTCTGGAGTGGGGGTTGGAGTCCACAAACCTATTTGTGTAATCCATTCAGGACTGCCTTTCTCCCTAACATAACTATCCAATATACTGTTGTCCTCCCCATACAATAAAGAAAGTTTTAGAATACAAAAGAGCTTCATGTATGTCTGATGAAGATTTGTTGCTGGAGAAACTGAAAGCGGGGTAATTAGAAGTGAATAATCTAATGTAATTTGGTGCAGAAACCTGTTTGTGTTTCTCTAGTTAGTTGCTTCTAAGTTGGAAGCAAAGGCAAAAATAAGGAAGCTAGCAGTCATTGAACAAGCTCTGACCATTTTGAACCAATTGCTATAGAAGTTGTGATTTGGTTTTCCTGGATGGTTAAAGTAGAGGCTGTAGATAAATGTTTTGTAGTCATATAATGTCTGCCTGTTGTCCAAACTGATTCAGTCTTTCACCATTTTGTTCCTGTAAATCTCCTCATACATTTGTTTCTAATTCTATCTAGAAATGATTTGAGAAATAATTGATGTATGAGGTCAGAATTTTGCAAAGTACAAATAGGTTTGCTAAATACTACTGGCAGATACCTGAAAACATGAACTTTTCTCCTTTAATCTACTTGAGTTAACTTTTTCTCTCCAATTGCTTATGTTGTTACAGAGGACCTTGATGATTTAAGAATGGAGGGAGTAACTACTCTGGTACCTTCAGGGAGCAAATTTAACCAAGGTCGTGCTACGTATCCCGCTGAACCACAGGCAAAAGTCACACTGAACATCTGCTCAAGGTGTGCCAGGTAAAACGAATGATTGGTCATGTTACCAAGATTGGTTAATCTTGATTTTTAAAATCTAAGATTATAATGCAAAGGGCTTACTGACCTTTGTTAAGAAAATCTTTTTCTTCTGGTTATCTTTTGTGCTAACATTGGCAATGCTTAATTCTACATTTTATCCTTTGCCCAATGCCACTCAGACCAACAATGAATCAAAGAGTTCAGTTCACAGTTTGAGACTATTTTAAGTCTTTTTGTCTCTGAGTTTCATTTGCTGTCTGCCCTTCTGTTCCCTTTCAAAGGAAGATTCAAGGGGCTTTACAAAGTTCAAAGCCACTTTTAAAGTACCTACATAAAGGATAAGTTTGCCCAGGTATAGTTTAAAATCTGTTATTATTGGCTTCTTAACCTGTTCCTGATCCTATTCACCTCCTAGAAAGAATTTAATCAGTTTGACACTTTTTCAAATTTGGTAGCTGGAAGGTATCTGCATATACTCTATACAGCCAAAGAAGTAGTTTAAGTTACTGCCAAGTTAGCCCCCAGTGCTAGTCTAGCAGAAACTCAACAAATAGTGAGAATGCATTCTTTTGTAGGAACTAAATCTCATTTGCAAAGAGGTTTTTAAGCCAGTTTAAATGATAAAACAAGCCTTCTAACCCTTATGTAAATGGTGCAGATTAGTAAGGACAATGTACTGGCTGGCCAGTTTTATCTCCTTTTCTTTATGTCTAGCTGTTCTATTGTACTGTTTTGAGAGGGGATTAACTGCTTGGAAATCGGGTGGGGTGAGGGTGGGATTTTTATAGAAAAATCCAATCAGATTTTTGTTGCTTTTTCTGGTTTATTTTAGCCCTTTGGAATTTATTTTGCCTTAGTCTTAGAAAAATAGAAAAGGGTACCTCTTAAGGTACTGAGACCATTCAGAAAAATGATATAACAGAGAGAAAACACCAATGGAAACATTGTTTCAGGCCAGTAATATTTGGTTGAATTGATCAGCACTATGAAGACAACTTCTAATATTTTATGTGATCCTGTGTGTAAAAGGTCATCTATATAATAATTGTTCGATATACATTTACAGTTTGATTGGAGAAGGGTTGGTGCTTGATCCTTCCTATCATTAGCAGAAGAGGTGATTTTCAAATGGGAAAAGCAATGAAAAATGGTATGTTTTATTAAATTATTGAGGATTTGAATTGGTAAAAGATCAAATAGATGCATAGACCTAAATTATCTCCCATTAAGTTCCCATGAAAGAGTTAGATTGGAAATTGCAATCAACCTTTGTTTAAAGTGACTCCTTACTTGAATTTGTTGAAGAGCTATTCAATTACATAATAATAATATTGCTTGCATTTTCATTATATACTCACCTGCTATTTAAGTACATAAAATACATAGACTAATTTAACTCTCAAATAATACTAGGAATCAGCTAGAATTATAATCTTCATTTTATAGATAAAGAAACAGAGAAATGAGTTAGTTAAATAGTGAGTAACTATAACATAGTACCATAGTAACATAGTAAGTAGGTGACAAACCATAGTTTAAACCCAGATAATGTATCTTAACAGTCTTCCAACTTTGTCATTTTGATTTATTTCTAAGCATCAAACTAAGCATCAAATCCTTTCCAGAGACTATAATGAAGTCTAAAATAGGTTGCAACAGGGCCTCCCTTGAGGTGCAAGAGGTTAAGGCACAGCACTTTTAAGCAATCTGTGGCCACTACAGCACAAGTTCAATCCCTGGCCAGGAAGCTAACTCCCATGGTGCAGCAGACCTCTCTTCTCTGGCCCACTGTTCCTCTCAGCAGTGTATTTCAGTAGATATATTTGTTCTGCTCCCTACTCTGTCTCTGGTGAATCCTCTTACCCCCAGCACTGCTGGCATATACCCCAGCTCTTGTGTGCATAAATAAATAAAAATCTTAACAAAAAATAGCAACAGTGGGATGAAAGGTATATAGGTGTTTGATGTCATGGGAGTTTATGGCTATTTTGATGGAGAATGAAGCTATGTTGTACTTAAACAAAATAGAAATATAGTGATATTGTGGAACAGTGGTAAACAGTGTGGAAAAATATATGCTTGTCTTTTGTTTTTAGAGCAGCTGCTATAGTCAGAAAAAACCTAATCAGTTTTCAAGAAACTTGAGAAATATGAGATTTTCCCCTATTTGCAACCTAGCATGTTATTCTGTACTGTTTTATTGATATCAGAAGATATGAAACTGTTGGGTTAGAAACCAAAAACCTAATACAACAATAATAGAATTATTATCATTTTTACTGTTTCAGTGAGTCACAATTTATACAGTAAGGCAAATTGGTTAGTAGATTGAGTACATAAGAGGAATCCTGAGTTTAGGAAATACCTAGATATTTTATGGTGAGAAGTGAACATGTCTGACCATTGTTCTAGAGGAAGACAACATCTCTATATTGCAGGTCTGTTTGTGTACACATTGTCTGAAATAATAGTGTCAGTATTTATTTGTGCTCACAATATACGTAGAAACACCAAAGACTCATGGAGAATTGTCTACCAATAAAACTTAAGGTAGGCCACTTTTGTCTTCATTGATATGGTTATCAAAGTTTTTCTACAATTAATTCTCAAATACTAAGTTTTATTGCTGAATCATCTCTTTTAATTGAAATTAAGGCTGAGGATTATAATTTTTAAGCTTTGCTCTAGTAATTATCTGAGGCAGAAGTTATAAACTGTAGAACTGTGAACAGTATATGGTTGTGTATCCATATAATTTTTAAAAGTAACTCTGGATGAGCTATCAGCTTTATATAAAGATTGCAGTTGATGTCTCTCTTAATCTCTGTGAGAGTGATAATTCAGGCCCACATTCTCAAATGACTACCCAGTGGCAACATTCATCTCTCAATCTTTAGACCTAATAGTTATGCTCTAAATCACCTCAGTTTGTGCATTCAAGTTCATTCATTTACACTACTTGTCTGAAATCTATAGACCTTTGAACCTCTGGTTTTTAGAAATGATAGCGCTCCAAGGATAAACAGTGGTTCAGGACTGAAGGAATCTAAGCTGAGAAAATTGGCCAGACCTCTGGGAGATGAATCTGGTGCCAAGAGGCAGATCCTTTCGCCTCAGGGTGTCCAGGTATAAGCAGGAGTTTATGGTAGGCAGACTGAAGTCTTAGTGTGACTAGGCAATTCTCAGAACACAGAATGAGATAATTAGAAACTCTATGCTGCAAGCTAGACCAGCATGGTAAAATTTACTGCTTTACTTTGACAACTGTGCTCAAGCCCATTGTTCCATTTTGGGCACTGGTATTCAGTCTGGAAGAGACACGTGGAAGTAATATGGACCTCACATGGAAACCTGGGCATTGGATTTTCATCTGGGATCAGGATTTAAATCCAAATCTCACTTGGTTGGAAACTGTATGATGCTAACAGATAAAATTTATAATAATTAATGTGACGTTATATCATTATCTACTAACACCTCCTTTGATTATACAACAAAGATAGAATGGGAGACAACCCCTTTGAAATAAAACAAAAGGATCTATTTTATTTTAAGTTACCTATTCATATCTTTAATGACTTCCTCTGTCATCTTGGAGAAAACTATGCAAAATATTCAGAAAGTCTGTTCCCTCACATGAAATGAAGTTCCTGTAATCTTGAAGATAATTTCTAAGGATGTTTGAGAGGCTAGATGGAATAGCATGCAAAACTCTCACTGTACAGAGCTTTCTTATCTTTCACTCATTGGGATATGTAGGAAGTTCAAAATATTTTGAGGGATTTTTCTCTTCATCTTCTGAAAAGCCTACATTAAAGTGTTCAAGTATTGAAGGAAAAAGTCTCAACATAGAGTCAATGAGACTCAAGTGAAGTTCAGCATTTTTGTAAAGAATCTATCAATGGTCAAGTCATAAGAAGTGGAGCCTTCACTTTAGGTGTTATTTTTCTTCTTTCACTTTTTCAAATACTGTACCCATATGAGCTACTTATGGAGTCACTGTGTCTAGATGTGAGTTTGCATATGGTCTGTCCAGAATATTTTTGTTCTTGCGAAGTAGAACATACAATCCACAACCACAGATAACGAGAACTTTCTCATTCAGAACCTGATTGGAAGAGTGCAATGAGTGTCAGGCACAGGGGAAATTCCCCACCCTGCCATGTTCTTCTGAGACAAGACAAAGAAATAATTAAACACAGACAGATTAGTAAAAGAAAAAACTGCATCTAATTATATAAGTATGGCTAATTTATATAGCTGTACATTCTATAGTAAATGGGAGAAACTGGGAGTTTATATTCTGAACTAAGGGGTCTGCGGTGCTAAAGAGAGAGAAATGGGTCTCATGTTTTTTATATGACAAAACTTTACCTCTAGATGTTTAATTTGCATTAAGATTGGTTTTTCCATAAAAAAAGCTTATTTCTCTAGTGTCCCTAAATCCAATTTAATCTGCATTCTTTAAGTTTGTCGTAATAATTTCTCCTTAAGGCTTATAGATCTCTATGAACTTAGTGCCATAAACCAAGGTGACATGTATTGGAAAAGGCCTACTCTGGGCATTGAGGGATATAAAATGTACATGATCACTGGAGGTACTGCCACTTTTCAAAACATCAGGAAAAGAGGAATTATGCTACATTAAATACTCTGTAAAGTTTATGTGCAACAAAGCGACTAAAATATCAAGATGTCAAAAATTATTAATTGGCATAGTTATGAGAAATAAAAATGACATTACAATTTTTTTCATAAATATTTCACACATTGTCAGAAAAGTGTGACTAGAAGAAAGCTTGCATTTTCAGCTTGGAAATTATCTTAAGGTAGTGCTGTTCCCACGACTCTTGGCCTTATTCTGTTGTGGGCAATGCTGAAATATGTTATATAAACAAAGAGAGGATAAGTACATCATTTGGGAAGTGAAAATGTTAGGGAAGTACCAAGTTCTCTGCTCCCATTTACATATAGCCTTGGAATAGCGATAAGGAACTATAAGTGGAGCTGAGTGACCAGGTGAAGTTATATAACATGGAAAGCAGGTGAGCCTGCAGCCTCTCATGTTCCTGTGTCCTACTTGTACTATGGTACTGCTGGGAAGGAGACATGTGGAAATAGACCTTAGAGATACTTGAAAGAGGCACGTGGGATAGAGACATGTGGGGAGGCTGACAATGGCAGCTGTTATCCTGATGTGTTATTCCTTTTGTCCTGAGACCTGCTTCAGAACCCCTTTTCAAATGCTTCCCACCAGAAGACTTGTGGCAAGCTTTTGGGCCTCCGCAACCCAGGTTAAGGCCTACTCTCTCTGGCTGGGCATTTACCCACAAGAGGATGGGTAATTTTTGGTGCGATATTGGAATTAGTATTATATTCTTTCTCCTTTCTATGCACATTATTTATATTGAAGATCTTTTACACTAAGAGTATGCTCCCTATTATATGTAGTGGATGGCAGGATGAGGTTAGAACATGCACCCTATTTGTTTGGGAATCCCTGGTACCCCTCATTTTTGTGGTAAAAGAAAAGCACATTTTTAACAGAGAGATGGCCCTGGAGATATATCAACAGTCTAACCGGAAAACCTCCTTCCCTCGCCTTCTCAGGTCATGAGGAAAAGGCCACTATAAATAAAATAACCACTTTAAGTAAATAAAGAATTTTTGTGTAGGATTTAGAGTATCTTTATCTCTGGTGATTTTAAATGTTTGAAGTAGATTTTTAATGTATTCATTGAGTATCTTGGGTTGACTTAGAAATTCTACCAGTATGGCTAGAATTCTTGAATATTACAGACAAAACAAGTTTCATTTGTTACGTAGAAATAATGCTAAGTCTTATAAGTATTCTTAGGTTAATAATGAAAAGTACCAGTAATTATCAGGAAAACTTTTATGGTCTTAAAAAATAGTAGTTTCAAAATTGTGATTTTAAAATTAAATTACTGAATAGCCTGAATGTTTATTTTAAGATGACGGTTAAAATACTTATAACAAAGAGACAAATGCTGATACCAAGGCACCATATTACTATTTCAGTGAAGTTTATAAGCCATTTTTTGGAAAGACCACCCATTAATCCTATCTACCCACTGCCATTCTTAGGAGTTAAATCTTGTTTTTGTGGACTCCTGCCAGGGCATTCCGGGTGGTAACATGCTATTTGTTTTTGATTGTGCAAGTGTTTGCATTCATTCATGCTTAACATCAATAGTGCACAAAATAAAAGGAGCTGAAAGCCATTTTAAAAGAAATTGGATTATAGAGAACATACAGTGACACTGGCTCAGAAACTATGGCATGAGAATACTAAGGAAAATTTCTTTCCAAAGGGCCTGCGGATTTTTAACTGATTTGACTTTTGTCATTATACTGAAAGTTGCTCTTCATTTCTCTTAAATATCATAACATTAAAATACCGAATTTACTTGTATGTTGACTTGATAAAGCAGAAATAATCATCACTGCTGAGGGCAGCTGAAGAAAAGATGAATGTAAAATGTGCAAATGTTAACTAATTTCAAATAGTCTACATTAGGACTTACTAATTAATAAGAAAAACCTACATAATTTAGCATACATTATATTGTATTTTACTTTTTTTTTGTGCCAACTGTTCTAGTAAGGTTAAAATTCAGCAAGTTCTTGTTGGAGGGAAAAGTGGACAAACTGACTTCAAGGACAATGGATTAACAAAAAGGACTGCTATCACATGTTTAAAATTAAAAGTTTTTCATGAAATTAACTTCTGATGCCTAGAGAATTAAAATATCCCTTTTGCAACATGGATACTCAACTTTTAAGTAATAGAAATATTTAATTTGAATCAAAATTCATTTATGGAGGATACAATCTATGTCAAACTCTTTGGTAAACTCCAAAAATAAAAAAATTAACATCTCTGACCATTAAGAAGTTATGTTCTAACTGGAAACAGATATGAAACTAATTAGAGCAATCCAAATGTTATATGGTGATAGTAATGTGGAAAAAATAAAACATGGTAAAGTAACTGGATTATTCCAGATCTGATTATTTGCAATTTATGGGGTTGTTGCTGTGGGAAAAAATTGCACACCTTTGAAAATATTGATATATGATTTTGTTTGTTCATTCAAGATTGGTATGAAGGAAGAAATGAGAACAATACCAGTTAGAACCTAAGGAGCACTTCATCTCAGTTCTTAACACATTAATTTCCTAGTTTTTCTCTTATTTATAAATTGATGAAAAATTCTTCCCATCCCCATATATTCCAATAATAGTTTTGTGACTCATAGGAAAGGGAGGCCTTAGATGCATGCAGATGAGTGCGTGTATGCACACACATACATACCATATAATCTAAAAAGCTGTTTTCTTGTGATGTGGCAAAGAGCTGGGGCTTTAGAGCAAAGACTCTCGTTGGAATTGCAGTTTGGCCATGACACCTTTGGGAAATCACTTAACTTCTCTAAACCTAAATTTTCCACTTGTAAGAAGGGAGTAATAAGTTTTAACCATGAGATTATATTGGAATGGAGTGGCTAGCTGAGTTTCAAGTATAGAATCTACTCACTCTGAAAAAAATTACTGTGTATTTCAAAATAAAAACAGACATATATTTCAAAATAAGTTAAATATGCATTTGAATCTAGAGACGGTATGGTTGTATTGAGAAAATAATGTGATTGTTAAATTGAAGGTCAGTGGAAAGAAAGGTCATGAGAGCATAGGGAATGAAATACTAAATATAGTTTTCCTTGATTTGAAAGTACATAGATTATTTTGAGGTATAGAGGTTTATTTTTTCATCATTTCTCCCCCTTTGGATACACTAATTTATATATATATAACCTGTGTGTCTATCTGCCTAACTATCTGTCTGTCTGTCTGTCATATCAGTCAATCATTCACCTATCCTCTAAACCCCTTCCCCAAGATTGTGATGTAAGAAACCTTTGAAGAAAATGAATAGTATGAAAGTCAGGGAAGGGTGACCTGCCTAGTCATATTTGCTAAGCAGTAGCAACCTAGAATGCTGAATCCTACAAAAGTTATGAATCCTACAAATCAGTAGTACTAGTTCATTGACTTTTCAATTCACACCAGCAGGTGCAAAATTATTTTCTTTTTTTTTTTTTTTAATCTCCACTTAGTAATACCTCCTAGTAGAGTTGTTGAGGAGCCTAAATAAAAGTAGAACAGGGTGAGTTGAAGAACTAAGAACCTTTCTTCCTCCCCAAATCAATAAATGACCTGTCTCTCTTATGGGGCTTGATCAAGAAAAATAACTTGTTTCTGGTTATCTTCAATTTCCCAGGAGATTGGGGGAATCCAGCATGGACACTTAAATTTAAGGAGTAGAGCGCTAGAAGAAGACATTCAAATGTTGATAACAAATCATTGCAGAGCACAATAACATTTATTCTGAAACTTTTAGTTAGCCTGCTCAAGTACTCTGTTGTTTGTCTCCATACATAGGTGTTTACCTGAAATTCTTCATTTTTTTCGTAGTCTTTCCAATTTCTATACTTATCACCTAATTTTTTTAGTGGTAGTTTTTGAACTTGTGCTTTTCCCTCAACAATATATCCTTGAAGTCTTGCATTAGTCAGGGAAAGTAGCAGCCTGCTAACCTTAGGTGCTAAATAAATATTTGCTTTATAAAAATAATATATAATTTATTTATTCTAGACACTAGAGCCTTACTAGATATATGGTTAGAAAACATTTTCTCTCATTAATTTTTTAATGGTATACTTTGTAGTTCAATTTTGATTGAGTCCAACTTACCTATTTTTTGTTGTCACATAAGCATTTAGTATCATATTTAAGAAATAATTGTCTAAGATAAGGTTATGATGATTTCTGCCCCTTTCTTCCCCCTGCAAGTTATAGTTTTATATTTAGGTCTATCTTGAATTTTGAGTTAATTTTTACGTATGGTACGCACTAGAGATCCAATTTCATGTTTTTGCATGTGGAAATCCAGTTGTCTCAGCACCATTTGTTGAAAAGATTATTTCTTCCATATGAATTGTCTTGACACCATTTTCAAAACCACATTAATTGTAAAAGTCTTCTTGATTTCTGAAGTAACATTTTTTCAGGCTTATTTTATATCTTCTGGCACTAGATTTGGAATCAGCCATTTCTCTAAGGATCTCTTCTTTCAGCAGAAAATTTGTAGTAGTAACTAATTCTGCTTGCTAGGATATATTGTGGGAGTGACATTGTCTTTTGGCCATTTCAGTAAAAACGGTTAAGCAAAAATTTACTTTATTGAGTCAATATGTTTATATGGCATGAATTCCTATTGGTATTTCTAATCCTGTTATAAAAGAATAGTATTCTAATTTAAATTCCTGGCTCTATAATTGAAAATCTTCTAAACTAAAATATCTTTCAAACAAAAAAATGTGATTATCTATTTGCTATTATAAATCAAGAAAATAGTTCATAGATAAAATATAGATACCCCCAAATTCTTACTGTAATTTTATGTAATTAAAGCTTAACATTGCACCAAACTTTTAGAATACCCTGTAAAAGTTATGCAAACCAAACTACTAAAGTAATTTCAGAAACTCTTTATTATTCCTGTTGTTTTCAGATTACATTGATTACAACAAAGATTTGTGATGAAATGTTTTATATAGAGATTAGAGTTGCTTAATAACGCTGTGTGATAATGTATTAATGAATAGGTGGGAAATAACTGACTGTTATTTCAGTTGACCTTTCATTTTAGACCCATTCTTAACATTATAAAATGCTAAAATATTTGAACTTTTAGCTACTAGACAGACATGTCTTGGCAGAGATTGTTAACTACTATATAAATGAAGCATATGAATTTAAAATAAGATGGACAAAACATCTAAAATTATGTTATAACAAGGTTTTATTTCACCACCATTCATTCCATTCAAATGTTTTCACATAAATACAAGATTTACATATAATTTTTGTCTAAATAAAAAATTCTGTTTCTTATTTAATTGCTCATAATTTACAATCATATCTTCATACAAGTACTGCTTTTAATTTTCCTAAGTCCTGTTGTGTTTTTCAAAATTTATAATTTTTCTTCTTTTTGATCCATATATGTACCTTTAATTATATAATTGTATTTTTTCCTTTATATTTTTATTTTTACATAGAATACCTGGGGTGTAGGCCACATTGCAGGAGGAGGCATGAGAGGATTCACCGGAGACAGAGTGGGGGGCAGAACAGGTGAATTTACTGAATACACTGTTAAGGGGAGTAGCAGGCAAGATAGGAGAGGTCTGCTATGCATATGTGGGTTAGCTCCCTGGATGGGGTTTGAACTGAGGTCACAGTAGTGATAGCGCTGAGAGACTTAACCTTAGGCCACCAGAGAGGGAGGCCCCACCATGCACCTTCTGTTAAATCTATCTATCTATCCATCTATCCGTCTAACCATCATCTATCTAATAGATAAATGCAAAAGATTCTTCCAGTCTTCTTTTCCCAGTGTATGTCAGATTCTCTTGCCTAGTAAAGTGAGATAATAACTTGTTCTCTGTATAATTTTTATATTTTTATAATAGCAATAACAATATGGTTAAATATACCGAAGCACTTGAAATTTTGCCTAAAATTTGTTGGACTTGTGGGTCAAAAAATCACATTTTGCTTTATAAAGTAAATAAATATAAATTCAGGTATCTTAATTCTATTCAAGAATGCTGTGTAACAGTATATCTTATATAACTCAGATACATAAACTAGAATACAAACAGATTTTTAAGAGATTAGTAGCTGTGACTTGAAGTTATACCATTAATTAATACTTCGGCATCCATACACACAAATAGTTATGAAAATGGATGAATGCTGTCATCCAATAAATATTCTAGTGAAAGTAGATTTCCTAGGAGGAACTAATCATAGGAATAGAGGGAAAACAACTGAGGGTATCATTAATATGACCTCATAAGCAATTTACTTTTATTACTTTTTTAAGAAAAATAGCTTAGTTGTGCTGGTCATGAATCTTCATGTTATAAGAATCAGAAACTTAAGAGGAATTTATTCTAGGTAAATGAGGTTTAAGATAGGCTGTTTAGAAAGAAATAACTGAGTAGTTCAGTCCATTGACATATTGTTTATAATGATTTGTGATGTACTAGCTGCCCTAGTGTTGGGACTCAATAGGCCACCATCCTCCTCTCTGGCTCCTTAATATCAGCTTCTATGCCTAGGTCTTCTGCCAATAAATAATTAGGTTTGCATGACATTGTAAGGATTAGTGCTTTTACAAGAAGAGGAACATACGGAAGTGTCCTCTATTTGTACATACACAAAGAAGTGGTCATGTGAGCACACGATGCAAGACTGGCAGATGAACCTTTGATCTTTGATTTTTAAAAAATGTTTTATTTAAACACACATATTATGGTATTTTGTTATAGCAGCCTTAGCTAAAACATCTATCTTTATAATAATTTCTTTCACTAAATCTAATTTATAAATTCTCAGAGAAATTCACCAGATACCATTTAGTACTCAGTCTGAACTTGATTATAGAGTTTTTTCTCTACATCATTTTCATATCACAATGACTTTGCGTGATTCCTGGTGTAATCTTCTGGAACAAAGGAATTAAGATTACCTTTAACAAAAATGATGGCACTTTAGGTTTCAGTAGCTTTGAGTACCTTTCCCAGAGAGGTACTTGAGTTTTAAATTTATCACCTCCATTCTTTTTTGGCTTCTTTTGTTCAACAGAAATAGAAGTACTACATTACTTGTTAATATTCTGCTCTGTATTGCTATTATTAGTACACCTGGAATGTGTGATCATGCTCTAATCCATCCTCAGAGAAAGCACCAGGGGTCCACAGTGTGGCATGTCTTGCTGCACTCAATGAGCATCTGCTAATTCCTATTTCATTACAATTCACAATGCCCATTAGCCATAAAAGTACTCTAAGATGGGATACAATTGATATTTTCAATCATGCAGACAAAGTTACAATTAGAGACTTTCCAATATAGATCTTGGAATAACCCATATGTTTCTGCAATGGAGAAAATATCTAGAACTTAGAGAGTTTTTTTTTTAAATCATCCAATAAAATGATACTTAAAAAACAGACTATGTTGTAAAATTTAATTCTACTGCCATTCACTCAGCCAGGAAAATGTGGATTTAATTTAGTGATGTCATAAGGTTGGGAGAAAAATCATTGCCAAGATGAAATTCACATTTCTATAATGAATAGTCCACTCCTTCAAGTGAGTTAATATAGTGATATTTATGGTATGTCTTAGTAGATCAATTTTGATTTAAAATGCAGGTAGAAATAAGAAAGGGGACTTTAAATTATGTATAAGACAATGAGTAGTAGTGAATATGCCCAATTATCTGGATATCTTAGGAAGGCACCTATTATGAGAAATGGGAAGACTGTTCTTTAGACCCAATCACCCCATTTTATTACTTTCCTCAAGAGGAATTCCACAGATAATTACTTGACTCTACTCAAAATACTAGCTTTCATAGAAATAGAAGAGGTAAAGTTTCTATTCCCACAGTTCCCTTACCTTCAGCTGCAGCCTTCCTTTATTTGTTGTTTAAAGGCATCTGGGTATATATATATTGCCGCCAAGACCTCATTTCTATATTTGCAGGAAGCACTGAATGTATGGCTGTACATAGAATCTATGACTGTACATATAATGCTGGTGCTTCCCGCCTTATTCTGTCACATCATTTGTACCATTGTCCCCTTGCTCTTGACCAGCAATCATCAATACAGATCAATTAGTATCACTTACAATATCAATATCAATAATAATCATCAAGAACAGTGCATAGAATATTTTTAATAATTGGGTGCATCAAAGCATTTCATACATATTAACTCATCCAGTTTTGATATATTATAGAAGTTGGGTAATTTATGCTTTTCTGGCTCCCCCTCTAACAGGTTAAATGCACTTCCAATCTTGCTCTTCTTTGGCATTTGGTATTACCCCTGATGAATATGGAATCCCTTCAGACTTTTGTATGACCTACTCCTTTATTTCAAATGTTACTTCATCAGAGTCCTTGGCTAATCCCAATTCCAAGTCTCTCTCTCTCTCTTTCTTCTAATTTTTTCCACCAAAGTTTCATCAGTTAGTGTTTCACTACATGCTACATGCTCCCTCTGTCTCTTCTTGCTAGAAAACCAGCTGCATGAGATTAGGAATTCTGTTTTGTTCGCTGCTATAATTGCTGCACTGGAATATGAGGTTTGGATCTTAAAAGTGCTCCCACTGGACTGGAGAGGTTTCACTTACTACTCAAGTCAAGTAAAAATAATCACAACATGATTTTACTAGGAAGAATCCACATTACAGCAATATAAGCCTACTATTCGATTGACAGTAAAAGAGGGAAGGTTATAAACCTCTAAGATTAGGTTTGGGAAACTGGTGCAAGTCTGAAACTTGACTTATACTGCCAGCTTGTCAGGAAGGGAAAAGCTGCTTATCTGGGCAGAGCCTCTGGTAGTAAATGACCAAATTTGGAGAAGACTTGGGCACCCCATGAGAGGGAGGCCCAAGTGTCTCAGGTATGTCTATTTCCTCTTCTGTATTTATACCACTTTCAGAAGTATGTTACCAGGGCCACCTGCTAGTTTTAGCTTGGGGTTGGCCTCCAACAAAGTAGGATTTGTCTCTCTTTGTCTTGCATATCCATTTATTAATGACAAGTGGTTACGCTTTAATTGATAACTTGAATTACTCTATCTTAATTGTCCTCACCTCTTGATCAATTAGTATCACTTGCAATATCAATATCAGTAACAATCATCAAGAACAGTGCATAGAATATTTTTAATAATTGGATGTATCAAAGCATTTTATATATATTAACTCATCTAGGTTTGATACATCATAGAAGTTGGGTAATTTTTGCATTGTTACATTACCTATAAGTAACAGAGCAAAGATTTAACTAGGGTGTCCTGCTCCAGAATAGGTGCTTAGTCTTTCTCTACTACCAACAATAATTATGTGAGGAGGTAGGTGTAGGAGCAGAGCTAGAAGGGGAAGTAATGATGTGGCTGTGTGAAATGTAACTATAATTATTAGCTGACTTTTCCATAATAAGTTATTGCATGACTTCATCAGTGTGATGAACAATTACTGAGAATAAATTCACCAATTTGCTTGCCTGTTCTGGTCTTAGTTCTCTTCAGGTGTATGAACTAAAGAGATATTTATGCCTTTTGAGGTAAAATAAAGGGATACTCAGAACTATCGAAAAATCTAAAATGCTTCAAAACTAGTAACCTCTAGATTACTAGAAGAGAGAGAGCTTTAGAGAAGGATGTATATATAAAAAACAAACCACAAATTGGTCTTCAAATTAACTATGCCAGATATTGTATTGGTTAATGTAACTAACACATCAATGCGTTAAATAAGAAAAGCAATGATCATATCAATGAACACAGAAAAGTTTTTGATAAAATCCAGTACCCACTCATTATAAATGCCGTCAGTGTACTTGAAATAGAGGGGAACTTCATCAACTGGATAAAGAATTTTATTAACCAACTGACTGTTAACATCATACTTAATGTTTGGAAACTTGAAATTTTCTTACTAAGATCAAATACATGACAAAGATGTACTTATTCTTTTCAATTGTTGTACTTGAAGTTCTAGTTACTACAATAGACAATGAAAGATATAAATTAGGAAGGAACAAATAAAATTGCCTGTTCACAGTTTACTTGAGCATGTATGTAGAAAATGAAAAAAAATTACAAAAACTACTGGAACTCATAAGCAATTATAACAACATTAGAAGATATAAAGTTAACATTCAAATGTTAGTTTCATAAATACTGGCAATAAACAAGTGAATAAAAAAAACACATATGAAGTACTTAGGAATAAATCTAACAAATTATGGGCAAAATCTACCTGAAGAAAAACTACAAAACTTTGATGAATGAAATCAAGTAAGAATTAAATGAGTGAAGAGGTATTCCATGTTCATAGATATGAAGACTCAAGATGTCAGTTCTTCTCAACTTTTATAGGACTTTTATCCACAAATATACAAAGAACTCTTAAATCTCAAAAGTAAGAAAAAACTTAATTGGATTAAAGACATTAACAGATATCATCTAAGTCTGTATACAATAACTAATAAGCAAGTGAAAAAATTTTCCACATCATGTTAGTGGGGGAACATACATTAAAATAACAATGAAATGCAACTCTATGCTTATTAAAATGGTCAAAATCCAACAGTGAACACTAAATGCTGGTGAGGATGTGGAGTTAGTGGAATTCTTGGTGACTTTTATCAAACTAAACATATACTCAGCCTATGACCCAGCAATCTTGCACCTTGGTTTTTTCCCAAATGAGTTGAAAGTGTATGTCCTCACAAAAACCTGCATATGGATGTTAATAGCAGCTTGATTCCTAATTGGTGAAACTTGGAAGTGATGAAGCTATCCCTCAGTGGATGAATGGATAAACTATTTCATACAGAAAATGGAATATTATTCATCACCACGAACAAATGAACTATCAAGGTATAAAAACACATGGGCAAAACTTGTGATTATTACTAAATGAAAAAAAAATTCTGAAGAGGCTACATATGATCCAAATATATACCATTCTGGAATAAAAAAATCCATGTCAACCATAAAAAGGTCTATGGTTGCTAGGGTGAAGTGGGCAGAAAGAGATGAATAGGCAAAACACAGGATTTTTTTTTTAAGATTCATTTATTTATGCATACAGAACTGGTGTACAGGCCAGAGGTGTAGGGGGTGAGAGGATTCACCAGAGACAGAGTGGGGAGCAGAACAGGCAGATCTACTGAAATACAGGCAGATCTTGTAGACAAGACAGGAGAGAGCTGCTGCACCATGTGGGTCACCTCCCTGGCTGGGGATCAAACTCTAGCTGCAGTAGCTGTGGATAGCTTCATAATGCTGAGACTTAACCCTTTGCACCAACAAGGAGGCCCCAAAACACAGGATTTTTAGAAGTGAAAATTCTCTTATAATATCATAGTGATGAATATATATCATTACACTTTTGTCAAAACCCACTACATGTAAACTGTGACCTTTGAATGATTTTGATGGATCAGTGCTAGTTCATCAGTTATAACAAAGGTGCAACCCTGTTGAGGAATGTTGAAAATGGGATATGCTGTACATCTGTGGGGGAATACAGAGTATATGGGAGTCTCTATACCATTCTCTCATTTAACTTCAAACCTTAAACTGTCCTTAAAAGAATGTTTTAATAAAAAAACTAAAAGGAAGGTAAAACTAAAATAAGGTAAAACAAAATATATTCATTATTTATGGGATGAGTTGCTATATCATTATAATTTATTAATTTATTCCTGATTTGTTTAAAGATGTGCTTTTGCTTTCAGAAACTGCAGAAGTATAGAGGTAACATATCTCATAGTGATCATTATCACAGCATATAAAAAGATTTTCAAAGACAAAATATGATTTTCTTTGTAAATAAATAAAAGGGTACTTCCTCATTTGTTTAAGGCCTTGTCATAAGGATATATATACATATGTAAAATTAAAATTAAGGATATATAAATTGTATATGAATTAAAGGATATATTAGTGAAAATACATTGCTGCTTTCAGAGATGGAAGAGTCCTGTAAGAAGGGGTCCAGGCAGACTCTGAGAGCAGTGGATATAACCTGGTTGATAATCAAAAAGGAAAGAGGTCCTTAGACTATCATCCATGAGGAGTCAACTTCATGAACTTGAAAGTGGATTCTTCCTCAGATACTACAGATAACAATAAGCTCAAAAACTATATACCTCTGGTTTAACAAAATACATATTTTGAAATGTTTGCCAAATGCTATTATGCCTCAAAAGTAAAAACTTAATGGAGATTTTTTTGCTTTTGCTTTCTCAAACCACACAAAAATCATAGCTGCCCAAATTAGATATCCTTTGCCTGATTCTGAATATTGAATTTCAGTTTTAGGAAAGACTAGTTAAACAGAAAATTAATATAAACATTTCAGTTATTATCTCAGTTGTTAGATTGTCATTCCTTTTGTGTACTAGATTTTTCTGCTGTACTAGATTTTCAGTAACTGTTGATATTACATAAATGTTGATAAATGCAATCAATTTTTGAGTACCTAACTTGTTCAAGGAACCATGGTATTAATTTAAGGTAAAAGGAAAAACAGACTTCATCTATACTGTAATCACTTAAGCTGAGTCTGATGAATACCACAGTGTTATGATTAAAAAGTCAACAAATATTTAGTGCTCTGGACCCATTTTAACTCATTTATTTATTAGTGAGAATGGTTTCATGCCTATGGCTTAGTCAGTTATCCTAACATGTAAATAGTTGTTTATATTTAAGATAATTTTATAGTTACTGGATGATTAATGACTGAATAAAAAGAAAACTGTCCATGGAAAACATTTCTGCTTAGGATAAAGGAAACTGAATTCTCTATAACAACTGATAGCATCCTTTGAAAGAGAACTCTTACAAATATGAAATTAAATCACCTTCTGATGGTTTTAATTCATCTAAATTAAACCAGAAAAGGAAAGGAAATGTTATTCTGAAACATTATTATACATGCAAAACATAAATTTTATGTAGGAGTTATCTAGTGACTGATAGAAATAATTGGAAATCAGAAATTCTAGAAAATAAAATACATATGAAATAAGAAAACCCCTTTTGATATTTTATAGTATAAACTTATATCGAGGATATTCATTATTTTCCAGAAGGGTCAATGTATAGCTACTACATTTAATCTTAGAGGTGCATTATTATTTTTTTTACATTTTTATATAAATTATTTTATTTTATTTTATTTTATTTTTTCCCTTTAATTTATATATATTTGACATCAATTGTAATCCCCATCACCATATCACCAGTGCACCATCACCTCAGTCTCCCATGCCCCCGTCTTCCCTCAACCCTCCCCCTCCCGCCTCCCCACCAAGTATCCCCAATTTGTCCTTGTCTTTTCATTTTTGGTTTTTGTGTCTTTATTGTTATTATTATTATTGTTGTTGCTCTTATTCCTTTCCTTGATTCTTATTTGGTTCCCTTATATTCCTCTTAGGGGAGGAACCATCTGGTATTTTTCTTTGAGGTGCATTATTTTTAAAAAATATCAAGCCACCATTAAAAATTGCCTTTGGTTCTAAATACGTAGTTTTCCAACACAGGAGAAACATAAAATTTTCCTCAGGTGAATGGTTCAAGAAAATAGGAGGACATAGGGAGTTTTTATTGGAAGAGAATTAATAGAGCTAGGCATATTTGAAGGAAAGGAAAGGAAAAATATACTTATTTTTGTTGCTTCAAAAAGCAGTACTGGCACTAAACTAAAGGACACACAGGTTTTCCTTCAACCTAAGAAAGAACAGTGGGACAACTGAAGTGATAGAAAAAATGGAAAGGGCTGACTGTTAGCAATGTGAGAGCTCTATTGCTTGAAATCATCAAGCAGTTGCTAAATAACAATGCAGTGAAGATTTTGTAACATGTAAGAGATTTGGCAAAATGACCTGGTAAGTATAACTTCTAAAAGGGTTCCCCACTAGATATGCTATATTCTTTAGCACAGTTGATATTAAGACTGAAAGAAAAAAAAAAAAAAAGACTGAAAGAAAATCTTGATGGGTCTGATCTAGTCACATGAACCTTTAAAACTGAAGAGATTTCTCTTGCTGAAGACAGAAGACATGGAAGGTTCAACATGCTATTGCTACATTCAGAGATGGGAAGTCCTGTAAGAAGGGATGCCAGGCAGACTCTGAGAGCAGTGAATAACCCCTGGTTGATAACCAGTGAGAAAAGAGGTCCTCAGATCAACAGCCATGAGGAACTGAATTAGGTCAACTCCACAAATTTGGAAGTAGATTCTTCCTCAAATACAGATAATAGGCTAATCCAGTCTACATCATGAATTTGACTTGTAGAATCTTCACTGAAAACCTAGCCTAGTTTGTCCAGACTTACAGAAACAAGAGTCAATAAATGGGTTGTCTTAAGTCATTCATTTGTGTTAATTTATGATACAGCAGTAGTAAACTAATACAATAATCTATCCTAAATAGCCATTTTAAATCTAAAATTTTAAGTAATTCTATCCCTTACAAAAACAACAAATCTCTCTCACTCTATATATATATATATAAAATGTATTCCTGTTTTTATTTATGCCTTACTCTATTCCAAAAAGAAAGATATTTCACAAGACTGTTATTGACATGCAGTATAAAAATTCCATGAGATAAAAAAAAACAGGAACGATTAAGAAAACAATAGAACTTGATACGAGTTACTTCTACAACTAATTATTTTAAGTGCTTGTAGTAATACTTGTTGTACTTGAAGGTGCATAAATTCATGTTGGAAACTTATTCTTCAAAGTGATGGTATTAAGGATGCTGGGACTTGGGTAGGTGAGGCCCCAGAGAAAACTTTTGTCCCTTCCATAATATGAGGACACAGAAAGAAGGTAGCAGCTCTGAACCAGGAAAATATTTTTTATCAGTGCTGTCACCCTTGCAACCTCCAGAACTGTGAGAAATAATTTTTGTTCATCTAAGCCTCCTCATCAGTGGTATTTTGTTACAGGAGCCTGAAAGGACTAAGACTCTTCTGTCCACCACTAATTTATAAATAGAGCCCTGAAGTAAACTTGAATTGACACAGCTATCACTTGCTGAATTAGTTCTTCTAACCCAACCACTTGGACTCCTTAGATATCAATGGGGTTTATTAAAGTTTCAAAGAATAGATGCAAACAGTTAATCAGAATGATGGAGGTTTACTTCAGGTGAATTACCACCTAGGACACTGTCACTTTAGAACCCCTTTTTCTATCTCTAGGATGGGTTCTGTTTCCCAGAGAAATGAGATAGATGCTTTTCACTGGTGAGGACAAATAACACAAACTTAATAACCTGCCTAGTGCTGTTTACTCAGCAGTCATGTCTCCCAGATAAGGGTGTATAAGTTGATTGCTTTGCCATCTATGGAGCTTCTGTTTGAACAACATGAATTTCTATCTTATCTCCATAGTTTTCTCACTCGGTTAGGTCACCCTGTATGTATTTGGCATGGCATATATATTTGGCACACTATAAGACTTCTTATAGCACTTGTGAAAAGTCAATTGTATGATTTAACTACTTGGTTTCTTTTCTTCTTAGAGAGTGGCCTTCATGTGAAAATTAGATTAGATGTCTCATGTTTTCTTTTTTATCCTCCATATTTAGTAAGCATAATGCATACACTATGCGTTCAATGATGTTTTGAATAGCTAAATAGATAAGTTCAACTTTCAAAAGCTGCATCTCTAGGGTCACACCTGGCATCACCTCTAAAATAATGAGTGGTAGAAAGTAAAGGAGGAAAATATAACAGATACTAAGTTTTCATAGACTAATTCAGGATTTTTCAAACTGAACTATATTTTTTGGATCTACTAATTTTATTTAACTAAATCATGTATTTTAATTTTGAAGATGAATAAATAACTGAGTGTACTCTGGATCATAGGGGTAATATTTGATCACTGAGAACCATCACATGATTTCACTGCCCACAGGTATTTAAGATTGTGCTAGTGCCACATAGTTCTACATTTTTGAGAGGAGAAACAGCTGTACCTAATATTTCATTGACATGTTAGAGCTAGGTAAGGGTCAACAGAAGTTTTGGCTCACTCTTAAGGTCTAAACTTTTCTTGAGTTCAAATGAAGAAAAGTAGGAAAGTTAGGAAATGCATAATACAATAAGTGGACTGAGTCCAGGAGAGCTCATGCTATCATTGTCAGCACCACATTTACATGAAAAGTTTAGTTTCAGTCAAACCCAATCTATAATTGTGTTAATCTTTTGCTGAAAATTTAAATCTTTCTTATTTTATAATTTTTATTTTAAAGGTGTGTTATTTAAAAATTTTATAATCAAATAAGAATTGCCTAAGGGATCGCAATTTAACAGTTTGATTTATTTCCTATTAACATATTAAATTAATATGTGTATATTGGGCTACTAGAAAATTCTTCTCCTGTATAGAGCTTACAGAAGTTTGAGATTCAGCTAGTGTGTTCAGTACTCAGAATCACTGTGCTACAGGCAGTTTAAATTATCTAGAAGGAGTTGTTGAATTAAATCAATTTTCACCAATATATTTATTTGAAAATTAAAAAAATTAAGTTCCAGAGCATAAACATAACACAATATTTTCTGGCTAATGGGGTTTGTTATGATATTTGTTTTCAAATAATGTTTATTTTTTTCCAAATTAAAAAGAAAACCATTATATTTCCATTTGAGATGTCAGGAGAAAAAAAAGACTTTGTTTAGCTATACTTGGAAAGATATTCCTAGTGATCTTTGTAGCCAACTGCCAGCACGGCAGACTGCCTGCCAAGTATAGTTATTGAGATTTAACACTGATTTTGGACTCAAGGAGGCTTTTTAGTGCAGTCATATTGAAGAGAAAGAAATGAGAGGATTTGCAGTTCAATTTGACGATAGGTAGAATGGTAGGTAAGATCCCTGAACTCTCACACCTCACCAGCAGGCTCATTTAGTTGACTATTGTCAAACCATTGTGATAACTCATTTGAAATCATGTTTTGGGAACTCAGAATTTCCTTTAAAATCTATGAATAAGATTTATACAAAATACAGCTTAGAATTGATAGTATCGATCCTGATCACTATTAAAGTTTTAGAAATGGAACCAGTAATCAAACTCCATGATAGTAAGGAGCTTAAAATTGGTTCCTGTGAAAAGAAACAAAAGACTGCATCATGACCTAGCAGGGAGTATTGTCTGTTTCTCTACTAACTACCTATTTTTCAATGGTTAAAAGAAGTGATGTGAAGGGACTGTTAACTGTATTTTGTTGTTTGTCCCTTTTGATGCCAAAGAAAAAAACAAGTTAAAAAAATGTGATAAGTACTAGTTTAAAACAAGGAGTGAAAAAGTAAATGACTAATTTGGTCAATCTGCAAAGAGGTCTCAGCTTTAAAAAGAAAATGTACATCCTAACAGCTTTTACATATTAATTATAATGAAAAATCAGCATCTCTAAGTAGTCTTTCCAATAATTATAAGGGAGAGAAAGATACAGACAACAACAGAAAGTTGATACATTTATTATTTTTGATTACTTTAAATTGGGGGACTATTTCAAATTCAAACTCTAATTCAGCTGACTGTATCTGCATTCAGTGTGACTCCCAGATGGTCAGGGCAGACAGGGAGCTGCACTGTTTACCTTCTGAACAGTTTTATAGATCTCCTAATGTTTTAAAGTTGACTTTTAAAATGAAAACCCTATAACAACAGTAAGTATTATATGTAATATCCACAAGGGACTAGATTTGCTTATTTCTCTTTCTAATTCTTTCATCTCCTTTATTTCATTTTTTCCCCTTCCCTTTTCTTTCACCATCTGAATGAAACCCCATGTGACCAACTGAACCCTGTTTATTTTAAAATGTTCACTTGGTTCCCAAAAATATAGAACATGATAGGACTTTCTTCTGAAACTCAATGTGTCACTGTTGGCTTGGATATGTCTGCTTTTCTTTCTATTAGATTCATTTGTTGGGATATGTCTGCTTTATAGTGAAAATAAAACACAAATTCTCTAGTTAAGAAAAAAAGAAAATTGACTAGAACTTAACATCTTCTGTGTAAAATGCTAATAAACATGTAAATCAAGTTTATTTCCTTAAAATGCTCACTTTAATATTGTGTAGCTTTCTAGTTTAGAGAAAAATAAACACTATAACCTGATAGTAAAAAACATTGTATAAAAAGAAAAGGATATTTGCATTGAATTTATTGAAAGTGATGAGAATTTAGAATATCATAATTGTATTATTATTTTAATTATATTTTACTAATATATGGGCAAATGATATGATCAACATAAATAATTAAGCAAATTTCAAATATCCTTTTCTAGTAAAACTTAAGAAAATCAGAATTAGTATTAGTTTTTTTTATCATTATATTAGTTAGACCAAAAGTAACATATAACAACATATAAGTAACAAAATGCTTTTCTGGAAGACAATGATCTCTGATAATGGAAGTAGAAAGATAATTTTTGGAAAAGTTCAGTACATGTTTAAAGGGTGAACATATTTTTAGCCCAAAATGTCCTTTTTCTCTATTCTTTTTCATAACCAGAGCTCTTCCTTACACTTTCATCAGTTAGTAAGAAGGGTTCAGAGATATAAAGAGTTAAGACTAAGTTCAAGACCCTGTTAAATTCTTGAAGTGACATGGTCAGAAAAAAAGTGGGAAGAAAAAGGATGTTGCAATTCTGAGTCAGAATTAACATTTACTGCTATAACTCATGTTCCCCAAAGTGCTAAAACTGATCATCAATTCAGTTAAAATTTCCAGTGAATGTTTCAGCCAAATTGGTAAACTCAATGACCTAATACATAACACAGAAACAAATATGTATGTTAGGCATGGATTTGGAAATTGCTTTAAAAATCACTGGACAGTCGCCCTTGCCCCACAGCATTTTGAGGTTATGGTTGCTAAGAAGCACCTAGTGTGTACTAAACACATTAGGTATTTGGAAACATTTATCTCTAAGCCTCACAAATGATTCTTCCAATTGAGTGCTTTTTAGTCTTACTTTGCAGATGAGAAACGAAGTTCAAGTAAACTGAGTAAATTGTATAAAGTTAGAATTAAAACAAGTGAAATTCGAACCCTGTTCAATCTATCTAAAAGCCTCAATTCATCCTAATTTACAATGCTGCCTCTACTTTTAAAGCAAGTTGGTGGGTCTACTTAGGAACTAGATACATTTTTCAAATAATTTATTACACTACCTAGTCCAATTTGGGGGTTAAATGGTAATGAATGTAACTATTTATGTTATTTGTAAGAAACTTAAAAGCTATTTATAAGGTCATAAAAGTCCAAATAAAGCAAACAAGTTTTTTGTCTATATAATTGACATGACATAGTTTTTTCCATTTTTATAGACTATGAACTTTGTAATTTAGATACAACCCTAGAAATTTGAAACTGATGTAGTAATAGATAACTTGAAACTGAGAAGTCAATTTTTTAAATATCTTTTTTCTAGTTATGCTTTAAGACTAAATGTTTAGTTGTTATTGTGGAATAAATTTCATAACTAAGAACAATATATGTTTTATAATCATCTTGATTTCATATTTCCACTGTGCTTCACCTGAGGAGAGAAGGTTTAGTTATTGTGTTTATAGTTTTTATTTTTGGTTTATTTAAGTTCAAATTTATTTATATTTCTTCTCATAAATAGGAGCTTCTCAAAAGACTATTTGGGTGCTATGGTTGAATGTTTGTCTCTCCACCAAATTCATATGTCGAATCCTACTTTCAAAGGTGAAGGTATTAGGAAGTGGAGCCTTTGGAAAGCGATAGATCATAAGGATGGCGTCCTCATGAGTAGGATCAATACCTTTATTAAAAAAAAAAAATCTTCAGAAATCGTCCTTGCATATTCCACCTTGTGAAGTTACAGGAAAAAGATGGTCATGCAGGAAGCCAGTCCTTCACCAGTATCCACTTGGGGATGACTTGATCTTAGAGATCCCAGGATATAAAATATCTTGTTATAAGCTGTTTAGTCTATAGTACTTTGTTATAGCAGCCCCCCAAAACTAATACATTAGGTGAAAGATAAAACCTAGTCTTTGTTTTCTTTCTAACTCTAAAGGAGTGTCTTCTAATTATGTCTCTAACCACATTCTCAGGTAAATGTGGATTGATGGATCCCACTTAGTTTTAACAAAAATAATGTTAGTTTGTAGCCTGTATTATCCTATGAGATTTTTGTTTGTTTTGAGATTCCACATGTAAATGACACTTTGCAATATTTTTCATTTTTTGGTCTGGTTTATTTCACTTCTCATTACATCCTTCAAGTGCATCTATATTTTTGCAAATGGCAGGATTTACTTCTTTTAAAAAGCTGGATAATATTTCATTTTATATATATTTATATGTGTATATATAAAATTTATATTTATTTATATACATAGATATTATATAAATATATAGATAGTATTTTTTTTTCTTTATTCATTTTTCAGCAGACACTTAAATGTTTTTATTGTGAATAATAATGCTGCAAGTAATATGGGAATACAGATATCTATTTGTGATGATGGTTTGTTTCCTTTGGCTATACACTCCAAAAATGGAATTGCCTAATCACATTTTTTTATGTTTTTGAGAAATTGCCTTATTGTTTTCCATAATGGTTATGTTAGTTTTCTTTCCCACCAATAGTGGAGAAGTATTCCCATTTCTTTTTACCTTCACGTCCTTGCCAGCATTTTTTACCTGTGATCTTTATGATAATAGACATTCTAACAGATATGAGGTTTTATCTCTGTGTAATTTTGATTTGCCTTTCCCTGATAACTATTTTAGTACATGACTCGGGATACCCAAGGACCCAAAATTGTTAAGAGATACATGCTCTAATAGTGGCCCAACCATCTGCCATACAAAAGCAAAGAAAATAGACACTTATAAAAGATCTTTAATAGAATTAGTGTGCATAGAGACAGGACAGGATATTCCTAATACAGAGCCCCAATAAAATTCTGAAAATTACCCATTGTCTCATGGTGAAATACCCAGCCAAACAGACTTTGCCCAAAGTGGGGTGTCTGAGGCTAGAAAGCTAGCGTAAGTCTAAGGTACCTTCTGTTGGGGAACCAAAAAGTAAATGCTTAAGATCTCAGACATCTGGGATAGAAGGAGAGACTCAAAATTCAAAGCCAAAGTACAAGTCAAGTAAATGGCTCCTGTTGAACCAGAAGCATACTCCCCCACTGTCTCTTCCAAGGGTGTCAACATGTCTTTTCTCTGCCTCCTTCAAGTCCCCATGTTCAAGTTGAAGCAAGAGAAGCAAGAGATTGTTGTATGGATCCACCTGACTGCTCAGCTCCACCCTTAGTTCCAGGTAGATACCCAGCTTAGGAATTCTGGCTCCTCATTAAGCTGGGACTTATAAACCTAATTTGTCTGTGTGAAAGTAGGGGTAAGAAAATGGAGGTATATGTTGAATACCTTTTCATGTACCTATTGACCATTTATATCTTCTTTGGAAAAATGTCTATTCAAATCACTTGCCCATTTTTAAATTGGGTTGAGTTTAAACTCTTGCGTTGTATGAATTTCCTGTATGTTTGTATATTAATCCTTCATGTAGTTTGGATTTTTTTTTCACATTTCATAGATTGCCTCTTCATTTTATGATTTCCTTTGTTGTAAAGAAGTTTTTGTCTTTAATGTAGAATCACATTTAAAATTTTTCCTCATTGCTTTTGCTTTTAACAAAGGCAAACAAATCCAAAAATTCATTGTCAAGACCAGTGTCAAAGATCACAATTATGTATTTATGTTAGAAATCATGTGGCACAACGCCTAAATAACTCTCAGTGTAAAATATAAGGGGGAATTCTTTTTCTGGGTTAAAATTCAGAAAAATGACAAATATTGAAAAATTATAGTGGATGGTTATTTGGCAAAAGAAAGTAAGAAGCACTCATATCTGGGAGATGAAAAATTATCTTGGTATGTAGACACTAATTGGTGGAGGGTTTGGGGAGGTTAGGTTAAGTTGACATATAATAAGTGATTGTCCATTTGGAGAAATTGATAGAAACTAGGAGAGAAGAAACTAAAAAGAAAAGTAGACAAAAATTTTTTTTTGGCTTGTGACAAATACAGGATGTGTTCAAGATGTTTGCAAAGTTGCAAAGTACAGTACCAAAGGATGAGAAATAACTAAATTGTGAGATTAGAGGCACAAGATTGCTGGAACTATAAAAACTGTACGCATATAATATAATAATAAAGACCTAACTTATTGAACAAGACAGCTGGAAAGATATAGAAAAGAAACCAAGAACTGAAACTTACCTAAGGATTTCAAATTCAAAAAGAATATTTCCCCTTATAATATAGACACAGAGCTTCCAAAAATGTGTGAATTGTCCTTTTTATGTATCTGATTAAGGAATCTTGCTCTGTAATTTAACAAGTTTTGAAGTACCATCAGTCTGTAACAGGCCTCAACATCGTGTTAGAAAATGAATGAGAGAATGCCTGGTAAGTGCTGGCAGAGGGTATGAAAAAGATTAATTTTGTATACCTAAAATCAAAAGTCCTATATTTGCATTTTGTATGCACTACTTACTATTTTTCTGCTAACAGGGAAAACCCTTTGATTTCTCCTATCTCAGTTTAATCAGGAAAACTACTCTTGTGAAGATAAACTGATTGATGTGAATGTTATACATAAGAAAGAGTATAAAAAAAGACTAAGAGCAAGACATTTTCCTGAAGTAGGAAAAGGAAAAATAATATCTTGCAACAGAGAGTTTAATTATTCTGAGAACTTAAAATAAATGAATAGCCATGGTTAGATGAGTACAACTTATTTTCAGATTGATTTGCTCTGAGTGTCCCAGTTTTGCCATTTACTTAACTTAGCTTCCTTGAGCAATTTGTTTAGTTCCCCAGCGACTGTCACAAAAGCACTGAACACACTGTAGTTGCGGATGACTTTTAACAATCACTTAAGAAGGTGGTGCAAATCAGGAAGGGGCCACACAAGAAGCCTGTAGGAATGTTGCAATGTACAAACTGTTGGTTTTTATTCAAATGAATTATCTACCAATTACAAAGTATCTCCAAATATCTACTGATTTGCTACTTACAAGCCCCAGAAACTCCAATTTTACAAACCTATTTCATTAGGTGCCTCTAATAAGCATTTTTAATTGTTTTCTAAGGACTATAATGTTATTAGAGGTGAGAAATTGTTCCATAGCAAATTAAATATGTAGGAAAACAGGCTGTCTTCAAAAATCTTAGGAAAATAATAAGAACTTAGATAGGTAGTTTGGGAATTTTTTTCACTTTGAAAATATTAAAATAATGTATTTGATAGAAGTATACAATAAAAACACATTATCTGAGTGATTTGGAAAGTTATAAAATTTGAGAAAAGATTTTTGCTCTATGCGTTACTTCTATGGATAAATTCATCATAGAAATTATTATGACAGAAAATCATCAAGAATGCTAAGCATGATGTGGAAAAATTTTTTAAAGAACATTCTAGTATCTATTCTTGATTAAATAACTTTCCAATGATATAATAGTGTTAGCACTACTGAGCTTTATCTTCTTTCCGTATTATGGAAATATTGATTCAGTGACTATTTTTTTCTCATGCTGCTACAAAATAGGTAGTCTTATATGAGAAAAAGGGACACACAGTGAAGAATAATATTTTATTTTATTATCCATATCTAGAAACTTTTTATTTATTCACTTGTCTTACATTTTGGATGTACCAGGTATATTTTATAGTAAAATTGCAATTGCAATTGCTTTCAATTACTTGTTATGGCATTTACTCTTACAATTGAATCACAATTCCTAAATGGGTTGTGTAAGCCATATAAAACAGATTTTTTTAAATTTATCTCTATGTATGTTATCTAATAATTGTTCCATTATCAGCGAACAGTTAATTAATCTCACTAATATAAAAGAAATAATTTAGAAACAAAGCAGACTGAACAAATATTATTTTTTTAAAGAATGCTGTCTTTAATTTTTGAATTTTTCAATAATCCTTCAGAAAAAGAGGCAGAAACTCAAAATATGTATTCATCTCCAATTACAGTAGTTGCTCAAATAGGTATAAAATACCTAAAAAGAAAAAAATAACTTTTATGTTAATATCATCATGTATTATGTTTCAGTAAATCTGTATTTTCAGTGAAGGCCTTTTGAATATTTTAATTAATAATTTTCTTTAGAATTTTAAATGAAATAATCTGTTTTCTCACTTGAAACAAGAAGTTCTATAACATCTATACAATGCCAAATAGAAAGTCAGAAAAGTAAATAAAATATGTGAAAGAACAAATTATGATTTGAAATATTAAAATTATACTGCAATAAATGAAATTAAGATGTAGTTATGAGCCCTTGGAAGTCTTATTTATAAGTTAGGTCTGATTACCAAAGCAGAACATCTGTAATTTCCCAAAGAAGAAGGCATAGAGAAACAAGTTTCACTGTTTCAAATTTTGATAACACTTTAAGAGTTCAGTTGGTGAGTATATCAGAAAAAATAAATTCTAAACTAATGTAGTTAAAACTTAATAAAGCAGTAGTTATATTCACCGGTATGTTACCAAATGTATTTATTCTTATAGAATATTATGTCAAAAGAGAAATCATCCTAATATTTTTTTAACTTGTTGCCTTTCCCAAGTATGCAGACATTGATATTCAGTGTTGTCCTTTTTAAGAATTTTTAAAACATTGTTAAAAGAATAAAAGCAGGCCTTTATCCTTCTTATCATAACCTCTTCAAGTACTTTACATGCTTAACGTTTTCTAAACAAGCCATGTTTTCCAGATTATTAACTGGCTATGAGAAGATTTCAGCGTGCTATCCAAATAAATAAACAAGGCAATGTAACGTTTATTCATTAAAAAACTATTACCCAAATTTGTATTTATTATATAGCAATATATTAAATGCAGTCTTAAGCCAAACATCCTGCTCCACAACAAACTTAAAACTTAGAAACTAGAGCTAAAGTAAAACTTAATCAGTTAGTAACTTCACTGTATATCATGGTGCTACACTACACTACAGTATCGAGGAAAGGGAGACTAAATTGCCTTCTACTGTATTTTACAGAAATTTGTAGTGTTACTTTATGGAGCAGTAGGTTCATAAAATTCTCATTTGAGGCACCTTTCTGTTTGATGTGGAAGCAAGTTACCTCACCTTTTTAAATCTGTGATCCTGTTACTGAACTAACAATTGCTAGCTGCCTAGAAAGTCAAAGACTGAACTGGGAGGAATTTCCACAATGGCATTTTATTCCTGATAGTGCAACAACTTCGAGCATGGCAAACTAGGCATTCTTAAGGTGCCCACTCTTGGTGTCACCAATAGAAAGTCTGTTTCAGGTGGGGGTACCCTAATATTTCCTCAATTAACAGTAAGTAAATACATAAATGAGTAAAAGAAAGTATACTTAAGGGCAAGGAAATTCTGCAGACTCGGGGAGGTGTCAGCTGGTATAGTTAAACTGACAGAACCCAATATTTTCACTCTGGAATGCTTCTTTGTTCTTTAACTGGAGCGTAACCATTGAGACCCCTCAATGGTGTCTATGAGACACAGGTGTTGCCAATTACCTATCAAAAGGATAGTGGGAATGGGGGAGGGTGGCCAGCAGCCCAGCAACCCCCCCTCTCAGTTGCCTTCTGTGAGCAGAAGGAACACTGCTAAAATCTTACCTCTTTCTGGTACAAGTAATAGTGCCAGTAACTTGGCTCTTTCGGCATATTTACTACTTATTTATCCCGACTTAGTTCCAGTTATTCAAAATATTAGGATGTGGTAAAAGCAAAGAATGAAATGCGACCGTCTAAGGAAGTGTGACATACTATCTCTCTCAGTGCCATAGTGTAGCAAAATATGACAGTGTTCGGTTTGCTTTTACCATTGGAGAGAGGGAGATTGGTTACAAACAAAAGAAGTCAGCTCTCTAGCAGACGCTTCATGGTGATCAACAAGAGAGGATGGTCATCTGTCGGGTAAGTACATGAAGCAGTCTTTGGCATCAGTACTATGAGTAAAGGGTCTCATTAAAAAGAGGAATGGCTAAGGAAGGAACAAAATTATTGACAATATTTCAAAAGTGTATTTTCAATTTCTACACAATTTCCTTTTCAGTCAGTTGGAAATCAGTGCTTTAAAGACTCCTTACAGCTGCTGAGCTAGGTGATGGCTGATTAAGCTATTCTTTGAATTAGGTTAAGCATCCAACATGGAAAGCTCAAGTGTATTCTGACTCTGAGATCTCTAACCTCAGGAAGATAGACTCCTACGTGTTTGGGAATAAAATTTAGTGTTCAGTTAAAAATCAATACCCAGCAAGTTAGAAAAAGAAAAAACAAAAACAAAAAAACACTAACTTCCCCTAGTAAAGCCATCTCTATTTTGGTACTCTGGTCATGTGTTACATGAGGATGGATGGGAGGTCCATCTCCTTCCATAGTGGTAAAGAGGAGGTGCTGCAGAGGGCTGTCCCAAAGTAGCAAGTGTCAGTATCACCTGGGAAATTGCAAGAAATATAAATTTTTAGACTTTCTGATAAAGAAGCCTAGCAATCTGTGGGTGGAGCCTAACAATCTGTGTTTTAAGAAGTCCTCTAGGGGATTCCAACGCACACCAAATATGAGAATCACAGTTCCATGGTGTCAAATAAAGTCCTTAACTGTCTACTTTTACTTAAATAAATTTTAAAGGGTTCTCTCTAGGGATGATGGCAGTATGAAAGCACATCCATACCTCACAAGTTCATTTTTATAAAATGTACATGAATAGTAGTGTTAAAAGAAGCCCTAGGATGGCTGCCTCTAGCTCAGCCTTTCCATTTTTAGTGGCTTTCTCTTGGTGTTTCACTAGCTCCAGAGTAGTGATCTGAATTTAATCCCTTCTAATGGCTGCCTTAAGTCTTAGGCTGTTTGGAAGGTCACCAGGGTTGTCCTCTGTGCATGTAAAAATCTGGTTAAGGTGTGAGTCAGTGATACTCTGATATCTTCCTGGAAAATCTGATTTAGTGGTCCCTGGGTATGTTAAGATTCAATCCTGTTCCATGTCTGATCTTCTTTAGCTTATTTTGTGTTGACATTTTTACAACTGAGGTGAGGTAAAGCAGAAGAGACTGAAAACAAAACATCTATTCTTCATGTGTGCTTTTCTTAGATTTGGTTTTAAAATTCTTAAAGTTGCTGCCAGGGGAGTAATTAGCAGCCCAGATAAAAGGCCACCTATAGCAACTATGTGTCTGCAATCAGGTATGCATAAGAGAACTATAAATTTGATTAGAGAGTTACAAATAGTTTGCTGGTCCATATTTCACTTTCAGAAGATAGAAAGTTAAAAGGAAATTTTAATGAGAAAGAGCATGGTTTTTATCTCTCTGTCACCATCAATCATTATATTTTAGGGTCTATTCTAATGTTCAGAGGTTCTTGAGAATGAGGGGAAGAATTTAAAAGGTAGAATTTAAAGAAAGCCCCTTGGTGAAAGGAATTATTTTATTCCATTCCACGCTCAGGAAAAGTGCACATCTTGATGTGTTGTTACTTATCCTCACATCACATAAACAGCAAGAGTGAAGAAACAGCAAGAGTGTCTACCAATGAATGCAAAAAAGGAAGAATTTTAAATCAATCTAATGAAAGAAAAAGATAGCTAGGCATTGTTGAAAGTTCTCTCTTTTCAAAGGGAAAAGTATTTGTCTGAAGTTCTGGGAGGTGGAGTTGTGTCTGATGCAGAGAAGGCTCCTGAAGAGGAGTCTGGGACAGTGTCAAAGGCCAGTGTCAAAGTACAGACTATCCAGCAGAGGATCAAGCTAGATAGTCAGGGTTACAGGAAAACGGTGTCAGTGGGTTTGGAAAAGAGTAGGGGGAAGAATGTCCAGGTAATTTCCTGAAAAACTGGGGTCAGGAGAAAGGCCGTCAACTTTAAGAGTGAAGTGGCTTTTTTTTTAAGGCTAAAAGAGGATATTACAGGGGCTTAGTGAATTCAGAGTGACATCATATAAAATTGTCATTTTTTTCGTAATAATTGTTATTCTTAGGGGCACAACTGTAAGTTAAAATACAAACTCTGATGGTGTGGACAATATCAGAATCAGTCTCTGATTCTGGGAAGCTTGCGGAGTAGTTGGAGAGATCGCCTGAATACTTGGGGCCTCCTGCCATATTGCAGGCTCAGTGTTCAGTGAGGCTGGTCTTCAAAGTCTGATACAGTCTTGATGCCGATAACACTTTTGGCTTTTTTAAGACTTTGAAATTGGGTAAGTGACAATAGTTGTTAGAATTTCCCTCAAAAAATAATTCTGGAAAAACAGAGTGGAACCTTAAAATGGAAAATTAACATTTAGAAAGAGACTTAGAAATAACTTGATGACTGATGTTATGAAAGAGGCTTTGTGAATTAAGAACAGACTTTGAATGAGAAAGATAAGTTCATTTTTAAACCCTTTGAGGAAAATGGCTCAGAATTTCTTGAAACCAAAACTATTTATTGTGGTTTCCCTGATCTAATTGACATTTATTATGATATGCTATTTATTTGCCAGTAAAACAGAGTATCATATTCCTTAAAATAGCTGAATTAAATAGTAGTATATTATATACTGAAGTTCTTCATACGGATTCTAGAAACAGGTCAGAACTCACACAGCTCCAAATAGTGTCCTCAGCATCTCCACATGGATATCTAGCTGACACGCCATACCTTTACCTATATTTTCTATCCTGAGATGAACAATGAAAATCACTTAACACTAGTGTGTATATAAAACAAAGTTCGGGGAAGTCAGTACCCAAGGATCACCCTTGACCTGTAACCTATGAATAAATGCTTTACCCTTTCATTTCTTCAAGTGGACATATTTCATAAGGAGCCTGAGGAATTCTTGTGAGATGGAATAGCAGTTACCTTTATAGGAGCTGACACTTGTCCATCTCTCTTGTCCCTGGATCATATAACCACTTGCACATAAGTCTCTGTCTCACATTCTCTATTAGAGTGAATCCGGCTAAGAACTACTTCATTCTAATATATACAAGATGTTTTTTAAATTCTTTTTTGAAAGGAATATAATTATATTATATTGTTGTGTTCTATAGAAATTTGCTTGTATATAGGCCTATTTTATCTCCAAAATGAATTAATCACTTAAAATTACTTAAGAAATCTCTTTCAGAGCTTACAATATGACAGTTCATTCTAAGCCAGGCTCTTGGGACACAGAAATATGAAAATAAAATATTCTTGGGAAACACAGAACTATAAATAAACAAATATGGTAAAGTAAGAGCTACATAAAGATTCACATAGGTCCTAGGAAGACTGGAAGAAAATTTCTTGAAAAAAAAAAAAAAAGAGAGAATCTAGAATGAAAAGCTAGGGATAAGTCAAGTGTAAAATGGAGAAAAGTAAATCCTTCCAGACATGACTGTAGAATGGCACAGAGGTTTAATGACAAAATATCTACAAAACAGTAAAAATAGTTTGGAGTTTATGAAGTATAAAATTCATGATAGAATACCCAAGAAGATAAATTTGCAGATGGAAAGGGTTGTGCAATAGAAAAATTCAAATGCCTTCATAAGGAAACCATAACTCATCTTTCAGGTGATGAGAAGCAATAAAAATGGTAGTTCTTAAATCCTTTTGAGTCAAGAATTATTTTGAGAATCTAGTTGAAGTTACTGTCTCCTTCTCAAAGAAAACCAGCATATCCATAAAAACTTTCATTCTGTTTTTTGTAAAATATTATTTCACAATATTAATATCTGTCTATGGAACCATTGAAACAGTTATGTTAAGCTCTATTATGCTAAAATATTTAAATCCTGGGGCCTCCCTGTTGGCGCAAGGGATTAAGCAACACACTATGAAGCATCCACAGTCACTGTAGCACAAATTCAAGCTCCAGCTAGGAAGCTGACCCACATGGCGCAGCAGACCTCTCCTGTCTAGCCCACTGCTCCTCTCAGCAGTGTATTTTAGTAGATATGACTGTTCTTTCCCCACTCTGACTCTGGTGAATCCTCTCACAACCCCCCTCCACATACACTTCTTGCCTGTACCCCAGCTCTTATATGCATAAGTGAATAAATCTTAAAAAAATAAAATATTTAAATCCTGAGAGTAGTATTATTGGATTTGTTTTTGAGCATTTTGGTAGCCATATAGAAAATGGAATATTTGGAGAGCAAGAATCTAAGTAAGGATATTAGTGAAAAAAAACTGAAATTGAGGAAAACAAAGATAAGCAGCCAAACTGAATTGACTAGTCATATGCAATGAAAGACATGCTGTTGATGAAGATACGTTTGCTTCTGGACATGTTACCATTGAGATGCTTTTGGTGGATACGAGTAAAATGTACTATATGAATTTGAGTGGATCAATCTTTAACTGATGACTCAAGATAAATATTTGAAAGACCCCAACCTAGTTGTGGATAAAATGATGAGTGAATTCATTAAATGGTTGAGAGAACTGATGGAGTGCAGAGTGGGCCATGGACAGAACTGAATGGAAAAATGCTATTTAAGAAACTTACAAAAAAGAAGAAGCTTTAAGAACACCAAGAAGACATTAATAGAAATAGTCATAAATCCAGGAAAGAAAGGTGCTATAGAAGACAAATGATGACACCTCAGGCATGGGTAAGTGCTTATAGAAGGTATATTTAACAGTCACATTAAAAAAAAAGGCTTGCAATGTTTTTATTGTATGTAGATGTTTTAAACCTTATCCAGGAGATAGGGTCTATAACCCTCTGTGTTTTGGAAAAAGTAGTAAATACACCATAGGGAAAAGATAATTCTTTATGTGATATAGAAGAGGGAGTTGATGGTCTTTTTTCCTGGTTGCATACATTTTCTAAATGATATAAAGGAGGTCCTCCCTGGTGGCGCAGCGGGTTGAGTGCCTCACTGTAAAGCATCCCTGGCACAGCAGCCCGAGTTTGATCCCTGGCCAGGGAGGGGACCCACATGGCACAGCAGACCTCTCCTGCCTCACTCACTGCTCCCCTCAGCAGTGCATTTCAGCAGATCTGCCTGTTCTGCTCCCCACTCTGTCTCTGGTGAATTATCTTACCTGAGAGACTCTGGCCTGTACCCCAGCTCTTGTATGCATAAATAAATCTTTAAAAAATGATATAAAGGAGAGGTGATATTTTTATAAAAACTTTGAAAGGTATGGAATTTCAAAGGCAACCAAGAAGCCCAAGTTTCAATGTGGATACCATTTATTTTACTTGCCAACCCTAGAGTGTCACTTTTTTCTCTAACATTTTGGCTGCATATGTGCAGAAAATGGTATAGTGAGTTAAGAGTCTGGTTGGCGAAAGACATGGTTATGTGGGAACTGAACAGGGAAAGGAATGAAGAGTAGCCATGTAGGTGGGAGAAAATAGAGGGGAAATTTGAGGTCAATAACTGATTGAAGAAAAAGTATTACTGAAGTGAGTGTATGTAAGAGCCTAAACGAGGTGAGGATTTTGTCAGAGAAAAGAACATTGGAATTAATAGATTTCTGACAGGGTACTTCTAAGTCATCTGTCCTTCTCTTATAGAAGCAAAAGCAAAGGGAATATCTCCAGATTTGAGGCAAATGGGGGAAATTTGAGATTAGTTACTAGATACACATGACCACCAAAACCAATTTTGGTAGTAGTGTCCCTTGAGTTGAAAAAAAGGTTAAGTCTTAGCAAAGCGTTTTTCTGTAGAAGAAAGAAGGAAGGTCAGTACTTAGAATCCTTCTCTGAACTGAGGGTTCTGACAGCTTTCATTAAGAAAAGTGGCTGTGATTTTCATAGAGGGAAAACAGAATTTTGATTCAGTACTTTTTAGGTGAAGATAATTTCAAGCATGACAAAAAGGAAGAAGTATTTTGTTTAGGAGTTGAAAATATTAAAGGGCATTTAAGATAGGGAAGGAGTTTTAGAAAGCCAAGTGAAAAGTGTTGGTTATATGAGTAAAACTCTCATAGTATATAAAAAAGGCGAATTAACTTTTATTAGGATTGCACTTATCAGACTTGTCCACACAACCTTTGTTTTCCTAGCTCCTAATAACCTCTACAGAAGTAGTGTTGTGTGGATTACGACTTGGGAAACATTGGCAGAGCAGTAAAGGATAATGGAGTTGTGAAGCATTTTGCAATAGAGTTGATGCCAAGTCATGGCTAATTCAACTCTAGAGTATCTAAAGGGTGGTGTTTGGACAAAGGTGAGGCAGCTTCAAGGCCACCCGATTTGTTTGGTTGTATTCATGGCTATTTGTCTTTCAACTCAGCTTAATTGAGAACTCTGTGATATCTGGACAGATAATATCTTTACATCAATATAACATTTGGTTTATTGTTAAACATATTACTAAATGCTAAATAGTTATTTTTATTGAAGCTTGCAATGAGCTAAAGAAAAATTACAATTTAGCTTTTATTTCTTCTTTTTGCCTTTGTTAAAGATTTATTTTCCATTTAGGTATTCGATGTAATGTCAAATATCCTAAGTATGTTGGGGCATATGTCAATTTTTAATAATTTTACTTATACCTACATATTCTTTCTCTTTGATAATCTTGTTGAAATGACACTAGACAAGGGAAACTCAAAAAAGAATATTTGATATTACTGATCATTAAATGTAGTTATTATAATTATTAGAAGTAAATAAAATAAGCAGAGTTAGACACATTTGAGAAATAGCTAAATTAGTCATATAAAAGTGGTATTGTTTTTCCAAAGTAAAACTTAAAAAGTTAGTTGAAAGTATAAATTCATACGTATATGATCAACAAATGTTATGACTCAGGAAATTAACCATTGAGTATACCTAAATTAATTCATATAATACAGTAAATATGGTTGTGTGCATAGAAAATAAAATATACATATAAGTGAATAATATATACAGAAGTGTGCAGAATTTATTATATTAACTAAAAGAAAACAAATTATACTATTTAAAATTATACAATAAGTAGAGAGACATGCATATGTGCTTGACCATGTGAAATCAAATTTCAGTTATTCTGTGGTTCCACTGTATTATGTAAAACATTTGAAGATTTTAACTTTTGAGTCTGGTACAGTTACGAATTATACTGGAATTTTTCTCTTAAAACTATCAATGCTACATCTTATGTTTTTATTAATAGTTTTCCATGAGAGCATCTGCCAGTAGATTACAAGATTAAAGTAAGGACACTGGCAGAAATTTCCAGTCTCTGGGTTGTTTGACATACTGTCTCCCCCCAATAGCAGAGCTTGTTCTGCTATTATTAGGACAGAGTTCCAACAGTTGTTGAGCTCTACCAGTTTTAATAGAGTGATTCACAATATAAAATAAATTCAGATGATTTTTGTCAGATATTTTTATTCTGCTTTTCTCATTATAGAGAGGAGGATAAGACTCCGAAATATATTGTCATAAAATTACTTATACAATCAAAAGATTCAGTGTCTCTGGGCAGTCATGCATATTAGAAATCTTTACTTCCATAACTGTGTCTTACCTTAACCTGCAGACCTTTAAGCTAAGGTTGGTTGATTTGGAGAATCGTATTTGACAAACCTCTATGTCGTCCTGGAAACCTTTCCATGACCCTGGACCCAGAAGTCAGGAGAGCACTGTGCTGTCTGGACTCTTGCTCTTTTCCATTAATTTCCCTATTGTATTTTCAGTGAAAATATTTGCTAATAAACCTTCCTGTAGTCAGGCTAAGATGAAAAACAGATGCTATTTAGACTAGTCTTCCCAAGTATACCAGAGAAAGATGAAAGATTTTCCTTCATGGTTAGAAAAGTAAAAAACACTATATTACATAGGATTTGGTAAACTTTAGTTTCTGCTTTGAAGAGGCACGTCTAATAGTTTTTAATTTAATTTTTTAGGCTTCAAGGAGATAATCTGGAAGAAAGGTCAGAAGAAACATCACAAATACTTCATACTCCAGATGAAATAGTCCCGGATTCTTTGGGTAAGTTTAAAATCCAATATTATTTATTTATTATTTATCCAATTTTAGTGGCCCTGGAATATTAAAATAAATATAAAACCAAACATCTTCTCCAACATCAAGTCATTGTAGCTGCCTTTCATTGTGTCTACCACCCCTTGTGTCAGAAAGTTAAGGGGCAAGGAAAAAAGGAAGCAAGAAGTGTGACTTCTGAGAGCAGTCTCTTGATGCCTGCACTTTTTTGAGATACAAACCAGTCACTATATATGTTGTTTACTCCAAAAATTATGTAGCTAATTCCATCTTGTTCTTAGAAATTCACATGTCTATTTCCATTCTCCCTTTATAAATACCTTCAGGCTTCCTGGAGTGAAATGTCATTATCATACTTGATTTCCCTCCTTCTCTTTCAGTCCTATATTAAATCTATTTCAAATCACACATCAGTTTCACTTCAGAATTTCCTATCCAGTTATCCTCCTCTTCTTACTCTCTGATACTTCCTAGTCCGTACTTTTGTTCTCTTTCTCTGTTTAAAGTAACAACACAACCCAATAAGGTACTTTCAAACATTATAAGTAAATAACTAAATAGTAAACAAACAGGTAGGTAGATAAATAAATACACAAATAAACATATATAATGCCACTGTAATGGATATAAGTAAAGTACATGAGTGCTTCATCATTCAGTGTTTTAGCAGGAAGCTATGAGTACATCTAATTAGGATAACTAGAGGGAAAAACATATGAAAATATCTTCTATACCTCTGGGTAGAGGACATCTTAAGCAAGATGCAAAACATTTCTAACCAAAGAACTATTTGGAAACTTCAACTATAGAAAGTTAAGAACTCATGTTCTTAAAAAAAACTGCTATAGACAGTGGATAAGTCAAAACAGCAAAATAAATTTGCAATATATTGGTCATTAATCAAAGATTAATATTCTCAATGCAAAAAAAACCCCACAATTTAATAAAGATAGACATTTGAAAAGGGGAAAACACAAGTGGTCAAATATATAAGAAATGTTTAAATACCAGTCAAGGAAAAGCAGATTGAGACTATAGAAAGATGCTACTTTATCTTTATTTCAGGATTAATTAAAATATCTGACAACCAGATGCTGGTGAGAGCAGAGATGAAGGGAAAGCCATACACTACATGCGGGGTATAAATGTTTTTGGGAACAGTTCCCATTATCTTAATATCTTGAGCATTTTTATACTCTAAAACCCATGAAACTCCATTTAAGGTAACTATCAGAGAGAAACAAGTTTTTTTTATATCTTGAAATGTGAACAGCTCTTCTTCTTAGACTCCTCAAGAGGAAAGTGGATACACTGAGCAATGAACAGTGGAAAACTGGATTTCAACTATACACATAGGATGAATGAAATCAATGGCAAATGTTGATGAACAACTATTTCTTTGTAAAAAAAAAAAAATCCTGATTTTCGTAGATTGATAGTTTCCATGCAATAGTCTCACTGTGATTTCAAGCCACTTAGTCTGAAATGACAGTTAAATCTCTATATCTGATATGAGCACGTTGTAGCCCATACCTGAATCTGTCTGTAAAGAATTGATTTTTTTATTGACACAAAACAAGTCCAAGAATGACATTTTCCTAAAGCTCAAATCTAAATGAGGTGTTCTTTAGGAAAACAAGCAAGTAATAAGACTATATTTAAAGAAAAGAATGAGAAACTCAAAATGGTAGTTATCCTCAGCAGGTAGGAGAAGCAAAGAAATGGGATAAAGAAGGAGCTCACAGGCTTGAAGGTCATTAGAAATGTTCTAATTGTTAGGTGGTGGGCATGGGTTGTATTTTATTTTTTTTTATTTTTATTTTTTTAATTTATTTTTTTTTAATTTTTTAAAGATTTTTTTTTATTGATATAAGAACTGGGGTACAGGCCAGAAGTGCAAGGATCCACGAGACAGAGTGGGGAACAGAACAGGCAGACCGACGGAAACACACTGCTGAGGGGAGTAGTGGGCAAGGCAGGAGAGGTCTGCCTCACCATGTGGGTCACCTCTCTGGCCGGCGGCAGGGATCGAACTCGTGCTGCAGTGTCTGCATTCTGCTTCATAGTGCCTTGCTTAACCCACTGCGCCACCACGGGAGGGCCCATGGGTTGTATTTTAAATCATGTATTTTATATATACTTTTTATACAGATAATAGTTCTTAAAAACACTATAAGAAAAAATACTGTGGATACATAAACCAATGTCTGTGTAGCACAAGACAATACAAATGACATGAATCACCATTATGATAGACCTTAAACACTGATTATAAACTAAGCAATGTGTCACTAGCAACATGGAGGCTGGTCATTGTTGATATTCTTTTAGCTCCTGGAGGTAGCCTGGCTTCTCCTCACTGATACTCTCGCATATATACCTTTACTAAAACCATCTTTCTCTGCTTGTAGTTAAGTTCTTTCTTTTGACCTCTGCCTATTCAAAACCTGTGGTCTAAGAACATGGCAAGTCTCTGATGGCCACCATACACCAGTATTTCCTTTATTTCAGCCCCCTTTTTTTTTTTTAAATTATTGCTTGTAGGTTTTTTCTTCTCACCTCCGTTAAAGTTATGCTTCTTAATGTTTTCTTGTGTCCTCTATCATCCCCAATATAAAGCCTGACCAAAAATAGTTATTTAACTACTGGCAAATTTAAAAAGAAAATTCTAGCAAAACCATACCTGTCTACTAATCTAAAAATATATAGCTATACCACTTACATTTACATAATAAATGAGAATGTAGGGATTGAAATATTTTTAATATTAAATGGTGCTTCAGTAATATGATTAATTTTATTTACTAGCATCCACTGGAAAAAAATTTATTCATTATATTTAAACTTCTTTTTTGGAATGTTATATTCTGAATCCTTCAAATTCAAGTATTATACCTAGTCGGCAAGTTCCAATATGTGTTTTTAATTCAGTACATTCTTTTTCATCTAAGTTAATCAAATCACTAGATCTAATAATTGAATATTTTTGGCACTATCTAAAAGCACTACTGTTATTTTTATGTCAACTGTGCATCAAGGTTGAGCTTAGCTGAATAAACAAGTATTTCTATGAGCTGTTATAATTTTATGCATAAAATTCTGTGGGGCACAAATAGCATATATAAAAATAATGACAGCAAGAAATGAAGTAAACATTGTGGTAATTGCTACAGATTTCTAGGCTCCTACTTGCCTGCCTGATCAACCACAGAGACTAAGTTCCTAGTCTAAGTACTACCAGAGACTGTTAGCTTCTGAAAAAAACTGATTTATCTTTCTGTGTTTCAGTTTCTTCTTCTCTAAAAGGAGTGTATATGATAAACTCTCTAATATTTAGCAAATCAGAGACTTATTTCCTCTTCATGTGATTTTAAAAAAGCTCAAATAATTCACAGCTTATGTTTTTAAAATCATGTACACTTATCAAAGAAATTGCTCTGAAGTAGACAGAGCAAAACAGTTCACCCATATACATCCACTAATTGTTATATGAGCAATGCACTGAGAATACTTAAAAATAATGGATGTATTTCCTTCAAGTATAAAAAAAGCACTAAGGATTATTTTTACACTATCTATCTACTGCCCCTATCAACTTGTTAGATTGCTATTCTATAACTAGGCTTAAACTTAAGAAATTTCAATATGGTTAGATATGTAAATTCACAAATACCGTGTTAAGATTTCATAGTTGTCTTTCTAGGCTAAGGCCTATATCATAGATCTCCCTGGATATGACATCAATGGCCAGAAAAATTAACCAAAGCAAGAACAGGACAGATTTAAAAACCATAAACATTACCAACATCCTCATTTTGTAAGTATTTATTTGTATTAAAAGAATTGATAAAATAAATTTCAAGAGAGGAATAATCAGAAAATATTCTTTCTCAATTTTATTTGAATGTCCCAAGTAGAGTACCTGGCATAAATTATTTTTTGGATAAATAATTGTGTAAATATATAAATTAATAGACGAATGAACTTATCAATGCATACATGCAAAAAGTCTAACATAATGACACCTCTTTAAAACTATTAACTATTCACTGAGAAGAACTTAAAAACTCACTTATAGTGTAATATGTTTAACTTGAAAAGATCAGCAATTCTACCAGAAAGTGTTGGTTTTTTTCCTCCTATATAAGAAATAACCCACTTTGAAATATAGAATGAAACATTTTCATATTTTGTATTTAATAAGTCAGTATTCTACTCAAGAATTGCAACACAAAATCGAACAGGAAAAATACTGAATGCCAACTAAAATACCACTAGTATTTATTCACAGTTCTGTAGCATATAATTCAGTCTTGAAAAATTTACATTATGTCAATTTGTATATACAAATTTATATCACTCATGCTTATAATTGGGCTATAGTAAACAGGGGTTCATGTAGTCTTTGTGAGTAGATTAATATTATCTTAATGAATTAATATTGATTTATCATATAATATATTTTATAAATACAGATTTATCATATATTATATATGAACATTATATATGATTCAAAGGTATAGACACACCTCTAGAGGTTTGTTATCACACCACACTCAATAAGAAGGCACTCACAATATTTTTTAATTTGTTATAATTCTATTCCCTACACTGTTCTTATTATAAAAATTAGCTTCTTTTAAATGTCTGTGTTCTATTTTGAAGGGTGATAGCTAAAACTTATTTATATATAATGTGAGAATGTTTGTGTTTCTTCTGAAGTTAATTTTATGGTAGAAAGAATTCTGTGTCCTAAAAAAAAATTCATATTTCAATATAGATGAACTATGTGTCATAGGATTTTGTGACTTTTTTCTGAATATAAAATTCTAAATTATCAGAGTTATAGAGAGCTCCATGGTTCAAAAGCTGTGAGAATGGATTTGTGCTGTTTTTCATTGTCTCCTAGTCCTGGGTGACCATTAGCACTTGACTGATTTAATGCTCTGTTTTTCTTCCCAGAACACACATTTTATGCCACAGAAAAATGTGTCCATATGTTCATGCATCTGAAAGAAATAAGAACTCAAATGGCTCTTGCAAATATTACTAAATATGATAACACAATTGTAAGTCTCTAGTGGTTTAAAATACCTTTCTTTGACTTTTCACTTAAATAGAAATTAAAGCTCACTATTTCTAGATGTTCATGTATCTTTTTTGCAGAATTCATTATAGCCCACAGAAGTCATTATTTTTATAATTAACTGATGGAAGGTGTTGCCATTTTATTCACATACTGAAAGTCAGTAGTCACTTATTAATCTATTCTAGCTAAATAATCACAACATCTTGCTTACACATTAAATACTAGTACCTCTAATAATATGTACTCTTTTCAAAATGTTTCAGAATTTTCCACTCCAGTTTAAAGCGAGAACACGAAATTGTATTTAAATACAAAAAAAGAAAAGCAGCTGTGGATGAATAAAACAAGTAATAAAATAAATAATAAAGTTAAAAACAGAAAACAGCATTAACTATAAGTTCCAACAGTTAGATGAGGAATATGCCCAAAGTGGGTTGCTCTCTCTGCATAAAAAAAGATAACTACAGCTATTATACTAACCTGACTTCATTGTGCCCTTAAAAATTAGAAATACTTTATACTTTTCATATATTGTCTTTCAACTAAATAAATATCATTTAAACTGTGTTTTAACTCTCAAGCACTATGATTCTTCAACAACCAATGTAATCTCTTTAATACCCTTCTCATAATTAGTTATAGATCAAAGAATTAATAAGCTATAATTTATTCATTCTTTTTATAAAAATAGATTCTTTACCTGGGACTGAAGAAGCACTTATGGAAGAAGGTGAAGAATTTGAGAAGGTGTCAAGGTTAACTGGACCTGTAAGTATAATTATTTGCTTATTTTTTATCTTTAGAACAGGTGACTATTATTATACACCTGGAAAATATAAAATTATTATATATATGGAATATATAAAAGGAATAGGAAAGCATATTTTTGATGAAGAATATTTTTAAATGTGCATCTAGTATTTTCCACACAGTCGAATGCTTGTATATGTAGTTATTGGACATATTATTACACATACAAAATAATACTATACTGAGCTCTTTTAGAAAGTGAGGGAAAAGATTTGGAAAAAGTTCTGCCTGCTATGAGTAAGAATATTCTAAAAAATAATGTTGCCATCTTACACTTCAATAGATTTTACCAGACATGTTTTGAAAGAAAAATTGTGTTTCATAACATGAAAGTTACATAATAGCTTAAACATGCTACTATTAGTTGTGAAGTCCTTACATCATTTTTGTTAAAGTGTATCTCTTCTACAAAGTATATTGACAGAAAACCATAAGGTTTAAGGTTTGTAATGCCATTTAATAGTAAAAGAATTCATGTGTAGGCATTTTCCTGGATAAATGGAAGTGAATAAGGTGAATTCAGAAAAAAAAAACCCACCTATAAATTCTAAATACGAAGTGTATGCAAAGATTTTGATTTGCTATAAAAGTAGCTATGCAGTTTTGCATTACCCAGAATTTAATAGTTAGACTTGATGTATGTGTTTTAATATTATCTGCATTAATTTTCTAGGGCTGCTATAACTGAGTGACTCAAACAACAGAAATTTATTGTCTCACTATTCTGAAGATAGGAATTCTAGATCCAGGTGTTGTCTGGGATAGTTTCTTCTGCTTCTCTCCTTGTCTTGTAGTTGGCCATCTTATCCAATTTTTCACATTGTCATTACTCTGTACTTTCTATTTCCTAATATATCCTTATAAGAATGCCATTCATACTGGAGTAGGACCCGTTCTAATGACTTCATGTGACTTTATTGTGTCTTTAAAACCTTATCTCCAAATAGGGCTCCCTGGTGGCGCAGTGGGTTAAGCAATGCACTATGAAGCAAACTGTAGCCACTGTAGCACGAGTTTGATCCCTGTGGCCAGCCAGGGAGTGACACATGACTCATCAGACCTCTCTTGCCACACCCACTGCTCTCCTCAGCAGTGTGTTTCGGTCAATCTGCCTGTTCTGCTCCCCACTCTGTCTCTGGTGAATCTCTCACCGCCCCCGCACCTTTGGCCTGTACCCCAGTTCTTGTATGCATAAATAAATAAATCTTTTTTTTAAAAAAACCTTATCTCCAAATATAGTTCCATTGTGACGTATTGGAGATTCAAACTTCGGGGTTGGGAGTAGAGGACAGATTAGATCATTACACTGATGAAATCAGATTATTTGTAACATTTTGCATGTCACAGGATTTGGCTAAGGGTACATTTTCCAATGCATTTTGTGCTAAAATTTATTTTAAAATTATTTATTGAAATAACCTTTTTTGTCATATTTCACTTTTTCATTGAAGCTTCCTTAACCATTTCTCATCTTTTTCTATGTAGTGCTTATCCCCTTCTATTGTACTATATAATTTAAATCTGTTTATTGTCCTTTTCTTACCACAAAATATGAGATCTAGGAGGGCAAGAATATTTGTGACTCATTCTTCACTTCTGTGTCTCTAGCAAACTGCCTACAAATAAGCACACAATACATATATGTTGAATGGATGAAATTATTTAACAGTAATTTCTATGAGATGAAAAATGTTTCCCCCCTTCCTTGTTTTAAGATGGTAGAACCTTCGAAATAAAAAGAACCATGACAGTCATCTAGTTTAACCTTTTCTCTGTCCTACCTCAACTTTCTGAGCTGTTTTTCCATCCTTACCCAATGCAAATATATCCATTTTATAGACAAGGAAATAGAAATTCAGAGAAACTTAGTAACTGGATGAATGAGGTCAGGAATTGAGCACAATCCATTTTCCTTTATACATATTCTTGCTATTCCTAGTGCTTTCCTTTTTTTTTTTTTTTTTGGTTGTTGTTGTTTTGTTTTTGTTTTTGTTTTTTTTCCAGAAATAGTTTGTACCTATGGTTAGACATTTTCTTCCATTCTCTGTACCACTATAGTCACTGGTTCTAATTCTATTACTGAGACAATCACCTGAGTCCAATCCTTCCTCCTGTTAACTCATCTTTAGATATTAGAAGTTGTTACTATGTACCACCTGAGATTTTTTTTCTAGTTACAACACAACCTTTCATTTCAATACTGTAATGTTTTCTATAAACTTTTTCATATTTGACAAGTACTCTGTAAAGGGTGGGATGTGCCATGACTAGATTAAGGTTCCAAATAATGTTTCTATATAGAGTGTAATGTGGTATGTGGTATATACTTGATACAAACTTTGTCTTTGATAATCTAGACATTTATAAATATTACTGTGTCTTTATAACCTCATGATGAAAAAAGCATGCTATCTTTCAGGTAGTAATAATCTTGTCATTTATAACTTTTTGCAAACATTTAGTTTACTGCCTGGAATTCCATTAAAACCTATCTGTCTCCCTTGTGTCTAAGAGGGTACTATTCAGTTCTTTTCAAAATAACATTTAAAGTCAGTAATGCATATTGTTCATAACATTTGACTTGTTTAAGAATACCAATAACCCAGGCTTTTGTTTCTTATTATTTGATAGTATTCACATAATACATTCCTATTGCAAATAGTTGACTAAAATTATCATTTAATTAATTTTTTAGTTCTTTAAAATTTTATAATTCTATTCAATGTCAAATTACCATTTCGTTTTGGAAATATGTGAAATATAAATAACACATGGAAAAAAATCAGCTAATATCAGGACCCTCCACCTGAATATACTTTCTAGTAGGTAGCTATTTTATTATGAAGAAAACTTGGATTCAAAGAAAATTATATCAATTTGATGATAGTTTAGATACAAAGTTCCAAAACATATTTCTAGGGATTATATTTTTGGTAAATCAAGAAGAAAATTATGGGTTTATTTAAACAATAAAGGCAAATTGGAACAAAACAAATTTTTTCTTTATTACCCTAAGAAATGTAAACTACCTCAGAGCAAATTTTAATTTCCATCCTGCAGAGGTATAAACATGTTACAAATGTTAAAAGCCATTTATTTAGAGTAGTTTCAATTCTCTATTTGCTGACATTTGATCTTGTGTATTAGATATTAAAAGTGTATTATACTTTCTTAAAAGTTTTATCCCTGTGGCTTAACCTGTGTTTAAAATATATTATGACTATCTTGTGAAAATTTCAATGACATAAGAGACATTTAATTTTCGATTTTTATCTTTCCCCAAATTAGCAATGTCATTCTTTTGGAATTTTGCTTTCTCTCTCCTTCTTTATTCTTAAATGCCTCTTATCTACAATTTATGAAGATTAAAACTGGGTTTTTCAGATAAATCTATTTATTAAAAATCAACCAACTAAAAAAAATCTTAAGAAAAAAATCAACTAGCAGATATTATTGATGATTTTTCAAGTTACAAATATATTGCATACGTTTTGTTTAGATCAATTATCCTTAAAGACTTAAGATCAATGATTTTTTCACAGTTCCTATGGTTTTCTTAGTCTTAAAAAATTCTATACTGCCTTGAAATTATTAAACAAACATGAACCTAATAGGAATGAAAAGATAACTAACAAGACATTTGACATTCGAAATCTTTTATTGACTCTTTTCCTTTGTAAAATTATTATTTATTTTATTCATTGGCTCATACCTTTTCAGAAGAGCATTTTACAGTAAGGGTGTTATTCCTAAATTCTTTTTGTTGGAGAGAATGAAGTGATTGGTTTTTGTTAAATGAAAAAAAATTTATACAGTCAGTACAGTATATAAATCAGCAGAATCCCACATGAATGTATTCCCTATTAGCACAGTAGAATCCTCTTATAACAAATGCTGGCAGCTTTTAGAAATGATGTTAAAAAATAATGATTACTGACCTAAGAGAAAATTTAAGGAAACACAAGGAAATAAGATTTAAAGGAAATTTTGCAATCTGCTAAAATCATTTGGCTTTTCACAATATGCAGATTACACTAGTGCCTTTTATTTTTCTACTGCAGAAAACTAAGTATATATTATTTATATATATACTTTTATCTTGAAAGTAGTAACTTTCATTCCTCTTACCCTTCTTTTTACCCCAAGAGCTTTAACTCCACTCCTGAGGCATGCATAAAAAGACCTATACATTTGAAATGCAAACTTATATTTGACAGCAAGCATAAAAAGGATTGTACCCATGTTTTCCAATATGAAATAAGAATATAGAACATTTTTGATGGACCTTTAGACTAAATTTTGACTGTGAATTTGATTTTTTCTTAGTTTCTTAATAATGTTTTACCCTACACACAGTTCTTCACTCCTGAAAGTTGTTTCATCACCCTCACAAGTTGACATTTTTAAATGTTTCCAATAAAACATCTTCCAAATTCTTTTTCACACTAAAGTATAAAATTTTATGGTAAGTAGATTGTTGCAAATATTTCAGAGGGTTTATAATTTAGTATGTATTGACTTAAATAGTCAATGGAAGCAGTGTTCAATGAATAGGTTAATGAATAAATTTCTTTTTTTTCTTGTATTATATATCTAGCATGAAAAATAGACACACAACTAGCATTATGAAATTAAGATTAAACATATTTCAATTTGTATTCTTGCAAAGTGAAAAATAAAAAAAAAATATTGATCACTATAGTTTCACCAAATAGAGGTAATAAATTATGGTAGATTTTGTCTCTTGAAGGGTGGTATGACACATTTTTGGCAATTAATTGTAGCTAGGACAAATTGCTGGCAGCTAAATAACAGCAATTAGTACACATTTTACTTAATCCTAAAAGTTTCTACCATTTCTTTTCTCTTTTAACTTTGGTTTTTATCATGCATTCATCTAGGACACCAATAAAACTGCTTTAAATTAGTATAATAGGTGTTTTCTAACTACATTTTGGGTTCTGGTGGAATTTTTCCTTTTGACATTTGAGGTCTATCAAGATTTCTAGAACATTCAGGATGGAAATATTTGCTGAGACCTAGCCTAACATTATTTTCTAAAACTTCTATAAGTTTTTAAAGATGTAACTTCTAAATGTTACATTTAGGTTGGGGAAAAAATGGCCTAGATGATAGAATATGAAATAATAAAAGTTAAAACAATTGTAGCTTTTGTAATTAGTAGTCTTTACTGATTATCCATTAGTAAAATTATGATATTATTGTTGGATATGTGAAACTCTACATTTTATTTTCATGATAATGGGAAAGAAGATTGAGCTAATATACATTGATATAGAACTATTGATTTCTAACTAAATAATGACCAATAAGATATGTATATAGACTGCAGAGGAAGAAAAGCAATATGGGTTATGTTTGTGTAGGGAAGTAAAAACCCTATGCAGGGTGTGTGCTAAAATGAACTATTTGTGTGTGAAACACGGGAAGTTAATAAAGTTCCATGATGGGGATAAAAAACTTTGTAATTTTCCACTAAATATTGTCCCTTACAAGTTAATATTTATCTTTGGTTGAATAAAACTACATAGGTTATATAATAATGATTAGCTTCAGTGTGCTTTCCTACAGCAGCTTAAAATTTTGTGGGCCTTCTCTCCCTCTCAACCATGTTAATCTAATCAAAATCATTTTTGCCTATTTTAAAAAATGGTCACATATAAACTCTGAGTTTCAGGATGGTGCTTACTCAAACTATATATAAACTCAAATACATATCTGTATATATATATATATATATAGATATATCCCTTCAATTTTGTTGATCTAAAATGATGCATATTAAAATAGCATTTGGGAAAAATTATTTAGAAACTGTGTGAAATGATGTTAACTGAATGTTCACCACTTTTTAAGCGATTGAGCTCCCTTTTTCTCTTTTCTATGGGGATTTTTATTTTTTAAATTTTCCTCCTTTATTATGATGCATTTTTTTAATTAATTATATTTGACATCATTTGAATTCCCCAGGGAGTTCCCTCCACCATTCCACCCATGCACCATCACCTCAGTCCCTTGTGCTCTTTCTGCCCTCATCCCCATCTTTGCCCTCCTCTCCTCCTGCCCCACCCCCCATGGTCCCTTTGGTTTATCTTTGGCTTTTTGGTCTTGTTGAGTTTTTTGTTTGCTTTTGGTTATAATTGCCCATTTCCTTGAGCTTATTCTTCTTTTTGTTGTTGTTGTAGTTGTTGCTCTTTCATAGTCCTCCTAATAGTGAAGCCATCTGATATTTTTCTCTTCCTTCTGACTTGTTTCACTGAGTATAATTCCTTCTAGCTCCATCCATGTTTCTATAAATGGCCCTAGTTTCTCATTTTTGATTGATGAATAGTATTCCATTGTGTATATTATCCACATCTTCTTGATCCGGTCATCTACTTTTGAGCACTTGGGTTGTTTCCAGGTCTTACCAATTACAAATAGTGCTGCAATGAACACAGGCGTATAGGTGCTCTTTAGGATCAGTGTTTTTGTGTCCTTTGGGTAGATTCCTAGGAGTGGGATTGCTGGATCATATGGTAGTTCCAGTACTAGTAGACTAAGGAACCTCCATACGGCCTTCCATAATGGTTGGATTAGCTGCATTCCCACCAGCAGTGTACTAGGGTTCCTTTTTCTCCACATCCTCACCAGTATTTGTTGTTGTTGGTTCTTTTGATGTGTGCCATTCTTACCGGTGTAAGGTAGTACCTCATTGTGGTCTTAATTTGCATTTCCCTGATTATGAGGGATGCTGAGCATTTTCTCATGTGCCTGTTGGCCATGTGTATGTCCTCTTTGGAGAAGTGTCTTTTAAGTTCTTCTGCCCATTTGTTGACTGGGTTTTTTACTTTACTTTTCTTGAGTCTTATGAGTTCTTTGTATATCTTTGTGATCAGACCCTTATCCATTGTGTGGAGCGGAAGGACTTTTTTCCCCATTCAGTGGGGTTTCTTTTTGTTTTGTTTAATGTTTCCTTTGCTATACAGAAGCTTTTATCTTGATGTAGTCCCATCTATCTTCTCTCTCATTTTTATTGCTTTGGGGAATGCCACATCAAAAGCGCTACTGAGATGTAAGTCTTGCAGAGTTTTACCTATGTTTTCCTCTATATATTTTATAGTTTCAGGTTGTACATTTAGGTCTTTTATCCATTTTGAGTTGATTTTTGTACATGATGTGAGATAGTGGTCCTGTTTCATTTTTTTGCATATGGTGGACCAGTTTTGCCAGCACCATTTATTGAATAAGCTATCTTTGTCCCACTGCAAATTCTTTTCTTTTTTGTCGAAGATCAGTTGTCCATAGTTGTGTGGTTTTACTTCTGTGCTTTCTATACAGTTCCATTGGTCTGTACACACACAGCTTATAGTTCTTGATAAATATACTCCATTTGCCACTTTAACCAGGATTCTCCAAACCCTTTCCTGAATTGTTTTTTCTTAAGATGTGTAAAACAATAAACAAAAAATGTAGTAAATTAATTTATCATGCTGATTTCTTTGTTTACACATTTCTTGGATTATTAATGAATGATATTTATATATATTTATTAGATTCATGTATTTCATTTTTTACTATTGACTGTTTTTTCTTTGTCATCAGCCATATTTATTTTGGTGCATTTGTTTCCCTATTGACTTGTTAGTATCCACTATACCTCAGAAAAAAAACTTGTTCCATTTTGCATTTGTGCCAGATATTTGTAGTAAATTTTCTTTTGTCATTTAATGCTATTAATGACATTTTTATTATCTACTTTTCTCTTTCTGATTTGTTTCATTCCTTTTAGGGTCCTTTTAGTTTTTCCTTCCCAATATTAGATGTATATTTAATTTTTAAAATTTTAACATTTTCCTTGAGTTCTTTAATCAGTCTTGGTGGTAATTGTGAGATAGGATCTAATTTCATATATTTTCAGGTTAAATTTGTTACTGTCATTTTTTTAGAGAACCTGTACTTTTATTATTACTTTGAAATTCTTCCTTTCATCTTAGTTTACTGGATATATTAATGTTAAACTCATATTTATTATTAATTTTGGTGACAAAATCTTAGTTATTATCTAACTTGTAGACAGGGAGACTAAAATTTAGGAAGATGTGGTAACATCCCTCAGTTCCCTCAGTTTGTAAAAGAAGGAACCAGGATTACCCCCAATTCAGGGCCCTAAATTCAGATTTTTTTTTTTATTTAAAGATTTATTTATTTATGTGTACAAGCACTGGGGTACAGGCCAGAGGTGTGGGGGTGGTGAGAGGATTCACCACAGAGAGCGGGGAGCAGAACAGGCAGATCAACGGAGGTACACTGCTGAAGGGAGCAGCGGGCACAGCAGGAGAGGTCTGCTGTGCCATGTGGGTCCCCTCCCTGGCCGGCAGCAGGGATCGAACTTATGCTGCAGTGGCTGCGGTTTGCTTCATAGTGTGTTGCTTAACCCACTGCGCCACCGGGGAGGCCCCCTAAATTCAGAATTTATCCACTTAACAATCCACTCTTCCAACTGGGCGATAGAGAGTTAGCCTTTGTTAAAATGTGTGTTATTTTGTTTTTGTTACTGTATTTTTATATGTTCTAATATAAAGTAGATATTATACTCCCTTTTATTCTTCTTTTACAAAGTCAAAGCATTTAATCTTCACTCAATAACTAGCTGTTTTTCAACACAATCCTGGAATATATCTTCTTGTATGATTTTTTTAAATTTAGGTTTTGGTTTTAAATTTAGATTTAAGGCTTTTATTTTTTAAGTTAGTTTGGTATATCATTTGCCAGAATATAGTGTGTGCATTAGTTATTTAGTTTGCTTCTATAGAAAGCATGTGATCTACTTATTTTTTGGAATTTCTGAAACAAAGCTTAAATAATATTTACAAAAATCTCATAGCTTAAAACATTATTGAAGTATAAACTTCCAGTTATTTGCTCAATATAATGGGACATTTTTATTCAAAAACAACAAGCTTTTTGGGGAAAGGGGAAGCTGAATAATTTGTAGGTAAATATCTATGATGTTACACTATAAAAAATTATTCATATTTCTTAAGAAACATGGATCAGATGCCTATACTTATTTATTTAAATCTGAATTCCTGGAACTTGTCATTTCCTTTTTAAGTTTCACTGATGCCTTTAGTGTTTATTAAGAAAGTATTTGCATTCCAACCATATGGAATTAGGCATGCTGTACAAGGGAATTTCTAGAAAGATTACTTCATCAAAGAAGAAATATAATGGGTTTATTGTAAACAATCCAGTTAAAAAATAGGCAAAAGAGCTAAAAAAAAAGGCAATTCTCCAAAGAGGAAATGCAAATGGCCCACAGGCATATCAAAAAATGCTCAACTTATCTTGTCATCAGAGAAATGCAAATCAAAACCACTATGAGATACCACCTCACACCAGTGAGAATGGCACATATCAAAAAAAAAAAAAAAAATAGCAGCAACAAATGTTGGTGAGGATGTGGAGAAAAAGGAACTCTCTTACACTGCTGGTGGGAATGCAAGCTGGTCCAACCATTATGGAAAGCAGTATG
>JAGFMF010011568.1:735008-783026 GCA_019455555.1 Galemys pyrenaicus
GATCTGCCTGTTCTGCTCCCCACTCTGTCTGTGGTGAATCCTCTCACCCTGCCATACTTCTGACCTGTACCCCAGTGCTTGTATGCATAAATAAATAAAAATCTTAAAAAAAAAAAAAAACATAGCCCTGAACTTCAGGTTCTAGCATTCAACCTCAAAAGAAAAGTGGGTAGAGACTTCTGTTCACTATAAAAGTTTGGAGTTCTCGCCATTTCTGGAAAAATGGAGAGACCTGGGCATGGTGTAGGATTATAACAACAGGATCCTATGTAGGATGGGATCCCTTTCTAATAGCATCAGCCCAAGACCCTCTACCTCACCCCAATTTCTCTTCTTCAACAGAGAAGACACTTTTAAAATTCCTGAAATTTATACAGGAATGTGGTGATGTAGACCCCTTGGTAAACTGGAACAATGACCATAATTTATCCCATATTGTAACATGACAGTTCCTAGCCTACTATATGCTTACTATGAGTTGATTTCAAATTGTGTGGCTTATTTCCAAGAAGAACACAGAGCTTGTAATTTCAATTACATGGTATTTCAAGTAGAACCATGTCCTAATATTGGAGGGAAGAATTAGAGTTGACTGCCAGAACAGCAACAAGGTTCAGAATAGGATTATTATTTTTAAATCACCAAGGACCAAATGCATCAGCTCTCCCCTGTTTTTGAAAACACTGCAAAGACTAGAAGACCATGAACCTTAATAGAAAAGTGTAGGTTGGATGGAGTAGTTATATACAGGGTCTGTATAAAAGTTAAAACTCTCACACTTCATATTGTGTTGAGGAGATAGAGACTAGAGCTTTAATCAAGCTTCTAAACTGTGGGTTGGGATTTATTTGATAGAAAGATTTACCAATAATTGCTAGAAAGATATAACACCGGGAAATATATGTCTATACTAAAAGAAACAAAACATTAAAAAGAGCTTCAAGGTTGAATAGATAGAATATGAGAAAAAATATATGAATATTCTAACATTGATACTTGAGGTTATTGTAAAACTTATATTGAAGTTTAAAATTAGGAAATTTTTTTTAAAAATTAATATTATAAATAAATTTTAAAAGTTTCTTATGTTTGATAGATACCCACAATGCAATGAACTTTCTTCATATAACAAGATGAAAAAATTAACTCTGTGTTTTAGTTGAATTGCAGTACAAACTTCATAGTCTCAAAGTTTATGGAAAACTTTAGTAGCAATGCCATTCTCAGACATCTATGTTAAATGGTCTTCCGACATTTCCTCAACTTCTTCAGGTTAAAGGAAATTAAGACCTCAAGATGAAAATCATATTTGTGTTACACTTGTTACACAACTACTCTATCTTTAGGGTGACCAAATTTAGTTCCTCCTACCTTCCACATGTTGTTTGTGATGTCTCATTAAATTCAATTTTCTTCTCTTTGAGTTCTATGAACAAATAACTCCTTGAAATCTTTCTATTTCCCTGGTAGGAAAATGAATGCAAGTTCATTCTTAACTCCCTATTACCTTCTCTTCCTTTGACCAGATGGTAACAAGTAACATTTTTGAGCTATGCACTGGAACTGACTCTAGAGCTAGTAGTGCATCTTTTCTCAAACTCTTTGCTCTGTGACATCACATTGGTAAATTGAAATCAACTCTTTGGGAATATTTACACCACAGAAATCAACAGATGCTGCTTTATAGAGACTTGCTCCCTCTTGAAATATTGGTTATTTTTTAAAAAAAGATTTTATTTAGTTATGCATATAAGAGCTGGGGTACAGACCAGAAGCCAGGGGGCAGGGGTGGTGAGAGGATCCAATAGAGACAGAACAGGGAACAGAACAGGCAGACAGTTCGAAATATACTGCTGAGGGGAGCAGTGTGCCAGGCAGGAGAGGTCTGCTGCACCATGTGTGTCCTCTTCCTAGCCAGGGATAACTCGCACTACAGTGGCTGCGGAAGCTCCACAGTGAAGCGCTCAAACCCTTGCACCACCAGGAAGGCCCATGCCGGTTATTTATTTATTTGTTTGTTTGTTTGTTTGTTTGTTTGTTTGTTTATCTATCTATCTATCTATTTATTTATTTATTTGTTTTTGTCAGCTTACTACTAGCATTAAGATAATAACTGAGAAATACAGAAAATAATGCTGTGAAAGCTGATCATTCCATCTTTTGGGTATCATTGGCATAGCTTGTTATGGATGTACAGCTGGGGTTCTAGAACTTGCCTCCAAGGTTCTTGCATCCTTATAGGATCTTCAACAGAGAGATGTGTCTGTGTGTGTGTGTGTGAGTGAGTGAGTGAGTGAGTGAGTGAGAAAGAGAGAGAGAGATAGAGACAGAGACAGAGAGATGAGGATTTTCCACATTTAATTGAAATAGGGAAAAATTGTGCCTTTTTTACATAAAATGTCAGTGGAATATGATACTTTGTGGACCAGAGACATGTTGGTTGAAAAACATTTCTTAATTTTAACATCATGTTGTATGCTTATACTAAGATTTATCTTTAGTTCTTGAATTATAATTTTTAAAAAAATTAATATCAGGAAATGGCACATAAATTTTTAGGTAGTTTTCTTTTATGAAAGTATGGATTCAATTTCCTACCAATCCACCAGAGAATGCTGATATTTGAAATTGATAGATAATCTTATGAAGTTCTGTAGTTCAGCACATTGTTTTCTTCTTGAAGGAATGTTTAAAAGAAATGACAAAAAAAATTCTATTGTCATAGCACTGAAAAGATGTTCTCTTAGAGAAAATGATCACTATTTTGTAAAAAATAGAACATCTTTGGAGCATTTAGATGTGCTTGTGCACACTGAATATAAAATTGAATGTACTATTTAACCACGTACTCTGCTTTGTTAATTGAAATTTATTTATTAAGTAGTTAACATGGTCCCACCCATAAGAGTCATCACATAAAGCTTCATAGAAATAGAAAGCAATATGGTTTTGGCCCTGAAAAATTCTGGTTCTTTCAGTTTATCTAAATATAATATGATGAGAACTATTAGGTTGTTTGAGACAAACTATATTCATAATGTCATTTTAGAGATAAGTGACTGCCTTAAATTTTTTTTATTAGATTTTTAAAATTGTATTTGACATCATTTGTAGTCCCCAGGGGGTTCCCACCACCATTTCACCCCTGCACCATCACCTCAGTCCCTTGTGCTCTTTATGCCCTCATCCCCGTGACCCCTTTGGTTTATCTTTGACCTTTTAATCTTGTTGAGTTTTTTGTTTGTTTTTGGTTGTGATTACCTTGGTGGTGAGGATTAAGTCTCAAGAACCTCCCTGGTGGCCTGAGTTCCATCCCTGTCCAGGGAGCTAACCCACATCTGGTGCAGTAGATCTCTCCCATCTCACCTCTGCTCCCCCCAGAGGTGTATTTCAGTCGATCTGCCTGTTCTGCTCCCTACTCTATCTCTGGTGAGTCCTCTCACCCCGTGCACCTCTGGCCTACTTCCCAGTTCTTATATGCAAAAAGAAATAAAAATATAATAAAATATATTAAAAATGAGGGGTCATTTGACTAAACAAACAAAAAAAACAGAGATATATGGATCACATTCTATTGTGGGAAAAATGAAATAATACATCATAATGTAAACTTATAACATACTACTGACCTTAGAAATGGAAAAGTATGTCCTAAAAGTGTTCCTTTTACATTTACTATGCTAAGTAACAACCTTAGTTCAAAGTGGAAAAAAGAAGCCAAAACCTGCTACTGGGAATAAAATTCACAAGTATGTTCTTTCACTATTACTTTGTATTAAAGTGTAAAATTCCTTTTTGATGTAAACAGGGCTTTTAAGAATCTGGAAAGGAATGTTAAACAGCAGGTGAAGTTTGGAAGCTTGAGGCCAAAGAAGACTGAGTAAACTTAACTACCCAAATTACCCTGGGACATGAATAAATCTAGAGCTTAGAAAAGAGCACCTAAGACTCTCCTGGTTAGTGTGAATTAATGTCTCAGTTAACTGAAACTGTACTATTTGCATGGAAAAGTTCTGGGACTTTTATGAAGATAGAAATGTAAAGACAACTGTAATAGACTATATTTGAAATCCTACTTTGAAAACTTTTAAAGGGATATAAACATCATAGTCTACTATAATGGGAAAAAATGCACTTAAAATGTTTATATAAAATGTCTACTCTTATATAAAGCCAAGGAGAACTTTTTTCTCAGGGAAAAATATAACTATGTAGTTTAGTTAGCCAGAAGATAGACACATTCCAACTTTTTTAAATGGCTACTTAAAGTTTAGTTAATAAATAGCATATTAATATATGCTTCTGAAATATTTGAAGTATTTAGCCTTATAAGAAATTTCTGGAACTATGAAACTGAAAATTCTATAGAACATCTTGAACACATTTTTTGGTTACTTAACTCTGATGAAATAATGTATGCTCCAGCATTATAAATATATACATAGTTTTGAATTTCTTCCAACTGGCAGTAAATATTTCTTACCAGGTATTTGTAAAGGCTATTTCCAGAAGATAACACATAACTCAGGGTCATTGGTTTCAAAATACAGCCCAAGTTCAAGCCTGGAAGAACAGTTGGATTTCATTGACAAGGAAACTTGTAGCCTAGATTAGGCTTCCCATTGAGTAGTCCTGAAAATATGAAATCTGCAGTGAGAATATTGACTTTGCAGTAACTCACTATGAGGCCAGCAAAAGAAATTGCCATGATGCAGTGTCAGGAACAACAGCAATGGAATGATAAGCTGATATAATGAAAGTTGTCTTTATACACTGAAAATTCAGTATTATTGTCCAATCTTATAGCTATAGAAACTGCTGTCAGAAAACTCAGTAATCTTTCAAGATTGCAAAAGCAGAGGGGAGGAGAACCAGCTTTCACACAGGTCTACATGGCTTGACAGTCTGAACACTTAACTCTAGTAGAGTATTACCTCTTTGTAACAGTAAAACTCCCCATAATTGTCTAAATCACCTTGGTAACCAAGGGGAAGTATATTCTTTGCATTATAAGAAGTCACTATATCCATAAATGTATTGTGACTTAAAACTAACAGTGAGGGTCTCCCTGGTGTTGCAGCGGGTTGAGCGCTGCACTGTGAAGCATCTGCTGCACAGCAGTGTGCTTTCAAACCCGGCCAGGTAGGGAACCTACATGGTGCAGTAGCCATCTCCTGCCTAGCCCCCTGCATCCTCAGCAGTGTATTTTAGTTGGTCTGCCTGTTCTACTCCTCGCTCTGTCTCTGGTGAATCCTCTCTCCTCCCATGCCTCTGGCCTGTACCCCAGTTCTTGTGTGATAATTATATCTTTAAAACAAACAAAAAAGACCTAACAGTGATTATCCCCAGTATAAACAAATAGTGCATGTGAGAATGACCAGCAGTACTGTTTTTTCCATTATAGCATCCCCTGACCCCAACAGTGAGTACTGTACAGATGCAGTAATGATGCAGAATGTGTGCTTCATTGAAGGAATGAGGCAAGTTATGGAACTTAATTTTTCCTTTTCTCATATATGACCTGAAAAAAGATATTTTTACCCTAATGCTATGGACCACTTATATGGAATTAATTCAATTACTTTATTCTCTTTTAAAATATATAATTCTATTAAATTTTTACCTGCTCTTCATCTTAAATGTAGAAAATACACTTTAGCTTTTTTCTTAAAACACTGTAATTGATAGGTACTCATTAACATTCATATATCATCAATATATTCATATCTATATTCATATCAGGACTCCCAAATATTTGCTAATTATTTATACTTGTCATCCTGGCAAGTGTGAGTGATCAGTGCTGAAGAGAGAGATGTTGATTGGAGGGAAGATTTGATTCTTAATTGTGTCTTTGTGGATGAACAAATGTGACCTGTTTTTAAGAAAAGGAATGGGGAAAAAAATCAGAAAATTTAAGTAATATCTTGTATTTGGTTTTTTGTTTTTTGTTTTCATATTTTGTTCTCTATATTCCCTGATAGAAGGATGTTAAGATATATAAATCCAAGCAGATCTAGTATGGGAGGGAATCTGCACACCACAGCACTCCAAAAATTCTATCAGTAAATAAATATCCCAATCGAAATCTTGAATCACTTAGATGGTGTTGATTGATATGATTTTGAACAGGACTAGCTTGCTTCTCTGTGAAAATCTGGAGTCTTCACATGTGGCTATTTCTTCTAATAGATGAAAGAGTACTCTTATTTAGTTAAATATCAGTTGACAGAAGATGATTTACACATAAGGTGATCAGATGCGTACCAAGAACACTATTTGTGAGCTGAAACAATTCCTCCTCCATGACATAACAAGAGCATCTTATCAGCACACTTGCATTTTATGGTAAAAATGTGATTGTTAGAAGAGAAATAAAAATGATTCCATTTTAAACTCTTGCTGTACAACTGATAACATACAAAATATTTTCATGCTTTATTTTATTCTTGCAATTTTCTTATCTGTATCATTTAAGAGAACTTTTTAAATGAAGATTAAGCTGTATACCATTGATTGGAAAGTTCTATATTTCATTACTCCAAATTGTATTTTGGAGGCACTGGAACAGGGTGGTTGCTAACTGACTCACTTTCACATGTTTTCAAGGATAAAAATGTCACCTATATTGAACTTATGCTGAGAATAGGCAGTTTTTCAAAGATTTATGTTTCAGCCAGGACAAAATTTTATATCTGTTTTGAGAAGTAGAGACAAGGTCCAGTGACTAGTATATGGCATCCCACAGCTGCAACGTCAAATGTGACTTTTTTGGTGTTAGTTCTAAGATACTGAGCAAGTAACGTGGTCTCTTTGAACTCAGCATTTTAACCATAAAACCAACTTTATAAGGCTGTAGGAAGGATGAACTGAGATCACTTTCATGTAAGTGCTAAAAAATGGTAGCAACTTAACTTCTTCAGAGGTTCTCTATGTTGTCTTGAGTTCTCGAATTAAAATGGTCCAACAGAGTACACATTAAATCTGTCAGCAAATCTTTACAGTGTGCCTGCTGGCTATCAAGCTTCTACTAGTACTGGAACACAACTGTGATGAAGTTCAGCTTGTGTCCTTCAGGGGTTTCCAGCCTTTGCAGAGATCATGAAATGGATGCTTAATTTGGACAGTGTAGGTTGTATTCTGTGAGGGCATCAGGGAAAGTCACAAAGACAAGTCTGCCTGGTTTTGTTCTTGTTTTAAAATTCTCTCTTTCATATGAACAAAACTGAGTTGCTTAGCTTTGTTCATATTAGTGAACAAATGGATTAGTTTTGCTGTTGTTTTTCCCATTCCTTTTTTTTTAGACCAACGTTACTATTTTCCAAGCTAAACTCATCAGGAAAGTAATATAGGCCAGCTCTTTTATACAGCTGAAGTCAAGCCAGGCTCCTTAGTCAGCAGCAGACTTGGCTGGGACTATCAGACAAGAATATCCTCTCCGCAAACGAGTGATATATGAACATATTTATGTTAGTTCTGAGAAATTAGGGAGTATAACATCATTACTAAGACCTATCTCTCTTTAATTGAGCTTTTCAAGTCTGTTAACTGTATTCCAAATTCAGGCAAAAAGAGTTACACAGAATAGTGGCGGCTTGCTGTCTGCATGGGAACCTGGAATCTTTCATACTACTTCTTTTCACTCCACTCAGAGATAATGTAGAACATGCAAAATTTTCTTGGGCTTACATTCTTTCATTGTTCTTTAGGTTTATCCACTTAAGTACTGGTTTACATTTGATAGGTAGACTTTCTTACCAAATGGTGTTGACTTTCCTCAAAGAAAGGAAGTTATTCTAAAGTTAGCAGTAAAGGCTATTAAACTTACGTTTACATTTTCTCTATACTTAGTAGCATTAAAATAGTAAAATTAAAACCTTACTGTCAGTCTATATAATAATGAGAAAATAAAAATCATTTTTTTAGCTTTAACTATTTGCTCTTCCAAGAAGAATGTGAGTTTTTCAAGGGAGCACTATTTAAAAAATTCTTTGTAGACAAACTTTTAATACACACATTCATATAAATGCAGTCTACACTCATCTAAACCATTCTAACCAAATACTTACATATGTATAACAAAATCCACATTTTTATCCACTATATAAATATTCATTTTACTTAAATGTGGAAAAATTATCAATATATCAGCCTAATTTAAAGTTAAAAATTACTAATTTTCTAAGAAGATATTTCACTTTTATTCACAAAATAACTATAGAGACCTAGTCGTTTTTCCTTTGTGTGATAGGAGTGAAAATTTAAAAAAAAAAATAAGAAAAATTACCTCATAACAACCATTTTCCTTTCCTTTATTCAGCAACACATTCAAAAATAAGTCTATTGATGTCTTTTCTACCTAGTTGTCCTGAATTAAGTGCAACAGAGCTATCATTGTGGGGAATATATAAAAGTCAGTCTAATTATACCCTCTCAATAGCAAGATCCCTCAGTTTGGATGCCCACATTTGGATTTTAGCAATAGGTCAAGTTTCCTAAGAGAAAGGAATTTAACAGAAGAAATTTAGTATTAGAAGAATCTTAAAGTTCCTTAATGAGGAACTCTTTAATAGCCTACTAGCTGATCTTTCCTTCAAGATTTCAAGCAAGAGCTCATTCTTAAAAGTTCTTGCCTTACCCACATTTCATTACTGTCCTAGAACAATGCTTTCTCATTTAGAGAGAAAATCTATCTCCATGAAACTTTCCTTTTTGTACTGTAATTTTTCTCTTATAAACAATAAAGAACTCTAATTTCCTCTCCATTTCTTAAGTCTGTTAGTTAAAAATCTCAATCACTCTTTAAGTCATTTGTCCTAGTGAAAATAGAACTTCTTTAATCACCATTATATGACTTTCCTGGACCTCTCTATTTTAGTCACCTCTCTGCAACACACCAAATGTAAGCACAATACTCTAGCCTGATCAGCAGTATGCATTTCAACTATTAATAACTTAGAGACATTTATTGTGTTTTCATTAATGATGACTACTAATACCATTCTTAGTAGTTTCTACCATATTGCTGATGCACACTAAATTGTAATTATCTAAAGCTTCCCTTTTTTTTTAATAGTTTCTGACTATGTTTCTATAATTCCATGTGTATGTGTTATTTAAGCATAGATGAACATTTCATGATTAATTTCATTGATGGTTTTTAATCTTTTTTGAATTTATTCTGCATTTTTTATCTCATTTGCTGTAGAAACTCTTTATCCTCTACAAAAGTAGCCCAGAGTTGCCTCCTTCACCTCCTTGACTGTGCCATGCTCTATCTGATTGCATGTGGCACTCAGTCCTGAGTCTGATGCTTGGCCAAATGAGTGATTAAAGAGTTTCCCGATATTCTAAGGCAAAACTCTGTGTGGCAGGTGCCTTGATTAGCTTGATTTGTGTTGTCTCCATGCTTCAAAGGGAATTCTACAAGAATAAAGAGAACTGTTTCCCAGGATATCTGTGATCTTTTAAAATATTGAAGTTACCTTCTCATGACTCTACTTTATTAAATCGATATGTTTAACTAGCTGGCAGTGACCATGAGAAGAGTTACATGTAACATCTAATCTGCAATACTGCTATGAGTTTGAGACAGGGCTAAATAGTTTGGCTCTGAAGTTCATTGTCAAAAAGTATCCAGGATTTCAAGTGTTTATCTCAATTAACATTGAGAATGCGTAAAATTAGGCTACACATGTTATAAAAATTATCTCTTCTATGGAAATTTATGGCTTTTAGATTCCAAGACCTGGCAAGAAATCTTTTGGCTCCTCTGCTTCTGATCCTAACTGTTTTCACAAAATGCAAACACATGCAAAAACATTGTAATAAACCTCAATGTTCAGTCATATTCAGTAAGACTTCAAAAGATGTTTGCTTTGAACTTGGTTCTAAAGATGGGCATACCTTCATCAGAACAGAAGATATCTTCTTACTCTCTATGATGTGGTTTGGTCCTTTAAAGGGCCCCAAAGTAAGCTTTGTACTGTAAGGCACATTAAATTCACTTTTGGACTAAGAATTAGCTTAGAAATTTCGTCCTGTAGACTATCTTGGGAGCTCTAGTCCCCAAAGGGGCAAGGATTTTTAGACCACAAAGGAAAAGCTGTACTAAATCAAATAGACTTGGAACATCATCATGAACTCCATACTTTGTACCCTATTTTAGATTTAGTGAAGCATTCTAATTGTGGTTGGTAAGGTTGTCAAGTGTTGGTTGATCCATATAAACTCTGTATCATTTTGCGGTTTAAAACATGTGAGATGAGACAGACTGAAGAGGCATAGTATATACCCAGTGTTAGCAGAGTGTGATTGTAATGATACCTTATGTAAAAAAATTCCTCAGCATCCTTTCCTATTTTGTTTCCTATCTAAATTTTATTCAACTTTCCAGCTAATGACACTGTAAAACACTCTTTCTTGTCCTAGAGAGATCTTTGCCTTTGGTCTCTCTTCAGACTATTTTAGGTGATGGAACTGAAGGCCTCTTAAAATAAACAAACAAACAAATAAATAAATGCTCAGTCTATTTGTTTTGCATGCTATCTACTCAATTTCTTTTTGATTTTTTTATTCTTTATAAATAGTAATATTTCTTAATTTCACTAAAGTAAGACTTTGAGATTTTTTTTTTTTGGTAACTTTTTTTTATTGAGGTAACTTGGTTTACAACCCTGTGTATGATTTAGAGGAATAGTCTCACAGTCTTCAGATGTATGTTACCACATGACACCACCAAAGCACTCAGTCTTCCACCATGGACCACTGGGTCCTCTCCCCTATTCACTTTTTGATAGTGAGTAGAGGTTCCCCTCTACTAGCCTCAGTTCTTTAGTCATGTTTTTAGAGTTTGTTTCCATTGAGTTTTGTCTGTTCTTTGTTTTGTTTCACTATATTTCACATATAAGTGGAAGCACCAGTATTTGTCTTTCTCTTTCTGACTTATTACACTTAGTGTAATCCCCTCTGGTTTCATCCATGTAGTCACAAATGACAAGATTTCATCTCTTTTTATAGTGAGAAGTATTCTACTGTGCATATATTCCACATATTGTTAATCTACTCTGCAGCCCTTGGACATTTAGGTTGTTTCCACCTCTTGGTTATTGCAATGAACATAAGAGTGTATATATTTTGAGGGGTCTTTTCATAGACAGTTTCATTGGATCTCACTCCTTTATTGTTATTCTTATATTCTGTCTTTAGCTGTTTTTTTTTTTTTTAATGTGTTCACTTCTGTTTTGGGAACAGTATCCAACTGAAAACAAGCACAGTTAATTTTAAGTTTTTTTCTCATTAGTATTTGGAATATGGTTTCTCTTGATCCTAAATAACTCTAAATATGACTTCTCCCTATTTCATATGACTAGAATCACCTTACTCTGTCATATCGGAAATATTCAAGACTTTTACACAAAGTCTTTGTCTTTTCATGTTTCTAATCCTATCTACTGCCTTTTGATTATTGGAGAATAATCAAATTTCAGATTTAAATCCACCTTTAAATTTCAGATTTGCACCTCTTATAATAATCCTTATTTATTCAATAAATATTTCTGAATGGCTTTTAAATGTCAAGCTCTACGCTAAGTATTATCAACGGTAGAGTGATAGATGTGTCTATTGTCAGTAATCGTAAGTGGTATCCTTAGATAGGACCAAGGCAGTGCCCCTCCATGTGGGATGAAGAGTCCCTGCAATCAAATGGATGTATCTACGAGGAGCCTCACAACATTCTAGATACAAGGATCCTGAACTATCCTGCCCATATGACCCCAAGTCTACTTGCTATACTGGTGTTTATCTCTTCCCAGTGGCTGTTCTTTCCTAGAGTTTAAAATTAAATCTGAGCACTGGGTAAGAAGGAGCTGTTTGGGAAGGATATAAATGAGGATGGAGATGAAAGCAGGGGTATACACATGTGCTCATAAAATTCCTTTTGATTGATTGTGGAGTGGGAGGAAAGAGGAACTAGGATACATGATTGGATTTATGCTACCTTCCTGCTCTTCTTCTTTTCTGTCAACCAGAAGTAATGTAAGAATTCTTAATTTGAAACTAGTTTGCCAAATCTGATTAAAAACTAGAATATATTTTATTGGCAATGTCAACCTCTGTTAGAGCTCTTGCCTTAGGTCCTGCAATGTTAAGGTGGGTCTGTAGGACTAACAGTATATAAAGGGATGGTTAGTGTGACAGCTTAGCTAGTTGTGTGGGTGTGGAAGTTCATGGTAGGGAGGGTAGGGCAACAAAAACAAGAAGTCTTCCAGGAACAAGTGACTTCTGAGTGCAGTTTTCCTAAGAGTAGAATATTACTGAGTGATACTGAAAAGAGGGATTAGAATGCAAAAAGCAATGACTTGAGGAGGGAAGAAAAGACAGAAAGGAGGAAATGACAGAGAAAGAGACAGATACCATGATTTGGGGGGACCTGAAGATTATTCTGTATTACGGAGTGCTGACAAATGTCTTGAAATGAAGAAGATATAATCAGGAACAAAATCTTGTTAAGGCTGCTCACCCACTCCCTTTTCTCAACAGTTTACCTCTTATGACTTGTGTTATTTGATTCTTCTGATTTTCATGTCCAAGGGTTTTTAAAATCTCCTTAATCTCACTATTACTCAACCTTGTATTTATCCTTGGATTTATTGCTGAAGACTTACAGTGTATAAAGCCATTGAAAAATTACCTATTCATCAAAATATAAAGTACTTTTGATAAAAGCAACACAAAAATTAGAATAGGTAAATTAAAAAGTAGCCCTTGATTTCCCCACATCATATCACTTCCCACCTATATTCTTAAATAATTAAGCATATCCCTAATTCTCCTACCTTACAGGGTACAAGGTTGATATTCCTTGTCTTTCATTCACTAGTAATAATTAATACTAGTAATAATTTTTATTATCCTGGTTCAGAATGACAGCATAGAAGACATTTGGTCATCTGTGCTTTACAGATATCATTTCATTTACTCTTCAAAATAAGCCATGAAGGTCATGCTGTTACTGTTATGTACAAATGAAGAAACTGAGACCCAGGGATGTTATGTAACCTGTTCAATGCACATGCACATAATTGGCAGGGATGTATAAACCCTTATTTGTTTAACTCCAATGTCTATACTTATTTTTCTAAAAGTCTGTTAGGCTTCTAGCAGAACATAGACTCAAAACTACCTCATAATCTAATGACTAGTCCATATTAAGCAGAAAAAAACTGTACATAAAGAACAAAGAGTCAAGTTTGGACACACTAATGGCAATTTTCTTTTTAAATTTTCCTAAAGACTATAGGTAAAACTTCAGAGTTAGTAATTGTGGTACTTGAAAGAGACCTTTATTATTTCTTCCAAGTCTCTTATTTATTTGGAGGTCATCTCTTTTTCTTGGACAGCTGATTGTGCATCTACAATTTCCTCTAATTCTTTCTGACAATTGCTTTGTTTATGGCATCAATAGCCAAAGGTGTGAAAGGCTACATAATGTTAATTCATGCTTTTTATTTATTTGGTTTGAACCTTAATTATGCAGGTTGTCTTCTGTTTGGACTACTTATGGAATCAGTTAAAAAATGAAATATTAGACCCTTTCAAGTAAATGAATTAAGGATTAAAAATACATGTTTGAACTTAAAAGTGCTCTGCATTACATTGCCTGCGTTTATTTACATTTACGAATAAAGGGAAAAGAATTGTTCTTACAACATTTAAATTATTCTGTAGCACTTTAATGTGTATTAAATAATGCAAAGGTGTCTGAATTGTAAAACTGGTCTTTTTACTGTTGCATTTAAAGATCAGAGACATATGTTTAAAGAAGTGAGCAAAATTATTTGTGTCTACACATCTGGTAGGGAAATGTTTCCCTCAATGGAGAGAAATGCCTGCTATTGTTACTTATCTTAAAAAAAAAGTCAACCTTTTTTCTAAAATTAAGAAAACATGGGCTGAGAATAGGAGAAACATTAAAGTCTTGGTACTTCTTGAACACTGGGTATTGGTTTCCTGCATCATCCCTTCTTAGTCACAGTTCTGGAAGTTGTTCACCTTAGCCATTTAGTCATTTTGCAAAGACACAGGTTAATTTAAGTTTAAAGAATACATTGAATGTTGATTTATGTAATGAAATTGATATTCATGTTTCACTGATCTTAGAGAATTTATGCCAGTACTTTGCAGGTTGCAAAGGGATATCTTTTTTTATTGAATGGAAGATAATTTAAAGGCTTAATTATTCCAAGTGGTAAAAATCAACATTGCTGACTAAATTTTATGAAGTTGGTGTTACAATTAGATTAGTTTTCAATTAAACAAAAATAATAAGCGTGACCTTAAACTACTTTTGTAAATAAATAACCAATTGTCTTCTCAGAACAAAAGATTTAGATCAGTGAGGGATTAGACAGGTATCATGAAGATATATCTAACAATAAATAGAACATCCTAACATTCTTTACTTTGATTTTTTAAGTTCCATTTGATCCTTATAATTATATATATAAAATCCTATAAAAATAGCTAGCTGCTTGCTTTTATATATATTTTTAATCACAAAATAAAACTCAAATATAGACAGTCACCTAAGTAAAATGTGTGGCATACTTACTGGGGGAATACTTATTCAGGTCAAAAAATAGAATTTTCTGGACTACTGAGAAGTCCTTCAGTGTGCCTGTCACAGCTGTGGTCTCTGACTCTCCCCACAAATAAGAACCATTCTAACTTTTATAATAACTAAAACCTTGAATTTTAAAAGTAGCTTTATCCTCCAAATATGCATCCCTTGATCATATTAACCTTGCCAACTTTTAAATTCAGGTGTGTCTTTAAGTTCTTTTTTAGAATCTATAGAAGAATCTGTAGATTCTTCTATATTACTTGAATTTTCTTACAAGGTATCTGATGAAGAACTCGAAGCATTTGACCTGCAGTTTTCCACAGTCTGGATTTTGTCAACTTGATATTCTTGGTGGAATTCAGTCCTCTGTATTTTTCTGAAAATTATTCAGAAACTGGATAGAGTTTCTTTTTGGCATGACTAGAAAACACCTATAATAGCTGCATATTTTTCAGTGTTTCATTTTAATAGCCATTGATGCTTAAAGCCAGTAACTATTTATTCATTGGTGGTTGCAAAGTTGTAATATTCTAATTCTATTTTTTGTATTTCTTAGTAGGGCTACTTTTTGTTAAGAGATGATTTCCCTCCTTTAATGTTTGGTTTGCTAGTAATAAATTTCTCGTAGGAAAAGCAGTACTTATTAGATTTATCTTCTTTGTTAGTTTTTAAGATATGAATGATTACCTACTATCTAAAGATAATTCATTTCTTTCTTTAAACTTATTTGATAGGTTTTGACCCATAGAAATCGTTAACACTGCTGAAGCACAAATTATCCCATCTTTGATTCATGAGAACTTCTTCAAGTTTGGTTTTGGATCATTTCTTCCTGGCAGTCTTCAGATCACTTCAGTGCTATTGGGCAGAACAAGATGTTTCAATAACATTCATATATCCTGCCCCAAACACAGATTCAGCTGTTTTTCAAGTCTTATTTCAAGGCCACATGCTGGACACTAGGGATGTTCATTACCACTGGCTTCATCATTATGTTTAGCACTCTGCGTTAATAGTTCACATTGAAAGAGTGTAATTTCGATTCAAAAATCAGAATAATAAAACTTTAATTGACCTCTTTTCTTATTATATCTTCATCTTCTTTTCACCCATTCCAACAATTCTTGGACTCAATGATAGTAGTGATATTAAAGCATGAATATTCTATAATAGCATAAAATCACCAATCTATGTACCAGTGTGAGTACTGAAAAGCAAGAAAAAGTTACATGTGTCGCCTCTACTTTCCCCCAAGTGTTCGTAGTTTTACAGAATCTACACAGATTATATAATTTAATATATAACTTATATATTATATAATTTATTCATTCCTTTTCAACTGTTATGTGGTGTAACAGAGGTAACTTTATAGGTAACGCTTACCAGCAGTTCTTAGTTGTAGGCATGTCGGTTTTCTGAAACTCATTCTTCACTGCTGGACTCACATGTGTTTCATTCAATGTCTTAAATAATGTTGTTTTATTTTTCTAGTTGCATGAATAAAGCCTTTTAAAATCTGATTATAATCTAAATATTTTCCCCATTATAATTCCCACTATCTGCTTTTTTAAGTTGCTCAAAGGCCTTTTTCCCTTTTCTTTAAATTATATATGTTAGAACATATGTTATGAGAGACATTCTGTCTTACTATTGTCAGGTGTGAATTTTAATAGTCATTACTTTAGGGTAGTTTTCTTGAATTATAGTTTTTCTGGTACTATTTCATTCCCTTATTTTATTTTTCTCCTTAGGATCTCCCTTTACCCATATATTTCATCTTCTCTGAAAAGCACTCTGTGTGGAAGTGCAAATCTATATGTATTTTGTTGAACAGATGAATAAAAATACTAATTGAAATAAGAGAAGCATGATATAGTGAAAAATGACAATGGATTCAGGAAACTATAGCTCTCATCATAGCTCTGTCTCTAGAATCTTCCATCTCACTGAGAATGCTTCTTTAATTGGAAAATAGCTAGGGGTGCAAAAAGAACCTTTGTCCCTAAAGCCATGATCCCATGTCATCTGTAAGGCAATAATCATGTCGGCCTCTCTTTTTCCTTTTCTCTGAGTTATATATTTTGTAATTTACATTAAAACAATTTTATCTCAACTGTGGTTATATTAAGATTTATGATAAGTGAAACCACATTTCAGGAAATACCTTTCTTCTTGTTTTCTATATTTTTTTTTTCTGTAAGGCATAGTTCCCATGTATTCTGCCCTTTCCCTCCTCCACATGCCCCTGTTTGCCTTCCTTGCGTTCCCTTTCTTTTCTTTGTTTTTCAAGGGAAAAAGCATTGGGATATTTTTGATTCATTTCCAGATGATTACCAAAACATTATGTTATCATAATGCATATTTAAAATGCCAATTCTTTAAAATTAAGAAAAGTTTGATAAAGTTGATAGCTTTGAGCTTTGAAAGGGATTTTATCTCACTATTGCCCCCAGCAGGAGGAGGAGGTAAAATCAGCTTTCACTGATCCTGTGTTGTAAATGGGGAACCCAAGACAGATACACTGAACAAGGGCCTATCTCTTTTGACTTCAAAATTCAGAGATCCTGATATCTTGTTATTTGCTTTGTCCACTTAGTCTTCAGTCACATTTGTAAATCTCTGCCAAGTATTCATTTCTTCTTTATTTTTCTCGTAAGGTTTTTTATTTCATGCTTCTCTTTCATCAGTGCCATCATTGGTTTATTAAGGGCAGTTACAGTCAAAGCGCAATCTGTGTAGCCTTTGAAACAAGAGGTTTTGTGAGGATGTGACAATCTGTGGTGTGTAGATCTATGGTGTCTTCCTGCAAAGAACCTGGCAGTGTAGGAAGAAGCAAGCTTGTCAAGAAGTCCCATAGTGCACAGGCGATTTAGTTATATGTGGTATTTATTTAGTGATATTTAGTTATATGTGATAATCAGAAAAAAAAAACAACCCTCATTCATCCTTTAAGATGACTTAATTCATCTTAGCATAAGATAGCAAGTGTCCAGCTAAATTGGGAAAACCACTGGACTGTCTTAAAGAAGGAAACTATCCTCTTAAGTGAGCACCCATAGACTGCTATATGACATTGCATGCTCAGCCTTCAAATATTCAAACATGGGTCATACAGGCCTCAGATACTGGATGCTCCAGAAAGCAGATATATAACTCCAGTCAATTTGCCACTTCATCCATGTACTTCTAGCACACCAGGCATGAAGGAAAGGATGATTAACCTGGAAAAAACTAGTTCTGTCACACAAATGGCCAAATTATAAGAGCTTACAGCATTCTTTCCAGATTCTTAGCCACCTACTAGAAGATAGTATCAAAACTATCTTCTATAACTATAAAAAACAATTTATCTGAAGAAAGTTTTCAATCCTTCCCTATATACTTTTAGTTAAATTCCTCAGAGTTTGGGAATTTTTATGGATTTGAATTTTCCTAAGAGTTTATGCTTTATGTAAATATAACTATCTTATCTCATTCATAATCCTAAAAGCATTTGGAAATATTCACACTGTAGCATATTATTACTATTATCATTACTGGTGGAAAGAATGATTTGGGAAAATTATTACCCCATTTGTGATTTCTAAGTTTTCAGTAATACCAGCACTTTAACCCTAGCTTAATTTTTGTTTTGAAGTTTGTACTTTTTTTTTAAATTTCAAAGTGTCTGAGTATATATCCTGATCCTTTTTAAGCTTTTTAAAAATGTTCTAAAATTTTCATTTCAGCAAGGTAGGAGAGCCTGAGAATTTAATTTAGTTTCAGTGATGCTTTGCCTAGCCACTTGACTTTAAACATTTTATTTAGCTCCTCCTGGGTGCAATTTCTTTATGTATCAAATTGACTTGAAGTCATCTTACATTCAAGTTGTAGTGAAAAAATCAATCAAGTAAAATAAGATATGTGAAGGTCTTTGAAAAGTTACAAAACGAGGGCCCTTGAAAAGTTAGAAATACACTTATTTAGTTACCTCTTAAACACATGTGTCCTATCATTTCATAATAGCCTAAAATTTATTTCCAAATGTCTTTCATTATGTATTGTAACACTATAACTTATCCAAATTGACAAGTTGTTTGATAGTTTTGTTTAGGTATGTTTGGGATATTTGTTCAATGTGATGTTATAAGTTTCACTAATTTTAATCTCAGTGATTACTAGTTCTTAATGAAGTACTAGTAAAAAGAAAAAATAATGGAGAATTTCTAATGACTTACAAGTAATGTAAATAAAACCTGTTAGAAGTGAGAGGTTAATGATCTGTATTCTTTCCATAAAGTATTTTTCATTCTATGTGTTAGATTTAAAGAACACAGAATTTTAGTGACTTTTTTCTTAATCTAATTTTAGGAACATAGTTATCAAATTAATAGTGTTTTATACTAATTTTATTGCTTTCAGTATAAAGAATCAGTCATTTATTCTAGGTGGCTAAGTGACCTGAAATCTACTTAAAAGACATATTGTTGCCTTGAAAAAGTTATAACCTTTACATTAAGAAGTTGCCAAGCTAATGATGCCCCATGTGTTAACTGAGATGGTGGGAGAATAATAAGTGGTAAAGAGTGTTGCTCCCAAGGCTCTTACTCTCCATCACTCATCTTTCATTCTTTCTCTCTCCTCCTGACTTTTTCTACCTCTCTTCCTCTTTGCCTCTAGGGAGAAGCCTCCAGTGGAGGACAGTCATTGAAAAACTACATGGAAGAAGTGAGTTTTAAGTTGGCCTCATAACATAGCCTGAAATCAATCTACCTAAAGGATGAACTACTACCTTGGGTTTTCTTCATTTGCCTATAGGGTTTCTAGTCTGTTCCTGTTCATTGCTTGTGTCCATAAAATTAAGATCATAAGAGTATGTGATAATGATTGTTTTTTGTTCCTCATTTGTAGGAAGATGCTATATATCAATTCAGTCATCCTGAAAATGGAGGAAAAGTTGCATAATTTAGTTTGATCATATATTTTCACTCACAAACATTTGTTGATATTAATAACTGAGCAATACATCTTATATGAGCATGCACAATAAAAAGGACACAATCATCGCTCTTATGAAAAGAACATTCTATACCCTATGCATTCATTTATGCAATAGTATTCATCAATGATGTCATCTGTACAAGCCGTTAAGCAAAATGTTATAATGTGCAATTAAAATATATCATAGATTTTTGTTAGAAACCATTTAGACTCCTAGGTTTATTTTGGAACTATTCAAGCATGCTCTGTGTCACAGGCTGTGTCTTTGGACTGTCTGCAAACTATATTTGGAAACTCTCAGATAAACCAGTGTACAGAATCCATAAAACTTGGTTTGAAGCCAAACCACAATGGTCAATGAGTTAGCCATTTGAATCTGCTGCAGGTGAAGGGAACTGGAAAAACAGTTTGGTGATGATATCATAGAAGTACCAAATATTTGGTTTGAATATTGCTTCTCAGGAAGTCAGAGTGTTTCTCTAGATATTTTTATCCATGCATGTCTGATTCCATTCAAAAAATATTTTGAATAGCCAGCTGAATGTGCTTATATAGTCCACACACTTATTCAAAATTACTTATACTGAAATTCACTCTTGTTTCAAAATGTCACTTGTAGAAGAAAGTCTGAGTACATAACATTCCTTTTAATCTCTACATATCTGGTTTGCACACTTGTTTGGAGGTAGTTGTAATTTTGACAAAGACACATGGAGAATGGGTCACAAAATAAAAGAGGGTATAAAAAAGATGCAAAGAAAGACAATAACTGATAGATTTTTCCGAGTTTAGACTTAAAAATTCAAACTATGGAGAAAAAAATGGAAGGTTGGAGCAACAACTTAAATTTCAATTTAATGAAATTGATGCAGAGCTTACATGGAACACAATAAAGCAAATAACATTGCCTAAGGAGAAGCAGACAACAATAGAATTTCTCTGTAGGAATCTCTAGTTGTTGAAGTTCTAGACTTAGCATTCTCAACTTGATTGTAAGACTGAGGTTATGAGCCGCCTCACAAGAAGGGTTTCTAATTCCTCTTCAATCTGTTCTATATCTAGTTTATGAGACTTGTTACTAACATTCAGTTTTATTTACTATTTTGTATGGACTTCGCAAGATAAACCTTATTTCTCTCAGAGGTTCAGCATCTCATAATATTGGTTAATATTAAGATTTTTTAGCTCTTTTTAAACCAATAAATTATTATCCTTTATAATAAGGATGATCTTAGTTAGCAAACTATTAACTAATTGTTTCTTTTTGCAACTAACCCATTTTGGCTTAGAAAACATATTCAAATTTTTCTCAAACAAGAATATGTTAAGAATATGAGACATAAAATGATAGTTTTGTTTTTTCTCACTTATGCTCTTATTTGACCTCTTCATGTTAGTAAAATCATCAAACTATAAGAATCAGTATTTATGAATGTTAGAAGCATTATAGTTAAAAACTGAGCTAGTAAACATTTGTTTTTAATTTATTATAAAGTAAAACTCAAATAAACCAGTGTTTACATTTTAATACACTTAACATTTCTGCTAATGTTTGAACAGTTCTTAACAGATCAAAGTCTTTATTTTTTTATTTAGTTTTTAATTATGAAGAATTATAACCACATGACATAAACCTAAAATTCTGTTTAGACCTAAGTCAAAACTAAAGAGACAATATAATATGGTCTCTTTCAAAAGTAAAGCTAATATGAAATTTCTATATTTTTTATTTTTAATACATTATCTTCCAGAATAGGATTTACATTTTGGCCAAATAAATTGAGGTATTTTATAATAGTCTACATTTTCTGTCCTCAAAATGGATCTGGCACAGGTACATTTTTTTAAGAAGTTAAAGTTCTTTACGTAATTCAAGGTAAAAATAAGAATTATACTTTGCATAAATTTTAGCACTTGAATCATAATGTTAACATTCATTCAAAAATGTATAGAATTTAAAACAACTTATCAAAATGAAGCATTTCCAAAGCTTGATTGTCACAGCATTTGTAGAGAACCAAATCCATTTAAAATATCTCACTTCCTAGATGAGTAATTGGAAAGCAGCATAGTGAAAGTTTGAGCTCCACAAGATTTCAGATAGACCTTCCCAACATGTCTAGAACAGGTCTTCCCAAGACATCTCCCTTTGACAGATGGATTTCAAAGTCCAGGGAAAACTTTTACCACTCTTTACAAAACTTAGAAGAATGAAAATTGGGGATATTACTCAGGTTTAGGGTTATCACCAGAATAATCTTTCAATCAGAGAAACCTATCTATATGACAGACACATGTCTCCTTACAGAGCATCTGACCCCTTTCATCATGTGATTCCCCTTTCTCTCTCTGTCAACCCCAGACTTCTGTCCCATTCATTAGCTCAGGATAAAAAACCCAGTTTTGACTCCATCTCCTTTAGAATTTACATCTGTGTAGATTCTCCATATGCATGTAATTAAATTTATTCCTCTTATTACTCTATCTGATGTTAATTTGACTGCTGGACCAGTCCAAGAAGAACCCCAGAGGGGCAGGAGGAAGTTTCCATTCCACTCCTGCAATTGTAGACTGGTTAAAAATCCACTAATTGGAGAAATGTATTAATATAAATATGTATTCATCAGTTATGTCAACTTAAGTGGTTGAGAAGCTATAAAGAACTAAAGTCTGAAGTAAATGATCTAATTTTTTTAAAGGAGTAGTTTAGAGTATTTCTTCACAACTTCAGAAAGTTAGCTGGTGAAGGCCAGAGGCAGAAATATAAAAGTGTGAATTAACTGAAGGTGTCAAGTGGCAGCTTCAAAAATTTCTATGGTGTCAGACAGGAAAAGAAATTTGTTAAGCAGGCAGTCTTTTTTCAAATCTGTTGAGATTGGTTTTGCCAGCTGTGCCATCTAAACTGGAGAGGGGAATCAACTCTAGACAACAAAATGTCTTAGAATCACTCCTCATGTCAGTTTTGGTCTGTTTGGTTTCCTCTTCTGTTGTGTTCTGTGATTGCTTGAGCAATATACTTTTAACTATCAATATTCCTGAAGGATAGTGTCTAATGTTATTATTCCATAATACTGAAATCATTCACATTTTACCATATACTGTGATTTGCCTTTTAAAATTTGAAATAGCTATTACTCAGTATCATAGTTTTTAATTCACTGAGGGAGGTAGGAAATAAAGATTTTTTTCAAGAAACTCTACTTGGTTATTGATTATTAAGAATTGAACATATGTTGTTAAAGAAAATTTTTTTAAATGTTACAATCATTGTTTTATACAGTTATAAAATGAACACATGTAAAATATTTGCTTACTTCATTAATTAATGAAGGAACTGGCAAGATGTTATTTTAGCTCAAGGGAGAATTCCAAACCTCACATTTATAGTGAAATAAGCAATGATGAAGTATGAATGATTCAAAAACTTGTAAAGCTGATAAAAATCCGTAGGTCAGTTATCAGTTGCATTCAAATGAATGCAATTTGCATTTAAATGAATATAGACTGCTATACATGGCTATACATTTCATAGCTGTAAAATAGCTCAAAGTCAGTGAAAGATCCTTGGACTCCAAGGAATCAGATAAATGGAAGGGCATGCTAGAAAAGCAACTTATACATTGACTACACCCAATAATCTTTAATCCATTCCAGTCTTCAACAACTTTATTCTGCAATTTCTTGGAGAGAAACGCCACCAAATTGAGTGAGTTAAATAAAATGGGATACAATCCCAGCTTGTAGTGTGATTTAACAAATTTGTCAGATAAATTTATTTTAGCACCTCACTTTTATTTTGCAATATTTTTTACAATCCATCATATTTTTCTAACTTCATTATTGCACTCTCTTTTTTCTCCAAATCCTATTAGTTCAAACTTAGTTTCCCAAACTTATTAGATCTCTCCTCTGAGTTTTTAATTATCCTTTTATAGTCCCTCCCCAAAAATGTGCTGCTGAAATATAATCTACTAAAAAAATTATGGGTTTCAGCCTAATTGTACAAGACAATTCATTAGCAAATACAAAAAGAAATGTATTTACAACTTTATTAATGAAAATACATAAAGGAGATATATAGAGAGGATTTACTTCAGTGGGCATGTAGACTTAATCTTTGTGAACAGAAGCAGTCTATTAAATGTATCTGGAGTGGAGCATAATTTTGGTTTGCTTTATAAGCAATATGATTCAGGAGTTTTTTATTCTATAGGAATTTTATGGTGACAGAATTAAAATGAAAGTGACTAATGTTTTTTGAAAGATGGTAACTGATGTTTTTGCACTATTTTCATTCTTAATCAAAGGGAAGGAAAATGTTAGCTGCTGAAGATTTTAAGTAGCCAATGGTAAAAGTTTGAGCAAGGGAACATTTATTTTTGTAAATATACTGAACGTCCATGGCCACACATGACATAAATCACTGATTGATTACATTTAGAGAATCCAAAAATAAGTTATCCATGTGGAATAACAATATTGCTAAAGTTTATGAAGCACTTACTCTGTTAGCAGATAAAATGATATATTGATATATGACTAGCAACCAGATGCCTTTCACTATTTCCCACCATTCCTAGTCCCTGGACATTTGTATACTTATGGTGGAGGTGTTTTAGAAGAATGTCATTTCTTCTAAAAGCAATCCAAAGAGCTTGCTCTTGGGAATGTCAAGATTTGTACAATGCTCAGACACAGATTAACATTTCTGTAGATTTTTAAAAATAAATTGGCAAAAAGAAACTTGTCAGTCCCTGTTTTTAAAAAATGTTCAAAATTTTAGCTCCTTGACTTCATCAAAAAGTATTACAAGTAGCCTGATTGCCTGTGCTTTGTATGTACATAGTACTTCCTGTTGGCACTGGCAAAACAAACAGGTGCATTATATTACTAGCTTTCTTCAAGCTAAAAGCAAAGTAAAACATTTAAATAATCTATTACTAGTAATAGCTGTATTATGTGATTCTCAAACTTAACATTTTAAAGTTTTTCTCAAATTGCACATTTCCCAAACTAACATTCCGTTTGTACTATATAACTTGTAATAAATAAAAAATAGTTGAATGCTCCTTATCTATTTTGGAAGAAAGCCATTAAATCAGAAACCAATCAGTGATGTTGCTTAATATTCTGAATTATTTATTATGGAGCAAAGTAGCACATTTGATTTGTTAGTCATATATTTCCTTATGAAAACAGATTTTAGCATTTGGGCCAGAAAACCAAGTATTCAAAATTACTTTTTAATTAAAAACTTTTCTCACTGCCACTTTAAAATTTTCTGTTTTAAATGGAGAGCTTTAGTCATTTGATTTTACCATAGAAAACAAAAAAGTTCATTTTTTCATATTCTTCTGTAAAATCAGACTTCTGTTTTTGAAAAACTGCAATGGATACGGTTTCCATCTTTGTTACATTAAATTTTAATTCTGTTATCCTTTATAGTGTTATAGAATTTTGAATCTAAGTTTTTTCTCATTTATACTGCTGCTTTAGTGTAGTCCTAAAGACCAAATTCAGTAATTGATACAGCTGAAAAAAGACTCAAATCATAAAACACTGAATTATACGTAAATTATATATTCTAAGATTGAATACCTTTAATTGCTACTAACTCTCTCTACAGTAATCCTTTGAGTACCTCTAACATTCTACTGACTATGAAAGAAATCTAGATCTAGAATATACCTCTTGTAGGGTCTAAATTAGTACCTTCACCACCTATTCTATGAGGGAAAGGGACCTGTCCTAGATTAAACAACATAGAAAACTGTGACTCTTGACCCTGGGATGAAAGATTTTTTTCATTGCAAAGCCCATCTCTCCTATGCTAATATGACAGAAACTTAAGTTTTTTTTTTTTTTTAAGATTTATTAATTTGTGCATACAAGAACTGGGGTACAGGCCAGAGGTGTGGGAGAGTGAGAGGATTCACCACAGAGAGCGGGGAGCACAACAGGCAGATCAACCGAAGTACACTGCTTAGGGGAGAGGCGGGCACAGCAGGAGAGGTCTGCCACGCCATGTGGGTTCCCTCCGTGGCCGCAGGGATTGAACTTGTGCTGCAGTGGCTGCGGTCTGCTTCATGGTGTGTTGCTTAACCCAGTGCGCCACCTGGGAGGCCCAGGACTTAAGTTTTAATTCAATTGACAAATTGTTTTCAATAGTTGCTGGTGCTAAAAGTATTGTGCTTTTATTTTGAAGAAGAAAATATTTTTTAAATTTTTTTTTTGCTTATTTCAATTTTAAATAAATCTTTTAATAGAATGGTTTTAGGTTTATAGAATTATTACAAAGGTAGCACAGAGTTTTTATATTCTTCTCACCAGTTTCAACTATTATCAATATTTTATACTGGTATGGTACATTTGTCACAGTTAGTAAACAAATATTAATACATTATTAGTAAAAAAAAACAAAAACAAACCACACCTTATTGAAGTTTTCTCAGTTTTCCCCTAAAGCCTGACTTTGTTCGAATACTGCACCATACAGCATTAGTGGTTATTATTTCATTAGTGTCTTCTTAGTTAGGATCATTTTTCAGCCTTTTCTTGTGTTTGATGAACTTAACAATATACGGAACACATATTTTGTTGCTTGTCTCTCATTTGAGATTTGTATGATTTTTCATGGTCACATTGGGAAAATGTGTTTTTAGGATGAAAACATACAGGTAAAATTCCATTTTCATTCTGTGGAAGAAAATAAGCAGAAACCAGCTGGGTAGGGCACATAAAAAAAGCTACAGAGGCCAGAGTCAACTAATATCAACAAATACAGAGTAGTCCAGCTGTAAAGAAGCCTCTTGGCTTCTTCTGAAGTCCTTGCACATCAAAATTCCAAATCCCCACACTGTGTTGCAGGTATCTCCACTAGAAAGAGAAACAATGGAATGTTTGACCAGACACACATTTCCACAAAGACATCCTTAGGATAAAGACTTTTGAGCTACTTGCATTTCTCACACATAAATTACATCTGACTATGATAATAAAGACCTCCTACATGTATAGAGTGCACCCCCCTACCTCTTATCTTTACATAAGGATGTTAGTCAGTTGCAGGTACCTGCTGAAAGAAATACTTTATTATAGAATATTAATGGACTCTTTCCATTGTACACAGCCTGCTGCTCAGGATGGGATATAAGCAGCAACTTTATCTCAGGAAAGGCTCAGACCTCATTCTGTCTCTAAAAATAAAGGTCCTTTGTTAACTTTTAGTCCTCAGAGCAGTGATTATTTCAGTCAACAATCCTTTCAAGAACATATGCAGTTGATATGAATTATCGTGATGATAGTAACCTTAATCACCTGGCTTTAGGTAACATTTGTCAGATCTCTCCACTGTTATATTACTCATTTTGCTTTTCCTTTCATATTGAGCATTTTGGAAGAAATTTACTATGCACAGCCCACATTTCAAGAGTAAGAAGTTATTGTCCACTTCTTCACTGGTGAAGGATCTACATATATTATTTGATATCATTCTTCATTGCATATTTGTCTTGTCTCATAGATCTAACATTACTAATTATGTTTATCAGAATGGGTTCCTAGATATTTATTTCATACTTTAGGTAACCAGTTGTTACTTTATTTAAGAAAATTGTTCTAGTTTTTGTCACAGAGAGATTTTTCAGTGACGCCTTTATCCTTTAGATATACTTTGTCATTTTGTGTGTGTTAGTACTTTATAGCCATCTCTCTATATAGAGTAAGCTAGATATGAATTCATACTAATATCTCTAACTCACATGGGTTACAATGCATTATACATGAGTCATTCTATCACCTTCCTTTTGCTTTCTCCCATTCCAACAGCGAGAAACCCATTTCCCACCATGTGCCATCCATTCACTTCATTACTCAATGCCTGAATATATTGGCTCATATTACATAACAAGAGAAATATGTTCTGAGAAATTCATCAGTAGGCAATTTCAGCATAGTGTGAATGTCATAGATTGGAGTCACAGAAATCTAGGTTGCATAGCCTGCTATACACTTAGACTTTATTATATAGCTTACTTGAATCACTATCATGCATGTGTTCAGTCATTGACCAAAACTGGTAAGCAGTAGATGACTGTGTATATGGTAGTATCAGAATTGCTAACCTGTACACCCATTGGAAACCATTTTATCAAGTAGAGAACACTACTTTTTTACCATTTATTTTACCTTTGGCATTACAGACTCCAGAAATTTTCAGTGCTACTTAGGGTGCACCTTATTCTCCTACCCCTTTCAGTGAGGTTGTTTCATATATTTTTAATGCATTTATATTCTTTTTATGTATTTTGCTTTCTATCTTGGGATCCTCCAAACATCTAATTGTTTTTTTTTTAATTTGTATGCATTAAGGTTTATTACATGATGTGAAGCTCTGTGGGTTTTGGTGAATGCTTAATATCTTGTATTTAGCATTATAACATCAAATAGATATTTTCACTTCCCTCAACTTTCCCCTTGTGCTTCAGCAGTTCACCCCGCTACCCCAAGATCTAACTCCTAAGAAATTGTGCCCTTTTGAAACTCTAGATTGCACTAAGCAGAGATAAATGCCATAGTCAAGGGTGTGATAAGAATTGTTTTTAGCAAAAGGGATGTGTGTTTCTTAGAGATCAGGGACTGTGGGTATTTATTTGGTAGTATTTGATTGAACAAAGTAAAGCAAACATCTCAAATTGTAGGAAAGATCATTGAAAGAGGAGGAAACTAATGGAAAAATTTGAGTGGTTAAAAGAATGAATTAATTGGACATAATAGCTTATTTTAAGTTTTTAAATTTCAAAATGACCTTGAAAGGATTTTTAATCATATAAATATGAAATTGTTACTTCATTCTAAAGGTGCCATATCCTCTTTTTCTTTCTATTTTTATCTTCTCCTTTCTTTTCTATCTTATTTCCTTCTACACAGATGTTTACTGAGTGCCTATATTTTGCCAGGTATATAATAGATGCTGGAAATGCTTTGATAAAATAATGTTATTTATGTTCTCAAGGAGTTGCAACATTATTTTTGATGCAGGAAGATATGAAAAGACAATTGCTGTACAATGATTGTTATATTGAAACAATAGAACATGAAGGAATAGAGGTGTTAACTCTTTTAAAGGATAAGGAAAGGCTTCTAGGAAACATACAGCTGCTTGACTGTTCGTGTTTGAGACATATAAGTAAATTAGTGCATTCTCAGCAAAAAGTATAACATGTGAAAATATCATGGCCGATCAGACAGATAAACTTGAGGAACTACCAGTTAATTATAGCTGAGTGGAAATGTTAGTCAAGGTGGGCTGGAAATGGACAAGGTGATAAATTCAGCTAGACAAGTATAGATCATGAAGGGTCTTGAGTTTAGATTTTATCTTGGGAATAATGAGGATGTCACTGAAGCATTATGATGAAGGTAGAATACATCATATGATATCTTAAAAATCTCACTCTGACAGTGAAATGGTGAGGAGAATTAGGGCGGGTATGAAACTTGATCCTTAAGAACTTCAGAGATGAATGTTACCACAGTCAAGATGACAGATGAAAGTCTGTTTTAGGTCAGTAACAAAAAGCATAGTCACTAATGAATATATGAGAAATATCTTAACAAAAGTAAGGAAGTGAGAAAGAGGCAGTGAAGTAGTACTGAAGAGTAAACTTGAGAATGTTTTCTAAATCTTGCTAATCTTTGTTCTCATTAAAGGGAATTTGAAATCTTGATGGCAAAGAAACACTTCTTGTGTAATTTTATATTGAATATTTCATTATTATATTTCCACAAATGAGTGCCAGGAGTCCCATAAAACTATTAATTCAGGAAGGCACATTGTCTGGATACTTTTCTTATTAAGACATTAAATTTCATTAAAAGGAGCATGTGAAAAAATGAGTCTATGTCTTATGGTATGTCTAGAACATGAAAATGAATTTAAACTTAGAACTCTTCCTGTTGTAGTGAAATTCTTTTTTTTCTTTTTTTTTTTTTTTTACTATGTGACCCATGGAGACTGAAGTGGTCATCCACATTGGTATTATTGATAACAATATGGATTTTAATGCAAATGATTTTTTTCTTTGGCAGGATGAATCTTTAAAGCAATTGCAGGTAGTTCATCAACCCTGGATCTTGCCAAGTGACACAGAAAGTGAAGGAGTGGAAGCAGAACAAGATAAACGTGAGTAGACAATGCTGTTTATAAATATCTTCTAGCCAAAGGAAATCCACAGGGAAGATATTTGCCTTTCATAACTTTAAACAACATCTGTATAAAGTATTCAGACTTATTTAGGGAGAACAGGTAAAGATAAGCTAAACTTCTGTGAAGTTTGATTCCAGGATGTCTTAATTGTGATGCACAGGCCCACCTACTGACTCTCTGAAAAGAACTAGAAGTACCTTTCTACAATTGATGTCACATATATATAAATAAAGGGGGAAAAAGCAACTATTCTTCATGAAAACCAAAATAAAATGTCCATTTGGAACTTAATACTCTTCTACAAATACTGTAGGATTATATCAGTGATAACTTGTAATTATTAAAAATTACTAGGGCCATTCATCATTATGGATGACATTATCACTATTGGTTAAATGAATAGATTTATGTATATAGGAGCTATTCTAAATTCATAAAACAGATTACTATTATAATGTACTTAAAGCAAATAAAATGTGTAACTCCTGATTTAAGTTCCTAGGTTCCAATAATAAAAAAGAATGTATTACTTTACGTGGCATGACTAAGTGCATATCTTCCAGGGATTTATTAGCAGCGTCAGACATATTTGCAGTGTCAGCACTGTCGATGAGAGATTACTATCTGTATTCTAGTAGATATAACATCATTTAAAAAATAATGAAATACCAAAATTCATTTTTTTTAACCAATGGTATTCTGAAGAAAAATAGGAAGTATAATATAACCTTCATTATAAATGGTGTTGTGATTAATAATTCCCTGAACAATGGCCACCACAGATGCTTAATATGTTAAACAGCATTATGATTCTGTACTAAAAGGAACACCAGGAAATTATAATTACAGGTGAAAAAGCATTTCCAGATATCCTTATCCCACCATTATAGCCACAGGCTTATGTGGCCAGAGGAGCACAGCAAAGAAAAGAGACATAAAATTCAAAACAAACAGGTGAGAGAGGAGGGCAGGAACTCAGTGCCACTCAGCTGGCACTTCAGAATTACAGTGAAAAACAAAGTTATATTTTGTAGATTAAATGCAAAGGTTTTTATGCCTCTTGCTCCCCACATGTGTAAATATACACTAACACTCATTCTAGAGTTTAGATTTGACAATTTTCACTGAACTTCTTTGTGTCCTTCAAAAATTTTCTGTTAAAAACTTCCAGTTAATGTGTGTGTATATTTTATAAATATATTTGCATATTGTATATGTAAATAGCCTCATTTGACTCTGACTGTTGTGTTCAACACGTGTGACAAGCCTGGTGCTCAAAGTGGGCAAGACTAGGCAAACAACACCCCTATAGTATGCACAGGGTGCTAATTCTGTGAGTATGCTATCACTTGTCATGGACTACAATTTAAAGCAAAAGGCCAATGTAAGCACTCTGCTTTTTATTAGTACAAAATATTTTACCAAATCCAAAATCAGACATTTCCTTCAAATCTATCTATCTTCATTAAGCATTAATCTGGAAAACAGCTTAATAATATAAAGAAGATCAAACTCCTCAAAACACTCTTCAACCCTTGCAAGTATATTTACAAAATTTGCTAAATTATAATCATCTCCTCTTCTGCTACGGTACAAATTTTATCAGAGAATGAATTCCTATATTAATTTCATATTTTAAGACACACATGAACTCTCAGTCAATATCTAGAATATCAGTAAATGAATGAATGAGTGAAAAATGGGTAGATTAATACATTTCTTTGGTACTTTCCAACTTGTTTACTAGGACAAGGGGAATTTTAAAACAACAACAACAACAAAATGGTTACTGAATAATTATTATAAACGTTTTATATAGTTTAATTAAATTTTAATATTGTATTTATATGTTCATCATGCCTTTTGCAATGTGGTCTATCAATCATTCTAGAGAATACTACTCCTTAACTTTTCACTGTACACATAGTATAAAAAATACTTTATTTTAGCAATGTCCTACTTGGAAGTGACCCTATGACAATGGTAAATTGTTTGAAATAAAATCAGGATTTAAAAGATATTCATTGGTAATAGGAGGCATCTGGAAGTGGAAGGCTAGTTAGCATTGTAGTCAGGCTAGTACAGAAATGCAAAACTTTCCATGAGTGACATCTAATATTCAGGTGCTGTGACAAGTATAAGATGGAGCTGCTAAAGCAATGGCATTTCTGCTTATAATCAGTATGTGGTTTGCAGAACAGCTGGCAAGATATGTAGAAACCATCTACCTCAAGGGAAATGGATGGCATATAGCTATGTGAACCCACCATCTGATTTAGAGGAAGAGATGTCTGGCATAATTAAATGAAAAATTTTAAAACCTTTTATTATAAATAAGATAAGCAGAATCCTTAATTTTGTAGATATTTTCTTTGCCCTACTTCTAGTATGAAAATATATATCATATTTTTTTAAAGAAAAACTTGTCAAGTATGTGTTTTTAATCTCTCAGTTTATGGTCCAGAATCAAAAACAAAAACTAGCAAACCATAATAGTTTATTTTTGAAAACTAAATGAAATATTGATCATTTTTATCCACTTTCCACATTCTAACGTCTGTGAATATTCAGAAGATTCTAAAGCTCAGACATGTAAACTCATACCAGGCAGTGAGTCCTCTAAATTATTTGGCATATCAACATTTTCTTGTTTGTTGCCTTTTCTCATCTTAAATATTTAAGGCTTGTTCTTTAACAAGTCGATATAAAAATTACAATTAGTGTTAGTTGTCTATTAAAAGTAAAACACTTTAATATCAAATTAAAAATTACTGATTATAGAAAATTGTTTTATTTATAAATGTGTTTTTGCTATATTTAGAAGCCAAAAGCCTCTCAATTATTCATGCACATCCTTACTTTAAAATGTCTCCCGTGTTTATGGTAGTATTATGATATTTGAAAGTTTTATCTGATTTCTAAGTGCCTAGAAAAAAATTAAAAGCTAACATTTTAATAACATATAAAAAACTTACCGAATAAACTATCATTAAATATAATGGAAAAATGTCAGGTTGCTCAAAAATATGTAAGGTTACAAGCTTCAGACTACCTGCTTTGTTTGTTAAACTTCCTTGTCATGTACAATAGTAGTCATAAAAGTTCATTACAAGCTCAACATAATATGTTTAAACAAGAGAACTGAAATGTTCTTTTTCAATGCAAAATTCTTTGGATTAGAGTATTGTATGGAGTTAAATTCTTTAAAATTAAAAATGGGAGATACATGGTCCAATTTTTTGTTCTTTAAAAAAATTCAAAAGTATAAGTGAGCAGCACATGTTTTTAATCTTCTCACCAACCACTTTTTGTTTGCCTTGGAATATTCTTACATTTGCTCTAGGTGTGGTCTAAAATTGCAAAATAAAATAATAAAAACAAAATGAAGGAAAATCTCGTTCATTCTTTAACCTTGGTGTATTTAGTTTATAAGGCAACCTTTTATCAGATGGACTGTGTCATTCACAAATTAAAAAGATGTATTGACTAGATGTATTGCAAATAAAACCTACTTGTTTGTTCTCTGTGACTTTTCAATTGTATATTTAGAGTTACTATAAGAACTTGAGCATGTGCAGCATTTAAACTGTTCCTATGATTTCCCTTGATTTGTTTTGCAACATTGACATGCTTCACCTTTACAAATTAAACAGACCAGGATTTTTTTTCCCCAAATAGGAAGTTAGTTAAGATTCTCAAATAATTTTTTTATTTCCCACAGTTCAGATTACCTCCTTAGAACAATCATGATTATGGACCTTGAAAGTCAGAGTAATATAATGAGAAGTGGCAGTGTGTTGCTCCCTATGGCATGGAAGATGAAAAAGTAATAGAATGTGACCTCTTTTCTCTAGTAAACTACTGAGAAGTGCATAAGCATTTGTAACATGAAACATTCTATTTCATAAGAGATAAATAGAAGGTTAAGGAAGCCAAAGGAGGAAAATATCACATAAGTAGGCAGTAGGAATCATGGGATTAGAGAGATCTTCAGAGGAATGTAGTGTTTGTACTGAGAGTTGATTAGAATTTTGAGAGGCAAAGGTGGACAAGAAGGTCATACAAACCAGAATAACAGCATGGTCAAGGACAAATTGAGGGAACACTGATTGTATTATTGGCCCAGGGAGAAGAGCAATTAATAACCTTTTAAAGAAAGAAAAGACACTGAACATTTATAATGGATTAGAGAAAAATAAATCTGGAAAGTTAAGTCATGGGAAGAACAGAAAGGGTCAAAATTGTAAGGATAATAAAAAACTGATAGGGAGTTCCCTATCACAGGGAGAACATTAATATCCCTAGCTTTGGTTAACAATAACTCAAATGATAAGGAGGTCCAGCCATTTGACCCTTTGTATATTTTTTTATAAGTATTGAGAAGAAAACTATTTTTGACCTGTACACTATTTCACTGAGAAGTGCAAGAATTTGTATCATGAAGAAAAGCTGTGAAACAAGAAAATAAGGAAAAGTAACATATAAAGAAACTGAAGTAGTAATACATTTGGGTAGGAAATCTGTTCTTAATAGAAACTTCCACATGACTTAGTTATATTTATACTGTGCTCCAAATTATTATCTACAAAGTCATCCAGATAATTCAGGGAGGCATATATGATAAACATGAAAATTAAAATTTTGACAGAATAAAATAAACAACATTTAGTAATCACATTAAGCCTGTTTTCAATCCCATAGTAAGCTATTAAAAATAGAACAACTGTTCAAATCACGCTGCCAAATTTCTTCAAAATGACTTGTTTTGAAATGTTGACTAAATATTCCAAAACTGTATGTCAACGTTAGTATAATTAAACACTCTTCAAACAAAAAGCATAGCTTTCCCTTGTATTATTAAACACAATTTTTACATGACTTTTCTTTTCATATTAGGACACAAAGGATTATCCATTAGTTAACTTTAAGTAATTTTCAGAAAGTTTCTGCTACTTATGTAAGACTATATAATTTATAATTGCTTCAGCATGTGAAATTCTAAAAATTTGCTAATAGGAGAAAATTTGGTCTTATATTTCTATATTGCATTATAAATGTTTAACCTATTTGATATATATTTATGCATTCACTATTTACTTAATCAATATTTAGTAAGTGAATAAGTGAATGTAGCTCAAATTGGTTGTGACTTTAAGATCACGCAAGAAGTAGACAAACTTAAATCTCTCCATCTTCTAATTATTCATGGAAGCCATAGTGTGCAGAAAAATAGACAGATGTATGTAGTAAATGGTTTATTGGTATACATGACAAAATATGATATGTTCAGTGACATTTTTATTTTTTCTGTGTGTTGCTCCTCTGTATTGATGATAGATAGTTCAGACATACAATGAACATGATACACGAATGGTGCAACTATACCAATCCTTAGGCCTTTGCAGTCCAGTGTCTCAAGTACTTTGTGTTGCAATTTTTCCCTGAATGAATCTGTATCTACAATATTTTTTCAATAAGAGAATTTTAATCTGTAAAAGAAATGCCTTTATTTCCAGAGTTAATGACTACTCTTGCTTATGCTTTCTCCCACTAACTATGGAAGATAATAAAGTATAAGTATAGGTAGTCCTGCTTCAAAATAGAGGGTAACAGTGTAAGGCTCATTCAAGTTTGTTGCCATATAAGACTATTATGCCAAAATTCAGTTTAGAAGCTTGGGATTAATTAATTCCTTTATTCCTGCTATCCTGGTTACTCTGCCTTGTCCCACTGCCACTACCAAATAAAATCTTAAGTATTTGCATTCTTAACCACTGCTAATGTGTTTCCCAGATTTTTTCCACTGTGTCCTCTGGAACAGGAATTTGATTTGCAAATCATCTGTCCCTCAATGCTGCTGAAAAACACTCTTCATGACATTTTTGCCTTATTTGAAATGGGTTCTTCCCTAGAAGGCATTGATTCCCTTTGAAGCTTCCCTGGGGAAGCAGCTCCTGATTTCAGTTTCATTATGTTAAATGTCATGAGGTAGGATTAATATTTTACCTGAAATTCTTTAGGATCACACCATTTATTATACTGTCTTGTTATTTTTCTTATCACTATAATCTTACCAGTCACTTCTCTTTCTTCATGTAGGAAACTTACATTTGGCTTGTTGTCATCCTCTTTACCACAATTATTATCATCAAGAAATTTTAGGTCCTACTTGAGTCATTTATTTGCCAATGTACTATCATTATATTTCTTGGTCCTGTCAAATCTAGTGATGTACTAAGACAATGGATTACTTTCTCTTGTCAAATGTCAAATAGCAGCCAAATCTAAAATCTTTGATTACTTTTATCTATTTCCTCTCTGAAACCCCCTGCCTCTAAAATTCTCTATTTTCTACTAAACCTATATTTTAATCTTATTTTGCTACCCAGACTCTTTACTTCTCTTTTTACTCCAAGTATGTCAGACCACAGCTGTCTTTATCTCTCAGTCTAAATTTCATGCTATTACACAAAACAATGATACTCAAAGTGGGTCCTCCAAATCAGCAGCAGGATTTCTGCAGCCTCATTCCATAGATATTTTTTTTAAAGATTTATTTATTTATGCATACAAGAACTGGGGTACAGGCCAGAGGTGGGGGGAGGTGAGAGGATTCACCAGAGACAGTGGGGAACAGAATAGCAGATCAACAGAAATACACTGCCGAGGGCAGCAGTGGGCAAGGCAGGAAAGGTCTGCCATGCCATGTGGATCACTTCCTTGGCCGGCAGCAGGGATCGAACTCGTGCTGTAGTGACTGCGGTCTGCTTCATGGTGCATTGCTTAACCCACTGCGCCACCAGGGAGGCCCTCATTCCATAGATATTAGATTAGAAACTCCGTTAGTGGAGCCCAGTAATCTTTGTCTTATGAACTCTGTAGGTGATTCCGATGTACTTAAGATTTTGCAAACCACTAATATAAATAGATCATTGATTCAACTACCCTCTTGCAAGCACCTGTAATATCTTTGGGGGATAAAAACAATAAAATATGAGTGGATCATCATCTTCCCCTAAACTTTCTGGCTTTCTTCATTATCCACCTTCTATATAGAGTTATCACCTTCAATACAAATATTTTTTGTAGTTCCTCTTAATCTAAATATGAACACTATATGAAACTGCTAAATGTTCACTACTTAATGATCTTTCCAAAGATATTTCCTTTATAATCATCCTCTGTGGAGGATAATGAAAGACACTAACTTGCTCAAGACCACATATAGAAAGGGATGTAGCCAGAATTTGAACTCAGGTATGAGTGTAGAGCTCATGCTTTTTCTGTTTTGCTGCTGAATTATATGAAGTAACAATTGCATTAATTACAATTGTTATTAATATTAATTGATAGTCGTTAATGTTCATTGCATTAATATTCTGGTATTCAAGTTTAAGTAGCACTTATCAATGTATGCTTTATAGAACTTAAAAAAGGTGATCTATATGAAAAAAATATAAAACAAATGAAATCTACCATTAATACTAAAAAGGACCTAAAAATTAACTATCAAAACTAAGCAATTTTGATAAATATCAGGTTAAATAATTTTCTTTATTGTAGGAATTCTAAGAGACTTTAACATTCTGGTGTATTCCCCCAAATCATATATATTATATTGTCCAAAATTTTCTCTATTTTTTTTTTTCATTTAGAGAAAGCAAAAGTTTATTAAGGAGAAAAGGAACAGAAACAAACTAGAACTCCCAGGCCCATGGAACCAGGCCAGGGAGGAATAAAGAAGCCTGAATTATCTATATTAACACTGTGCAGAACTAGTGTTCCAATAGCTATTTTGGAACATTTAGACTTAATATATTTCATTTATCTTCAAAAAGCTTATCTCTCTTGATTTATGTTAAACTGCTTTTACTCTCTGTTTTATCTCTCTACCTTTTTTAAGCAGAATACTCATGTTCCCATCCACAACCTTGTTTGCTCTGGTCTTCTTCCTCAGGGATGCCTTTAAGAATTATATTTAGCATGTAATATGATGTGCTACACATCATAAACAAAGTCTATATTTATGTACATGCACCAAATTAAGTAAATGTCATTACAATTGTGATGATAAAGTGAAATTACAAATGTTATGACACAACTATACTGTAATAGCCAGTCCTGAATAAGTTGTATTAGGGTAAAAGTAAGGAGAGAATTACCTTCCTTTCTATTCCATGCTGTACATAAGAATCATGACTGTGATCTAAACGGACTTGCCCTACAGTCTACACGTATACCCATGACACTATTTGGAGGAGCATTTTTGCCCTACATTTTATTTAAAAATCAGCAAAATTTTAAGTTGAAAAATGCCTGCATTGTGGAATGAGAATGTACATACTATTAAACAGTTAACATCTATAATTGTAACTCCCTAGGTGCTATGAAGGCAGTTTTGAAATTAATTTTAATAAATCTTCACTAGAACTTGGAAATTGTGTTTAATAGATTTTTTTCCTGGTCCAGCATATGATCTCTCTTTCTTTCATTGTGCAGGTTCTGCTGATCTTCTTCTTTGTGTTCCATGCTCTTCTTGTCCTACACTGGTCTACTCTGGTACGTTTGCTCAGGACACTTATGATTAATGTCAGATAATTATGGGTACTATCAACAACTGCTCAAGGTTTAGATTTTTTTAAAGTAGATAGTCCTCATGTCATCTGATAAGAAATTTACTTTCCTCAAAGTACTCTGCATAACTATTCCTTTTCTTTTTGTGATGTCCTATGGATCTTGATCTCCTTAAGTTCATATTGAGGAGCCAGGATAGGGATCTTAAACCTTCCTTGGCAGGAATATCACTTTTAGATAGATAGGAGATAACATACGCCCCCAGTGTACAGACCATAATATCATTAAATATCTCCTAGAGCTCTGATTCCACATCCATGGACATAATGCTGCTGTATGAACTGGATATATAAAGATGAATAATTCACTGATCTCCTCTCAAATATGTCACAAAAAGAATCCAAACACTCAAATCAAATAAGAAGGCATTTTAAGACCATATACTCCTCTTTCATTCTAATGCTGACCTCTTTTCTACAGTATCTCTATCTATTGGTCATCAGACTTTATATGAACACTTGGAGTAAGAGAAATTTACCACCTCCCTTGGTTGCTCATTTAACCTTGTTATTCATTGGTCCAACAATTATATATTAAGAAATCCCCTAAAGATAAACTTTCTGTAATGCACCATTATGTAGTTATCAGGACATGTTTTATCATAAAACATGGTGAATATCTTATAAATCATGGAAAATGTGTAATATACAGGAAAAAATCACATGACCAACAAAAAGGAATGGATTAAAATTTTACAGCAATATATATAAAGAATACTCTGTGCCTATTTTGAATCTATTGTGAAATGATGCAAGATCTCTTTTAACTAGATATATGCCTATATTTATACTGACATTGACTGGATCCATCAATCTGTTTCTATATATTCTAAAGTGGAAAATTTTTACCATATCATTTCATAAAAACCAATCACAAGATATTATGTAAAATATAATATTTGTTATATACAATCCATATACACTTACACAATGTTGTATTTTCAGCTGCAGAATGCTGTCTGGGTGTTTATAAACAATCAGTGGTTATCTCTGTATTGTATGATGATAGTTCTTTGCTTACATATAACATTTCTATAATTAGACTAGTAATATAATGCTTATGTTGTGAAAAAAAATTTAAAACTTACTTAAAAAGAAATTATACTTTCATTTTGCTCCAAAATCTGATCTTTTTAGTTACCTTATATCTAATACTGTCCTTTTGTGTTGTAGACGAAAATTGTGTCTCTCTTCCACATAACTACAGCTTACAGAAAGAGAAAGATCACCTAACTCTCTTCTTCAGTATTCCAAATCTTTGTTTTACTTAGATACATACTGTCCTTCAATCCAAATGAATAAATTATTCAAATCTTTTATAATTAATAATGATTTATAATGAAGCAGGAACTATTCTAGAGACTAAAATATAGCTACATAGGTGACTTGAGTTTACTAAATGATACAGTCACATACAGAACAATTATTTACATAAAATTTTGGATGCTTCTAATACCTGGTGTTCATTAGTAGTAGGTTGAGATAAGTCATGCAGCAGAATTCTATCTTGACCAGTAGTCAGAAGGCCCAGAAAGAGTGACAGATAAAGGTAAAAACTAAAGGGTGATAGGAGTTAGTCAGATAAAGGAGTTATCTGGGGTGGGTTGAGATAAGTAGAGCTTTCTAGAAAAAGGAAAGGTATATAAAAAATAAATGGATTCCCTTCTTTTTTTTCTACCTAACTCCCTTTCTTCCATTAAATTACTATGCAGGCAGTGTACACAGTTATATTTTTAGGTCCTCTTGGTAATTTGGAAATTGATAGTAACTTTAAAATGTGTTTATGGCCTGCCTGGTGAATCAGAAATATTAAATATAACTAAGGTACTAAGCAGAAAAAATGCCAAAGTAAGGTATTCTAGGAACATGGATATTTCTCTGTGTTATCGTAATATTCTTTTAGGAAAAAACAAAGGCATTCCTTACTATTAAGCAGTATGGACACAAAACTCCAATGCCGAAGTAGGACCTGTATGATTTCACACATTATGCCACCTAGTTTTCTAAATTCAGCTTTTGTTATCTTTCATGGTTTGTCAGTATTTCTCACTGGTTATATTTGGAAAGAAGCAAGTCTGTTTTTAACTGTGCAAAATGTTTTATCTACTTTCAATTTTATCTATAAAAACCATTTTATGTAGATACCAGAAACTGGCATACTGGCAATAAAATATGGTTAATACAGGTAATACTCTAAGTTCAGTGTTGTTGCAAAAATTCATACAGAATATACTGCACTATAGACATACTACTAAGCATACTTTCTTTTGTTTTGTTTCTACCCTACAGGTCTGTGAAGCAGGCAGAAGAAGTTGCAAGTGGTCCTTAAAATCCTTATTATTCAATCCTTATGTATAATTCAAATTTTATTTATTATGTATAATGATTTAGAGAATGGTTATTTTTATAATAACAATAATAAACAAGTACTGTGTAACAAGGAAGTGTAAAAGTGTGTAATTAAAGAAAACTAAACCTGGCAAAGGATTCTGGGAGGTCAGGATGCCTGCTTTCTTTTTATATGGCCCTTGTCCTGGACTGATTACTTTATACCTAGCCATTAAGATTACTATTTGATACATTAAATATTGCCTGATTCAAATAACTTTGCTTACAATTTTTGTGTATTTTAACTTACCTAGGATTTTCTACTTCTATTTTTATAACTTTTTTTCATTTTTAGATTAATAAACATTATATGTATGCATATGTGCCAAGATACGCTGGTTAGGTCTCTCTGGGGTCAGTTGTTTGGTAGCATCACCTGCCACAGGTGTTTTGTGTAGCAGCAAGAGGCATATTCTTGACCATTGTTCCTTCTTACAATAATCTTCCCTGTTCTATCAATACAAATAGTTAATATGCTAGTTAAATAAAGCAAATCAGTAAGGAATGAAATGCATGCCTCAAAGCATATACAATGAAAATTGTTTGACCATTTATCCAGTTATTAAATCCAATTAAGATTATCCATTTTAAATTTGATATATGCTTGCTTTTGGAATGTGTTATGCACTAATGCTGAGTGAATGGCTCTCAGTAAACCTAGAATATCTCTACTGTCTGTTTTAACTTACTTTTCTTAATCTAAGTTTGCTTTCAGAACCCTTAAGGTATAAGGTTAAAATACAAAACTACAATTAAAAAATATAAAACTGCATGTGTATCTGTCAAGGAAACAAATATTAAAGGTCTGAACATGGCTAAAGAATAAACAAATTATGATTGTATGAATGAATTTATATTCCTAAATCAACTTAATAAATATTCTTATATTAACATTTTATTGTGCTTAGAAACTCATAAGGCTAATTTTCATGATTGTTATTGTTTTTTACAGGTAGAAACAAATTAAAGGCTTAGTGTATTTTTGATTGGAAAAGAGAGAAGACAATAGAGTAAGTTTATGGGACCAGAATTCTCCTTTCTTTAAAAATCCTTCCCATGAGGAATATTCCTTCAAAACCGATTCAACTGAGGATTTAAATGTTTTCCCTATTAGAAAAGCTTTCTTTAAATACATCACCCCATTGCCTTCATCTGAGCCACTTTTCTCTCCAACTGTCACTTGGTTGGTTTTTCTCCTGCCCACTGATCATTTCCTCGAGACAGTCATTCTTAATGCTGCATCAACCTCGGGAATCAGATTGATAGTGCTATCAAGTGTACATTACCTAAAATGCTATTAACGGCAAACAAATCCAGGTAAGAATTAAAGTGACAATGATAGACTTTATTATAGATCATTGCAGTCAGAAAGAGGGCCTAATGTGAATTGAACTCAACCTCCACTTGTACAAAGGTGACTTCATATTTTAAAGGTAGAATGAAGAGGTGAGGATAGAGAACTACAAAGCGCCATCAGAGTCAGGGAAGTGGAAATTTATAAAATCAGGAAGTGGGGAGTGCCGGGCCTTAAGAAATTCACATAGGTTTGCTAACTGGCATTTATCAAGGTTTGACCTCTATCTACCTATAAAATCTGGGAGACAAGGGTTCTCTCTTCTGGTGTTGACTGGATTAACAATAAATTCTTTTTGGCAGCTTTCAGCTTTTCTAAACAGGAACTTTTACCCTCTCTTCTTTGTAAAGTCCTATAACCACTTTCAGCAATGAAGGAGAATAAAAAGCTATACCTTAAATCAGGAAATTTCTCCAAGATATTTTCCTCTTTTCTGTTTCAGTTGTCACACATGAAATCTGAATAGCATGGCACACATCTCAGCTCTCTTTATTTGTTTTTACCATTTTTGGTTTCTTAACATAACTTGAGAGTTTTTGTAATGGTAGGGCTTGAAAAACCCACACAAAAAGGGTTCTTCAGATTTTCCCCTCTACTGTCACTACTCTGAACAAATGACTTTGGTTCTTCAGTTATGCCATGATCTCTGGGTATCTCTGATTGGTTTTATAGTAGCCTCTACCCTTGTGAATGTTCAGATCAGACCCTTATTCTCAAGGATGTCACAGTCTAGTGAGGCAAATATAACTATGAGCATATAATTTAAATACTTATGACTATGTACAATGGTGAAATAATTTATAAGCTAGGCGACTCTGGGAACACAAAAAAGCATTTGTGAATGTATGTTGGATCTAGACTTGGAAGAGAATATGTTGTGAGGTGAGTGGAAAGTCAAAAAAGTTCCCATGGATGAATAATGCCTCAACCTATTCCCGAAGGATGAAATGAAATGCAGTCAATTAGATAACAAGGGCAAATGAGATGGTTTTAGTAGGAAGTCTCAGTGAGCAGAGTGTGCAGAGGGAGAAGAGCAATAAGCACATGGTATTTCTTATTACAGCATATATGATATTATATGGCAGTTGATAGATAGGATGGAGTAGTGGGCATGGACTAGGTCTAAGATAAATCATATATATTTTTTTAATTTTCTTTATTTATTTTTTGTTAATTATATTTGACATCATTTGTAGTCCCCAGGGAGTACCCACCCCATTTCACCCATGCACCATCACCTCAGTCCCTAAATCATATGAGTCATCCACTGGTCTTAACTGTGGTTGTTCATTAGAATCATAGTTGGTTAAGCCCCAGTCTCTAAGATAGTCAATTGGTTAGAAATGAACCCCTGTCATTTGCAGTGTTGCCAGTTGATGCAGATGAGAAAAGTTACTAGCAGCTTAATCATAAAAGATAGTATAATAACTATTACATTTAGAGGGCAAATGAGACATAGGGAAGGATTTTTGAGCCAGGAAATAGTGAGATTTACACTTTAGAAAGGCAATGTTTGAATTCAGTGGAAAATTGATATTAAAGGGACAGATGGGAGATTGGGAGAATGGTTAAGATACTGTTGCTCTAATCAACATTGAGACAGAGAAGTACTTAGATAGAAGAGGAATTTAGACAGTTGTTGATTAAAGATGAGTGGGAGGAATTGCAGATAACAGGAAGATTTCTGGTCCAGACACCTGGTTGTGAAATATTTTTGGAATGAGAAGTACAGGCTGAGTTATGGAAATGTTAGGGAAATGTCAAATTTAAAGAGACTGGATATAGTCTAGACTTCGAATATCATCACCATAAAGATGGTCAAACAGCATAATAGAAATCAAGGCAATTGATGGCATCTCCCAATGAGAGTATATATAGTAAAAAATGGACAGAAGTACCAGAACCATTCAGCACTTAAGGAATTGAAAAAGTGATTTCAAGAGTAAAGATGTTTTGTACGCTGGACATAGTGGGTGGTCCACACACTGTTTCTTGGAAGCAGAAGGTCAAATCCAATGTACTTCAAGGTCTCCAGTTCCTGTAAGCACAGCTGGATTTCTGGGGAAAGACAAGCATGGCTCATTTGTTGAACAACCTTTAGTGTTCTAGTTTAATGAGGCTTTGGAAACTTCCTGTGGAAGCTGTATGAGAATGGAAGGGCAAATGTAAGGAACATGAAGTTTTCTTATTTAGGAAGAAAAACTATGGTATTACCAATTTGGTGTCTTTTTAGTTCATTTGTGGAGACATCTGTCTTGAGCATTCCTTTTTCCTTGGTAGATAATGATGAAGAAACAACTAAATACTTTAAAAGAGGACTTAAGAATTAGTACTGCTGCAACATTTTTATCTTCTGTTTTTCCTCAAAACAATAAAACAGAAGTTTTTGGTTGGCTGTGAAGAAAATAACCATTGCCTGCTGATGAACTCAGTCTTATAAGATATCTCTTTGAGGGAAGGAGAGAGCATCAATCATCTTGCTTAGTTCTAGGGACAGAACTCTACCCCTGCTGCAAATCATGGCTTGCCTACACTATAAATATTTGTTGGTTTCATCTTGCCTTTGGCTCTCTTAGCACTACTCATTTTGTTTACTTGTTCTTTTAAAAGTCTATGTGGCTTCTTGTCTCTTTTGAGTCTTTGATGTTTACAAAACCCATCTTTACAAAGTCAATGTGGTGGATTTGAATATGAGGAGAGGCTTTTATTTGACTTCTCATTATTCCAGTCATTTAAAATGTGCCAAGTGCTACATGCAAGATGGTAATATCAACATAGCATCTGAAAAAATTGTCTTGCTAATGGCAAGGCGTGAGTGGTTTTGAGGTTGTGCAGTACACACAGCTTCCTTAGGGGAATGAGTTAACCTGTGGTTTAAAAATGGAGGCTTTGAAAGAGTTTGCAACTAACCTGGTAGACTTGCTGTGTAGAACATCACTTCTGTGTCTGAAGGAATCTTTATAAAGCGCAGGCATTTGGTCAAATGACTAACCCAACATTGGCCATCTAGATTTTCAGGGTGAGGGCATTACTGTGCTTGTGAAAATTTCATTGCTATATTTTGCAAAACATTTTAGAATACAGGAAAAATTCCTTAGAACTTAATAAGGATCACATTTTTGGTGGCTTAGATTGACCTGTAAAAATTTGTATTTCATTCTGAAAAACAAATACATACATATTGTAAGTTACAAACCAAACATTTAGCACCTTTGATATGCTTATTAACTGAATTCCCTAGGAAGTATCTTGGTTTGTGATAAAAATTATTATTGCTCACCCAGTCTAGCTCTACCATTGAAATATAGGTTTCTAACCATGAAGATTACAGTTCCTGGTGACCTGTATTAGACAGGTAATATGAGTGAAAATTAAATTTTTATTGAATCATTGATATTAGAGATTTATTTGCTTCTGGGGCAATATGACACATTTTAGATAATATTGAAACAAATGATCTTCCTGCTGAACATGACGACTCTAAAATATGCAAGTTTGGCCATGTTAGCTTAGGTTTTTTTTAGCAATTCCTGAGCTTCGAGCAAGTATAACTGATCATGATCCTTTGTAAGGACATGCGACTTGTATTTTGAAACAAATACCAAGTCCAACAAAGGAGATGGTACATTTCTATAAGTAGATCCAACCCATAGAATACCACGTTTTATGGAACTCTATAATTTCTTATGCACTTTATTTGTATCTTTGATTCATTGCATTCCAAAGATAGAATTGCGCATGTAGGAATACTCTTCTATGACTAACAGTTATAAAGGTCATGGGAAAATTTAAATCTACATAGAGTGTCTTTGCCAATGATAGCCAAATTTAAAATATAACTTTTTATATTATAAAGAATGTTATTGTGTCAAACAGATCTCTATTGAGAGAGAGACACACAAGAATAATATGTTATAATAATAATATGCAGTTGTTTGAAATATGTATTGGAACACCTGTTGCATTCCTCATAAGCTGTGTAGATTCAGGTAATAAACTTGCTGAGTGTCAGAAAAATAATAATGTTTCTATTGTTGCTATGGTTCGATGCTCAGTAGTGCCTTCTGCTATACCAATGAGGCTTAGAGGAGGTAAAGATCACACATCTGCTCTTGTAATCTGTGTGCAAAGAGGCTCAGTCCTCGTGTGCGTTAGTTCAGGGATATTAATCACTTTGCCACAGAGCTTATTTACCTATAAAGTAGCAATAACCACATTAACATGAGGCCAGTAAGTCTGGTTCTGGTGAGATCTCTTCCTAGTTTTCAGGCAATCACCTTTTCCACTGTGCCCTGTAGGGGAAAGAGAACGGAGAGAGGGAGTCAGCTCTGGTCTCCTCTGCTTATAAGGACACTAATTCCAGAATGGAGACCTCACTCCAAGATCTCATTTAAGCCTAAACATCTTCCAAAGATGCAAACCCCAAATCCTATCACAATGGAGGGTAAGGATTCAAGATATGGGGTGATCAGTGGAGGGGACTCAAATAAGCAGTCCATAAAAGATAAAGTGCTCAAATGATAGCTATTACTGTTTTTATAGTAGTATTATCTCTATTAATTCATCTTAAGAAATATGTATGTTATCTATAATAACTTGTCTTCAACACTCTCTGAGTTTCTAGCAATTAAAAATCTCCATTTTAACTTATCTTGTATAAGAAAATTGGAATGTAGTTTTAGTGTCATTCATGTCTTTCAAAATAGCCTATCTGACTTTGACTTCCCATTGTTATCATTGGCAGATAAATGATAGAAACAACAACAATTTAAAAAATAGAGCAGGCAAGTCCAATTCAAATTGCTAAGAATCAGCTTGTATGTGTCATTCTCCTAACCCAAGTTGTTCTGAAACCCAACTCTACCAACTAATCACTTAGAGAAGTTAAAAAGTACTCAGGGCTAGAACCTAATCCCAGAGTAATTATAATTAGACTGTCTAGGGGTGAATCCCAAACATGAATGTTTGTGAATATACTCAGATAATTCTTACATGTATCCAAGGTGAAAAATGACACAACTCAAAGTATGGCTAATAGTGATGTAGCTTATTAAAGAGATTTGAAGCCTTCATTTGCTTTTAAAACAAACATTGAGCAAATCTATACTTTTCTTCATAAAACAGACTTGCAGTTACACTTTATAAATCATTTGCAATATTGCTATTTTTTGGTTAATCATATATTCTAAGGACTTCTAAGGACATTATCAGATTCTTCTATAAGCACCCTGCAAACATTTCATTATCTGATCTAGTCTTTACATCAGACCTAAGAGAATGACCTTCACTTTATACGTGACGCAAAGGGAAGTACGAGTTAACTCATCTTTGGTGATGTAGTAGGTTTCAGAGCATGTCTCTGAGCAGAGATCCAAAGGCCAGGTCTCAGCATGTGTTTCACCAGGACGGGGGTGGGTGTTTGCCTTCCAGACTTCATTAAAACTTTATGAAGTTTATTCATGGAACGAACAATGACTTGACAGTTCTGAATATAATCTTTGAGAATGTGCAATGCTGCCATTCACTCAGGTTAGATTTCTAGCACATTGCTCCTTGCTGTGAGTTACATACAGTGATAAGCAGCCTTGACCATTTGGTTATGAAGAAATTCTCTCGTGGTGGTGTTTAAGTTTTGTTTGTATTGCTATAGGGATGCTCTAGGGATACCCCCATTTTTGAACATAGTGGGTTCTCAAAAATAAATAAATATACAATCAAAAGAAGCAATTGCCCTTGTGTCCTCATTTTTGGTTTCTGTGTCTTTATTGCTGTTATTGTTATTATTATTATTGTTCTTATTCCTTTCCTTGATCCTCATTTGGTTCCCTTA